>OY101447.1:44111394-44711394 GCA_956483635.1 Panzeria rudis | reverse complement strand
AGTAACGCCCAGGTGGCCACTAATCAGAAGCTATACAATAATAAATAAAAAAGATGGTGGTTATGTGTTTGTAGTACCTACACTGAAAAAATTCCATTCAACATATGCACGAAAGCGCTCGTACGTACATATTACGAAATATTTCGTAATTTCGCACCACGAAATTCTTTCGTAAAATATACGAAATGTACGAAAATAATCAAAAATATAAAAGTAAACAAAAGTATGGCTCAACCGGGGCACGAACTCGCAATCTTCATATTTCAAGTCATGTACTCTACCCACTGAGCCACTTTCTACTTATTTTATAAGAGCTAAAAATTAGTTTTATTTACTTACATCTTAAAAATACGTCAACTTATAAAAAATTATTTTAATTTATTTTTTTATTTCAAATATATTTTTAAACAAGGCAAAATGTTTACGAAAGGTATTCTTTACTTTCGTAAATTCCAAAAAATATTACCTAAATGTTTTTTCGTAATATATATGAAAGTTTCGTATATTTTACGAAAAAAGTCACTACGAAAGTTTTTTCCGTAAAATGTTGCATGTATTATTTTCAGTGTATACGATTGTCCTGAATTTTTTTTTTTTTTTTTTTGCATTAAAATAAAAATCCTATTTGGAGAATTCACTCAAAATTACTCTATTATATGAAAAATATATTGACAATTAGTTAAAATTTTACAATTAATATGTAAATTTGTTGGTCCTTTTTTACTTATATTGCAAAATTTTTAACTAATTGTCAATATATTTTTCATTTAAACAAGTTTTTCTACTGTAAAACTTTTTAAATGTTTGATAGAAAGGCTTTTGTATTTTATGTGACGATAAAATACATTTTCTAGTTCATTTATATTTGTATGAATGCACTTAATGCGAACAAGTGATTATTTGGATGACAAGTACATAAAAAGTAAAAGTTATCATATCAATATAATAAATGTGAAAGTTAGTGTGTTTGTTATTCAATCACACAAAAAATTCCGATCGGATTTTCAAATACATACTAGGGATGGGCAAAAAATATCGAAATATCGATATTTTCTTAAAAATATATCGATATATATCGTCGATATTTTTAATTTCGATATATCGATATTTTTCCAAATATATCGGCAGTATCAAATTCGATATTTTTTTAACTTTTGTTTTGTTTTTCGTGCAATTTTTAAAAACATTTCGGCGCAGTCTTCATCAAATAGAATATTACTAACAAAGTCTTTTTTTTATTTATAATATTTTGTCTATTCGAAAAATCATCATTCTTTGAGTGTAATTTTGTTGATGTATGTTCCATGAAATATTGGTGGAACAGTAAGGATCTTGGAAATTAACCCTTTCCAGCTTAATTATTAATAAGGAAGGTACTTATTTTTAGATTTATTTTAAAAAAAATTTTGGGGCAACGTATGAATTATCATTGTTGAAAAAATTTCGATATTTCGATATATCGATATTTTTTATTCGAATATATCGATACCGATATATATCGTTATATTTTTTTCACTTGCCCATCCCTAGTACATACATGCGGACGAAGTCGCAGCCCAGCCCAAGTTTTATTATAACTTTACCTATAAAATTATAATTTTTTACATATACTATTTGAATTTTATATAATTTTAAGATTTAAAAGAACAACAAATAATCAAATATACACAGTTGTGAATATAAGTGTTAAGTATGAATTTATTTAGAACCATATTTTTTAATAATTGTATTACATACTCATAAAATTAGATATACGCAATTGTTAATGTGTTTTTTAAATGCCATAGTATTAAATATTATTTTTGTTTATTTACTTTAAGTAAAATTTTTTTAAATTTGATTTCCGCTATTTACTTTTAAAAAATTCTAATCGAAACAGCTCAAATGAACTCAAATACATTTACGTGATTTTTTGTCGAATCTTAAGCCCTTATGAGCAAACATGAATGATGTTACACTAACCCACGATTCTTGACAATTTTTTGTACGCGTTTCATCGCATTTACTTGCTTTAATTTTTAGATTTTAATTTTTATATCTTATAACAGGTTTTATAAACAGACTACATCTTTAAATAAAAAAACTTTTTTATGCTGTTGAAATCACGAATTTGTCCTCTATCGATAGTTACGGTCCAGTAAGTACTATCTAATGTAGTTTTTGAGGTAGAAAAGAAAAGACACCAAGTCCAAAGAGTTAAGAGGTAAAGAGCCCCAATGAGCACAAATGCATGTTTTTTGTGGTGAGAGATAAAGAGGTTATTGACTAATTATCTATGCGAATCATCAAATTTTAAGTAGTTTGGCATCGATTTGTAGTTGCATATTTTAAGTGGATATTTTTGCATATTTTGGCAATAAATGCATATTTTTGGAGTAATAAAAATTTGTTAATGCATTTTTCAATTTCTAAAAAAAATATTAATAGGCCGATTATGGATGGCAACTGAGTCTCAGTTCTAACAATGGGATTTTTAAATGTGTGTGACGATAAATATGCCGAGTTAAATATGTTTTTACGTAAATGCTTACGTTACAACATATTTAGGTGTGAAGAAAAATATGTTATGACGTAACGAAATTGGAGTTAATAAGCTAATTATGTGGGAAAAAACATATTTAGGAAGTTTTTATAGATTTTTTTATTCGATTCTATTGGAATATAATTATATTTAATATAATTACAATTCTGACAATGATTTTCTGAAAAGTTTTATGAAAACTCATCTTTGGTCATACGTATGTATAATCTCTGAGAGATTTTGGCCAAAGTGGCCAAATGAAGGGTTGGCATGCAATCCCACTATATAGGAAATGACTAGTAGGATACTTTCTACAACCGATTTCATTGGAATCCCTGAATTGAGTTTGTGAACAATTTTACAGCTCATTTAAATTAATTTTTGTTCATACGTATGATCTCTGAGGGATTTTGGCCAAAGTGGCCAAATGAAGGGTTGGCATGCAATCCCACTATATAGGAAATGACTACTAGGATACTTTCTACAACCAATTTCATTGGAATTCCTGAATTGAGTTTGTGAACAATTTTACAGCTCATTTAAACTCATTTTTTGTCATACGTATGATCTCTGAGGGATTTTGGCCAAAGTGGCCAACTGAAGGGTTGGCATGCAATCCCACTATATAGGAAATTACTACTAGGATACTTTCTACAACCAATTTCATTGGAATCCCTGAATTGAGTTTGTGAGCAATTTTACAGCTCATTTAAACTCATTTTTTGTCATACGTATGATCTCTGAGGGATTTTGGCCAAAGTGGCCAAATGAAAGGTTGGCATGCAATCCCACTATATAGGAAATTACTACTAGGATACTTTCTACAACCAATTTCATTGGAATCCCTGAATTGAGTTTGTGAACAATTTTACAGCTCATTTAAATAATTTTTGTTCATACGTATGATCTCTGAAGGATTTTGGCCAAAGTGGCCAAATGAAGGGTTGGCATGCAATCCCACTATATAGGAAATGACTACTAGGATACGTTCTACAACCAATTTCATTGGAATCCCTGAATTGAGTTTGTGAACAATTTTACAGCTCATTTAAATTAATTTTTGTTCATACGTATGATCTCTGAGGGATTTTGGCCAAAGTGGCCAAATGAAGGGTTGGCATGCAATCCCACTATATAGGAAATTATTACTAGGATACTTTCTACAACCAATTTCATTGGAATCCCTGAATTGAGTTTGTGAACAATTTTACAGCTCATTTAAACTCATTTTTTGTCATACGTATGATCTCTGAGGGATTTTGGCCAAAGTGGCCAAATGAAGGGCTGGCATGCAATCCCACTATATAGGAAATTACTACTAGGATACTTTCTACAAACAATTTCATTAGAATCCCTGAATTGAGTTTGTGAACAATTTTACAGCTCATTTAAACTCATTTTTTGTCATACGTATGATCTCTGAGGGATTTTGGCCAAAGTGGCCAAATGAAGGGTTGGCATGCAATCCCACTATATAGGAAATTACTACTAGGATACTTTCTACAACCAATTTCATTGGAATCCCTGAATTGAGTTTGTGAACAATTTTACAGCTCATTTAAACTCATTTTTTGTCATACGTATGATCTCTGAGGGATTTTGGCCAAAGTGGCCAAATGAAGGGTTGGCATGCAATCCCACTATATAGGAAATGACTACTATGATACTTTCTACAACCAATTTCATTGGAATCCCTGAATTGAGTTTGTGATGAAAATTCAGTATTATCAAAATTCATTTCTGGTTGAGAGAAAAAATGTTTACATATTTGTTAAGAATTTCTTCATGCTTGGCAAAATTGAAACAAAACTGCCGGACTAGCATCATTGGTTGCGTGCACAGAAAAAAATAAGTTTCGTTTTTGATAACAAAAATCCCGGTATTCAATAATTTTTTATTCAATGTTAATAAAATATGTGTTAAAGGTAAAAAACAAAGTGTGTATGTATAACTATTTTACATCAGTTAGACTTTCATATGAACTAAAAAGTAATAAGTTGTACATATTTTCCCAAAATTGAAAATCGAAAATCTTTTACTATTATTACACAGCAGAGGGGCAAAATTTTATAATATGAAATCCTTGATCCGAAAATCTAAGTAAAATCTTATTACACTTCGTGAATATGGTTTTGTAAACACCCTAAATATATATCAAATTGATCTTCCTGCAAGATACTTAAAGACACAAAATAATTTAATTCATTCGAATTTTTTATTAAAATTTAATAATTGTACAATACTAAATAAAAATAATAATATGTAAGTATATGTACATATATAATAATAACATTAAATTAAAAATTTAAAAAACCCCCGAAGAAAATAGATGATAACTTTAAAACGGCTGGACCAATTTTCTTTAGACATAGGTTAGAAGGTTTTGGATCAAGTCACGTCTTTTTTGGTCGTGGGTTAAAAAATAAACAAAACATAATTAAACATAAAACAAAAATCAACAACAAGTTAAAGGAACATTTGTCATTTCCTATATAGTGGGATTGCATGCCAACCCTTCATTTGGCCACTTTGGCCAAAATCCCTCAGAGATCATACGTGACAAAAAATTAATTTAAATGAGTTGTAAAATTGTTCACAAACTCAATTCAGGGATTCCAATGAAATTGGTTGTAGAAAGTATCCTAGTAGTCATTTCCTATATAGTGGGATTGCATGCCAACCCTTCATTTGGCCACTTTGGCCAAAATCCCTCAGAGATCATACGTATGACAAAAAATGAGTTTAAATGAGCTGTAAAATTGTTCACAAACTCAATTCAGGGATTCCAATGAAATTGGTTGTAGAAAGTATCCTAGTAGTAATTTCCTATATAGTGGGATTGCATGCCAACCCTTCATTTGGCCACTTTGGCCAAAATCCCTCAGATCTCATACGTATGAACAAAAATTAATTTAAATGAGCTGTAAAATTGTTCACAAACTCAATTCAGGGATTCCAATGAAATTGGTTGTAGAAAGTATCCTAGTAGTAATTTCCTATATAGTGGGATTGCATGCCAACCCTTCATTTGGCCACTTTGGCCAAAATCCCTCAGAGATCATACGTATGAACAAAAATTAATTTAAATGAGCTGTAAAATTGTTCACAAACTCAATTCAGGGATTCCAATGAAATTGGTTGTAGAAAGTATCCTAGTAGTAATTTCCTATATAGTGGGATTGCATGCCAACCCTTCATTTGGCCACTTTGGCCAAAATCCCTCAGAGATCATACGTATGAACAAAAATTAATTTAAATGAGCTGTAAAATTGTTCACAAACTCAATTCAGGGATTCCAATGAAATTGTTTGTAGAAAGTATCCTAGTAGTAATTTCCTATATAGTGGGATTGCATGCCAACCCTTCATTTGGCAACTTTGGCCAAAATCCCTCAGAGATCATACGTATGACAAAAAATGAGTTTAAATGAGCTGTAAAATTGTTCACAAACTCAATTCAGGGATTCCAATGAAATTGGTTGTAGAAAGTATCCTACTAGTCATTTCCTATATAGTGGGATTGCATGCCAACCCTTCATTTGGCCACTTTGGCCAAAATCTCTCAGAGATTATACATACGTATGACCAAAGATGAGTTTTCATAAAACTTTTCAGAAAATCATTGTCAGAATTGTAATTATATTAAATATAATTATATTCCAATAGAATCGAATAAAAAAATCTATAAAAACTTCCTAAATATGTTTTTTCCCACATAATTAGCTTATTAACTCCAATTTCGTTACGTCATAACATATTTATCTTCACACCTAAATATGTTGTAACGTAAGCATTTACGTAAAAACATATTTAACTCGGCATATTTATCTTCACACACATTTTCAAAGAGGCAAAATTTCCCACAATTTGAAAATTTTGGGGTTACTAGTTCCAAATAAAATATAACTATAGATAATAGTAAGAGATCGCCCTGTTTAAAAAATGCAATTCCTCGTATTTCCCCCTTCTTGGGTCGTTCCATAAAATAATGGACTCATCCCTCAGAGAATTCCTCTTTTGATCAACTTGGAAAGTTGGAAAATGGCTCGTTTCAACTCAGACCGTTAATTAAGCCCACCATAGATAAAAATATAGGACCACCTCATCCTCCAATTCCATTTAGTTTTGTTCGCCCATGTGTTTTTTATACTCCATTGAGTACAAATGTATCCATATGGCATCATTCTAAAAAACCACTTTGGAGTCAACTTTTTGGAAAAAATAAAAAATTTAAATTTATTAAAAATATTTAAGCCCGAATAGTAACAAAATTGGATTTTTAATGCCTGAATTGGAAAACTTGTACCGAAAGGGTTAACAGCAAATACTAAAAATAAAAAAAGTTGAAAATGAAAGGGTCATAGAGCATGTAGTGTAATTTTGACATTGGGTCCTATCTCGCAAACCGTAATAGGCAGGCACTTGAAATTTTCACATGGTATGTTTTACTATGACCGCTATAATAATAAATACCAAAAATTTAATAAAACCTAATATTTAAAGGATGTCCGGAAGGAAGTAGTGTAATTTTGACGTTGTGCTGTATCTTGTGAGCCATAATAGCTATAGACTTAAAATTGTCAGAGGATGTGTACAGCTATGGCTGCTATAAGAAAATAAAAGAAAATTAAATATTAAATGGGGAATAGAAAAATAATATAATTAATCAGCTCTTTTTTGGTGTTCTATTTTCTCAATAAAATCGCCATTTTTGTTCCGGGAACTCTAATTTTTTGTGGTGATGTATTTTTATGAAATACATCTGAATTTATAAAAAAATCGATTTAAATTTTTTTGTTAGTTAGGACCGTTTGCGTTTTAGGTGACGATATGCAAACATGCTCTGATAAACCTAAATAAATAACACTTGTATCCATGTTTAGAATAACTTGCCTAACAGAATGAAATGGTAATCCCCTTTTTCACGCAAATTTTAAATTCTTCACATGTGATTAGTGAAATTATAGTGAAAATTTTGTAAAAAGCAATATGAAGAGGGGATGCGTTGAAGCTCCAAAAATAACGTTACGTAATATGTGAATAGCACCTAAGACCAATTTTACCAATATAAATCTTGAATTTTCGAAACCCCCATATCTTCCAAACTAATAGTTTGATCCACAAAAATTTATAGATAGGTTGTAGCCAAGAATGTAGGATATAAATTCTGTAAAAATTAGACATCTATTTTTAGCACTGTGGACGCTATATTTTGTTATATGACCAATATTACCGAAAAAGCTCTTTGGGGGTCGGAAAGCTTATATCTTCCAAACTAATAGTCTGACCCACAAAAAACGTATGCCTGGAAAGGCTGTAGGCTATAAGGTATGTAAATTCTGTAGTTACGCTTGTAAACCTTAGCTGAAATAGCAAATATATAAAAGAAAACAGCTTTAAATAGCTGATATAACACTTTATCAAAAAAAGTTACTTTGTCCGAAAACGTTCATCATTAGCCATTCAATATTCCAACAAATTTGATATAAACATCAATAAAGAATTACAACCTAATGTTTCTCAATGTTTTTATCCGAACCAGGTAACATAGTGATTAATAAATTTGATTTTTAAATAAGCTGATTTGTCCGCATTGAAACTGCGTTTGAATTTCATTCAAATTCGATAATTTTTTTATTTTTCCGCCGCTAGATTGGGTGTTTTTCCCTTTGTGCGAGCAAATAGGGGCTCCAGTGTATTTTATGAAATATTTTGCTATAATTTTCAATGGACACGAAAAAAGCATTTGAAATGAGAATCAGCGATGTATGCATTTGCATTACTTCAATTTTTTACAATATTGTTATGCATATTTTTCAAGGACACGAAACGAAAATCTCGCGCCAAAATGCAGCTGAAAGTAAAAATTAGTTAGCAAGCAAAGACTGGTGTCTGCTTTTCTAAAACAGAACAACTGAATGAACTTGCTTTTGGTTGAGCAACCAAATCATACCAATAAAACAACCTCTGCAGAAATCCTACTGTAGTTACTGTATACACATGATGGTGGTAGTTTTTTGAAATCCAAAAACGTTAATGTATAAAAGTACAGATGCATATAGGTGCATTTGTATCTATCAATGAAAATTTTGTTATATATTTATTTATTTATCAACATTCTTACTTACAATGTGCTCCCGTACGGTGTTGTGAAATATTTGCAACTTTATGTCGGTTACTTCCTCCTCTTCATCATCCTCTATTTTACTGAAGAATTTTTTATATTTTTCACTAATAGCTGCCATTTTAAGGTGATGATTTTACACAACTTGAAAAAAACACAGAACTTTAATAAAACGCTTATCTGCTTAATAAAACAATTGGAACATACACATACTGCAGTGGTCAAATTTTCTCATAAAAATATTTCAAACAAAGTAATACATATAGGTAATACATATATATATATATATATATATATATATATATATATATATATATATATATATATATATATATATATATATATATATATATTTATATATATATAGACTTATTTTCTTTGAACACCGCAATAACTGCGACAGTATGGCCAGAACACTTGTTGTTATTGTATCTATAGATTTTCACTTTTCAACAATCCTAACCACTTTCGTAAATTGCTATAGGTACCTAATTGATTTTCTTTTGATATATTAAAAATTTGCTTGGCTCTTTCACCTTTTTCTTTTGACAATTAAAAATTTCAAGCAAATTATTTTTTAGCAAGGCTATCATGTACTTTTTTGATTTTCATGTCCAACTGATAAGAAATTTGTTTCATTAATTCACCTTTTCACACTTATTATTTATGTATAGTTTTATTTAAATTTATATGTATTAAAATTTTTGAATATATATTGGGTCTACACTAGTTTTCAAAATTAATTTGGCCAAAAATCTATCAACTACAACAATTTTTTTGCCAATTTTCACAGAAGCGTTTAGTTTACACAATCGAACTGTATTTCACGAAAAGAAAATTTTCACTACAGCTGATTTCACGGTATTCGAAAAAAATGACGCGCAGAGTTCCGAGAAGCTTTAAAATTTTCGGCGGCGGCGGCTGGGCAAAAAATTATCGGCGGCGGCTCAAAGTCAGCTGCAGCCGACCGCCAATTTACATATATTTATCAAATTACTACGTTCAATTTCAGCGGGATCGCAAGCGTTGGCAAGCGTGCTTTTTCTTTTTAACAAGTTTTGATAATTGGGAGCTTCCGAAGTGCCGCCAATGGAGCTTGTACCTAAAACAGCATTAGATACTGCTGCAGCAGCGTTTGAGACAATGGAAATTAGATGATAAGGATTCCATGCGTCGAAATGTGTCGCGTAACCGGTTTCAACATAAATATGTTTGTAAATCACATACAAAAAATGTTTTTTTATATATGTAGTGCGAATATAAAAATGTTTTTCTTATTGTGTAACAATTTGAAACATATAATTATGCACACATACATACATATGTCTTTTGTTTACATTTTTAGTAGCTTTAATTAGCATAGAGTTGGATTTTTTATGGTACACTTTTCACATTTTAACGCTTTTTATTTTCAAATTAGTGTTTTACTTGTGAAATTTTTGATGTGGCAATATATTAATTTGACAATTAGTAAATGCATTACGTGAACAACGTAAAGCTTGACGACCGACAAGTCGATAGTTAGTGGGTCGCTCAAACGAACTACAATGTACCTAAAGTAATCAAAAGATACGAAAAATGTATCTTTCGTATCCTAATGGCATCACTGGTACCAAGGTAGATTGAACAGTATTTAGTAAATTTAGTAAATTTGAGAATATGTGCGTTACACAGACAATAGATTTTGACACATGTCTGGGATTTTTATCAGCAACGGGCATGTGTTAATAAATTAGAGAGAGATTATGAATGTGTGCGACACACAAACAATATATTTGACATATTTCTGGTGTGCTTCCACCAACAAAATAAATGTGTTTTTTGGTGTTGTATTTGTTGTCGTCGTGGTGGTAATGAATCTGCCTTGGATTGTACTTTTGAGATTCGCTTTGTTCTCTCATTCGTATTATAAATCTTTATAAACTGTCTGCACACATGCATGTATAAATTGTAAGAATTGCAGCGACAAAAGTTGCTGAATGTAAAAAAATAAATAAATAAAATAAAAATAACATATCGTTATATAAAATGCAAAAGGGCCTAATACAATTTTTAAAAATTTTGCAGGAGACCTAAAAAACTTAATAAAAAGCAAAGTAATGTGATTGCAAAAACTGTTTCTTCAGGATAGTATCAATAATTCAGACTTCATTATTAATAAATACCCAGAAAAAATAATTTTTATAATCATAAAAGTTTGTATAAAACCATCAAAAATAGCGTTACGTAATATGTGAATAGGCCCTTACATAAACTTTGACATTTAGGGGTTTTATTCTTAAAATAGGCAAAACTTAGGGGGTTTTAAATTTTTTTTTGTGGAGGAAAAAGTTACCTGGCAGCACTGGCACAAACTGTAAGCTAGAGATGGGTGCGTGTCGTGTTTTTTTTGTGACACGAAGACGCATGACAACACGAAGTATTCGTGACAGAAAATCTGATTTCGTTCGTGTTCGTGTCGTGTTGAGCAAACTTGACACGAAAAAACACGAAACTATTTTCAGATTAAAATATGTATGAATGCAGAGGATTGCCGTACAAGATTATTGAGCGAAAATCTTGACTAGTTACTGTTTCTCAACAAAAATATGTAAATGAGCATACAAATAGAACATGAAACGTTAAAATAGGAGAAATATATGTCTGTATTTACAAATACTTTTTTTGGATTTGATTTCATGCGTGTTGTGTCATGTTCGTGTCTTGAAAATTTTAAGCGTGCGCGTTGGAAATCCGGGATTCGTGCTCGTGTTGGAAGATGTCGACACGCGCCCATCTCTATTGTAAACACTAGAAAGACTCCATATTTTTTCTATTAATTTAAAGTACAGAGACGGAAAATCTAGTCTGCTGAAAATTTCATTACGGGATTTTAAGCGGCCCACCTCTTGTATTATAATTATGCAATTTTTCGTCTTGTACAATAATATCGACGATGTGTGTGTAATATTTATGGTGCCACATTATATTGGAAAAATTAAGTTTTGATTTTTATTACGCAACAAAGAAAATTGGGTAATGGGTGAGACACATTGTTTTATATGAAGTTTGACATCTTTACCATGGTAAACAAGCAGCTGTCGAGTTGAATTGACCTGATTATTGGATCATGTACCTAACTAGGGTAATTATGTACTCATGACTTGGCAACACTACTCCAAACGCATTGTATTTATTCAGTTGCATACTTTATGCGTTGTTTATTGTAAAAGTGAAAAGAAAAGCACAAAATCAAAAAAAAACTTTCGGGAAACTTAAATATATAATGTCTGTCGTCATTGAAACCACAATTGGTGATCTTACCATAGATCTATTTACCGAAGAAAGACCTGTAGCTTGCTTGAATTTTATGAAACTTTGTAAATTGAAATACTACAATTACAATCTTTTCCACACTATAGAGCAAGGTTTCATAGCACAAACTGGTGACCCAACCGGAGCAGGAGATGGGGGAAGTTCAATATGGGGAGTCGTTGAAGGGCAGCATAAAAGATTTTTTGAAGCTGAAAGCTTACCGAAAATCCATCATACAACAGTGGGACTTTTGTCTTTGGTTGGCGCAGGAAAACATTTAGTTGGAAGTCAGTTTTTCTTTACACTAGGAGAAAACTTAACATCTTTGGATGGCCAACATTGCGTAATTGGTGAAGTTGTAGAGGGACACGATGTGCTGAGGCAACTAAATGAAGCCATAGTGGATGAAAATTTTCGACCTTATCAAGACATAAGAATAACACATACGGTCATATTAGAAGATCCTTTTCAGGATCCCAGAGGATTTTGTGAACCCACTCGTTCGCCATCGCCAAGTGCCGAAAGATTAAAAAATGGTCGTATAGCCGCTGATGAAGATATTGACGATACCCAAGGCAAAAGCATGGAAGAGATTCAAGAAATGTTGGCAGAACGCGAAGCCAAAGCTAGGGCAACAATTTTGGAAATTGTTGGTGACCTACCAGATGCTGAAATGGCTCCACCAGAAAACGTTTTATTTGTTTGCAAGCTAAACCCAGTTACTAATGATGATGATTTGGAAATTATCTTTAGCCGTTTTGGAAAAGTAAAAGGTTGCGAAGTTATACGAGACCGTAAAACTGGTGATTCTCTGCAATATGCTTTTGTTGAATTTGAAGATCAAAAATCCTGTGAAGCTGCCTACTTTAAAATGGACAATGTATTAATAGATGATCGGCGCATTCATGTGGACTTTTCGCAATCTGTATCTAAAGTAAAATGGAGAGGCAAAGGAAGAGGTATTGAGGGTGATAGCAAAGGGCTAGATTTCAATGATTTAAGACGTAAAGACGAAAAAAGAAATGACAATACAAGGAAGTATTATAAGAGCGAAAGAAACTTAAATACTATTGGAGAAAGCAGAGAAACCCATGATCGTAAGTCGTATACAGACAGACGAAGGGCTCGTGACGAACGTCATAGAGAGCAAGAGAAACAAAGAATAAACTCTAGATCTAGATCACGAAATCGATCATTAGAAAACGATGACACAAGAGAAAAGAATAGAAGACATTGCAATAAATCAGAAGAAGTGCAAAAGCGACGAAAGAGATCTAACTCTCCCACTCGATTTCACAAAAGGGAAATAGACATAGTTTGTGACAATAGCTCAGTAAATAGAAAACGTCAGGAAAGGCGCTCTCCGGATAGACAGCGGTATCATAGATATGATGACAAAAAATATGATGATTCGTATGATTCACAAAGAAATAAACATTCTCAAGGAAATGATAGCGGGCGCAGATCTCCTGAAAGGTCACTAACAAGAAAACGAATTGTGGAAAGGCAAAGAACATACAACTCACCACAGTATAAAAAAGAAAATGCTGGAAGAACGTTAGAAAAACGCAAGAAGGAACAAAAGAAATCAAAGAAGTCGAAACGTGAAAGCAGCAGTAGTGAAGAGTCATCTTCTTGTAGTGTCACTTCATCTGAAAGTTCAGAAACAAGTTCAAACGAATCCGATACCTCTTCAGATGAAGAACGAAAGAAAAAATCAAAGAAGAATAAAACAAAGAAAAATAAATCTAAGAAAAATAAATCTAAAAAAAGTAAATCGAAAAAACATAAAACATAGTAGCTAATAAAAATTATACATATATGCAAGGTAGATCTATACCGGCCTTGCATATATGTATGTACATACATGTATGTACGTTTTTAATTTTATTAGAATTTTAACAATAATTAAGTTAATGAAATAAACCTATTTATTTATCTGTTTTTGATTCGTCGCAAGCTTTGCCTTTGCGCCGAGGCGGTGTTATTACTGCATCAGGATTAAATGGGAAATTTTCCAGGCGTGTTGTCTCAGGAGTTATACGCAGTTCTAAGTAAGTTCTTTTATTAATGAAATCAATTACCACTTTCAAAAACTTACCATAAACATCCTCATCTTTTTGTTTAACCTGTATAACATTTGTGCGTAACTCCTTGTCCACATCTTTAGCTAATTCCAGCATCTGCAATCAGTTTTGTTAACAAATTTCTCAAATTAATGGCCCCTACTACGATTGTCGAATTTGCTTCGACTGTTGTAACCAGAGACCGTAACAGCTATAACTTTTATAAGTTATATGATAACAGCTATTTTCTCATTTCTACTTTTTGAGCAAAATTAACAGTTATTTTCTGATTCTTATTTTTTTCGAACAGAAATAAAAGAAATTTCTAACTTGTATTTATTCCGAGTAGGAATAAAATATATTTTTTCGAGCATAAATAAAAGGAATTTCTAACTTGCATTTTTTACGAGCAGGAATAAAAGTTATTTTTAACTTGTATGTACATATCGCGACCTCAATCCTGTTTTGTCCCACCGACCATTTAAAAAAATTTAGTTAGGGATGGGGATTATATATTTTAAATACCTCCTTTCAGAATCCGTAAACTCTCACTAAGTTGTTTCTGAGATATCAAGCATTTATTGTGCTCATCAATTTTGATAAATTTTTGGTAAAAAAATTTCATCTCAATAACAAGTTACTCAATACACAGCAATAAGTATACACATGGAGCACAAAAAGCTACTTTTTAATTAAGTTAAATAATTTAAACCTTTATGAAATTTATTTGACATATTGTCACAATTCTATTCTAAATGAAATTTATTTGCTGGAGTTTAAGCAATTAAAAAAGTGACTACAAAACAAGATTTTTTACTTTCAGAAAAAATATGTTAATTTCTAACCGGATTGCTGAAAGTTTACAAAAATTTACATTTTTCTTCCAAACATATGCCGGAAGCAGTGGTGAGAATACAAAAAAATCTATCGGGTATATTTTGAGAAACCTTTATGTAAATCTTCTTTGTTGATTTTCTCCATTCCGACTTTTTGCATAAGCGCTAAACCAATAATGAGGTCGCGATATGTATATTCTTGGATTAATATGGAAAAGGCGTATCTCGATGTTTTTCGAAATCGCGTTTGTAGCTTTTTCTTGTAGTCGTCTTCTCAGTAAACTACGATTGGAAATAAGGTTTTGTGGCCTCTTAAAATTATTTTTTGTATGTAAGTGTTCGTTTTAATTAAGTCGCCGCTTTCGATGAGTTGATTCAATCGAATTTTCTTACGCTTGAGATTATAGTACTCGTTATCGAACAAGCCTGTTCACAGAATGCAATACGGATTAGTTTGGTGTCGTTTTTTATACAAAACGGATTTGATTGTGCTCATGAAATCCGCTTGCATTTGGTTTTGCGAAATTTCCGTTGAGAAACGGAATTAAATGTTTATGAATTGGAGTTCGACCCTTTTTATGCATTTATCAGGTAGAACAAATTTTTCCTAACCTCTAATTACTAAATACACAATTTAGTAAACGATATTTTGAACGAAAATAAACACTTTTTGAACAAAGCAATTACGTTACGTTTTCATGAACGCATTCAAAATTTGAATTGAATTTCCGTTTCCAATCCCATCGTAATTGTAAGAGCGAAGCAAGTGCTTCACTTCGTCGTGTGAATATAGTATAGAAGAAAACTATCGAATCAACTCGTTATGGAAAGCGATGAATAGACCCGTTTTTTCCTTCTCCTGTAAAGAAATTTTGAGACATGCCTTTTCTATATTAAGCCATCGGTATGTGCATCTACCTTTTTAATGTTTTCCACATTGGTCTCAGCCCTGTTCTTTTTGAATCGATCATTTATTTCTTTTCGCCCAGCTTCTAGAGCCCTGTCATCTCCAGCGAATATTAGTTGCCTTGAGCGATGTAATTTTTTAAATGCCCTTAGTACCTTTGATAAACAGAATATTGTTAACGCACAGTTCAAGAATTCTACAAAGAAATAATACTTCACGTCTAGTTTGGGACATTTTGTTCGAATAAAAATGGTTTTGTGTAACAGACAGCTTAATATACATTTATTACAAGGTAGTGGCAAGCATAAAACAAGTACAACAATACAAAAACAACATTGATTTTTATTGTTGTTTCTTTCCTGCTGCTGTCAAAAATATGTATTATTTTCTTCACACTTATTTTCTCACGACAGTTTGGTAGAAATTTGTAAACAAACGTAAAAATTTTGACAGAAGTAGGAAAACTTTAGAGGTCACATATGTGCTTTCAACACTACCTAGTAAACTAATCTACCTTGAGACAGCTGATTTATGAAGTTCACGGAAGGTTATGGATCAAGGTGTATTTAACTAGGTGGCACCATAAGGAGTTGTTGTAAAGCAATACAACAACCACATTCATATTTTGTTTGTGTAATAGACAAGTTGCTGTCAAAAACGTATGTGCAAAACAAAAGAAAATAAAATTGTGAAGAATTGTTTTAACTTGCATAAACATTATTAATTATGAATTTTAATTGTTTTGTGTGATTTCAATCAATGGAAACATTATTAATCTTTTTGGCTTATTGTCATCCACTTTTGCTTTTTATTTTCGTCTTTGGGGACGCTAAAAATACTCCATTTCCAGGAACATTTTTCTTTTTCCATAGAAAGAAGTAACGCATTTTTAACAGTTCACTTCCACTTTAAATTATCTAAAGTTTTATTTCTTAATCGCACTTTTCACTTTTAAATGGTTTAAATTTTTATTTGTTTTTCTTTGTATTTGCTTCGCTTTGTAAAATCCTAAGCAACATTTTGACACAAACTTGACTAAAAGTTCGCAAAGCAAAAAATTGTCAGCTGAGCTTGTGATGCCACCTAGTTAAATACATCTTGATAGCAACCATAAGAAATATTGAAATAATTTTTCGCCATATTACACCCGCTCAATAGTAGAATATATATCTGAATTTCATTAAAATCGGAGGATAAAAATCCAGACCGTGTCGAAAAATTTCGTTTTTACCCATATAAAACATATATCGCACTTGATCAACAAGAGGGTATTAACTCAAAATTTTCACTTTTTGCAAGAAATCAGCTAACAATATCAATATCTATCTACTGTAAAGATTTCAACGTATTCCGATTACTCTTTCATTTAGAAAACCACATTTGAGACCATTTTCGTGATAGTGTAGTGACTACCTTTATATCAACAAAAAGGTATTATTTCTGTTATTTGATTTGTAATATAAGCTACTGGCCTACCGTGTTGTATGTAAATAAAGGTGCAAGTTTTATTTCATATTGTCCCGACGTTTCGTGAATTTTATGTTCACTTTTTCAAGGGATCTTCGTCTATTTAATAAAAAACAAAACATCAACTCATTTCTAAAAAATTATTGAAATTTTTACAATTATTAACTCACATGTATATAAAATTTTTTACATTAAAAGTTTTTAAATACTTTTTTAACTTTAAACTCACAAATTTAAAATAATTGTTTTTAGTATCACAGCCTGTTCATGTAATTGCAATTTTGTAACTGGCGCTTAAATTATCCGTGTCCTCTTCAATATTCATTGTTTTGTTTATCTTTTGTTGAATTCTTAAGCTTTCTGTTATGTATCTTTTTCTAGTGTTGTTTATTTTGTCCAGTATTTTTATATTGTCAAAATCTGGTTTATGTTGTGTTTGTAGTATGTGTTGTGACAGAGCAGTGCTTTCTTTGTTTTTGTTAATATCAGCTTTATGCTCACCTACTCTTATTTCCAAACTTCTTTTTGTTGTACCAATGTACAAAAGATTACAGCTGTTCATGTCGTTGCCTTTACAGGGTATTTCATACACGACGTTGTTTTGTTCAAAGCGAATTAATATCAAGTGGCCTTATCATCAAAACAACACACATACAAAGTAGGTGTAGGACGATTTTTATTTGTGCTTTGACAGTTCGGGTAAAGTTTTTCTCTTTTCTTATATAGAGTTTGACTTTAAAGTTTTTCTCTTTTCTTATATAGAGTTTGACTGATTGGGTGTAATCAGCTGATGATCATCTGTGATGATGAGGCTACCTGGTACTGCATTCGCCTTGGTTTTGTTGTAGTTTATGTGTTGGTGTTTTTGTTTTTGTAAATATTGTATTTAATGTTTTATTTGGTTTGTAAGCAAAATGTATACAGAGAAACAAGCCGAGGCAAAATTATCGGCGGCGGCTGGGCAGATTTTGGGTCGGCGGCGGCGCGCCGACAGAATTTTCGGCGGCTCACCTATTAACGGATATTTTGGGAAAAGAGGTATTAAAAATTTTTTTTCGAAAAAAGTACGCAAATTTGCAACCCAGTCGTGAACAAATTCAGATGAACTCGGCGGCTGGTTTTGAGCCGATGTAATCGGTGGCGGCGGGATAGGTAAAAAAGCAACCGGCGGCGGCGCGCCGTCGGCTCGAAATCGACTGGCTTGTTCCTCTGAATGTATATCCATTTTATCTATTGTTGTTTTAATGTTTTTGTTGTCAGTAAGGCCGGGAATATATTTTACACTATAAAAACGTTTATCTTGGTTACATACAGTTACTGTAAATTAAAACTACATTCTGTGGCTGTAAGGATGTTGTTTATTATTTATTTCGTTAATCAAATATCTTATGAATAATAACTGCAGTATATATTAGTTTGTCTTTGGATTTACTAAATATTATTTTTGTTTAGCTAATCTCTTAATTCAAGACAATTTTAATAAAGCGAAAAAAATTTAAGTGTACTTATTTTAATTCATCGTACCGGACACACTTTTCCCTTCTTGAATAATTAATTAGAGAAAATACGAGCTTAAGTGCTATTTTTATTATTATAACAATTGTAACGCAATAACCCTCATATGTAAGCCTTTATTTCTATCGCTAACCTCTATCTACGCAATGTATAAAGGAAAAAAAATTTTCCATCTGTTGCATTACTTAAAATAAATAATAAATATCTGATGATTTTGCATTTTCTATCTAATAAGCTTGTGCAAACATTGAAAAAATAATATACCATTCATTATACATATAAAAAAAATACACACATACTTCTTTTTGGATGCTACGGAACATTTAGCGCGAAATTTTGCTTTACGCTGTTCAATATTTTTTGGATTAACTAAATAACTTCCGAAACAGAAATGCTTCATATTTTTTTTATATTGTAATTTCAATCTCAACTGCTCTAAAAATTCTATGTATCAAATTTAATACCAGCTACGTCAGTTGAAGTGTTCTCTCAATTACTAATTTATGTACTAAGTTTTTTATACATTTTCGAAAATGGTTGAGACATATCGCCAAATATGAAGTGCACTGGATCACGAGTACATTTAAATAATTGAAAAAGCAAAGAAATTAGTTGATATATCATCATAATAACGGCATACATAGATAATACATAAGATATTCCTAGCCTGTATTCATCAAAAACTTCACTGCAATCGTCGGGCATAGTGATAGGAATATTCCAAATGCGTCCAATAAGCAATGGATGACATATAGCGGTAAGAGTCAAGTAGATACCAAAAGCCAATGACAATATGGCCACTATGATGCTGGCTGTATAATAACGTAAATTATATTGACCAATGCAGCAGTCCAACCAGTAGCTGTGATGACTCTGCAACATAATGCACGCATTACATGAATGACAATGTACTGTGCGAGCCGAGACATACTTCCGACAACTGTGACACATATTTGTCTGATGTTCATGTGATCCGCGATTGTGTATAGATGTATGTGGAGAATCATTATCTATTAACAGAGCTGTATGAGCAGCAGCTTCTTCATCCTCTTCGGCAGCAGTAGCTTCTGAAATATCAGCCAAATCATCTTCAGTGGTTTTGGAGGGCAAATCATGGGATGCCAATGAGTGCTTACGCGTCAACCACATTAAGTACACCGTTATGCAAGACATAACCACCAAAAGAAAATTTTCTTCTGGCAAAAGTTCCAACAAGGGTAAAGCAAACTCAAAGCCCATAATAAGATACACTACTGACGATATAGTCCACATGAAGAAGAATTTAGTTTTCACATGATTGCGTTTTACAAAATGATGAGCATATCCCAAAAATACTATAGATGAACCCAACATGATGTATGATGTTATCTCATTGAGGGCAGCTAATCCAATAACCAAAGGATACACTATACCCGGTATGACCGCTTCCATTGATATACGTTTGGCACCACCACGCCATGGTATACGCAATCTATCCTGGAATGTTAAAAGCATATTATTTTTAACTTGCGTATTTATTCGCTGACAAGTAATAAAACTTGTAAAGGCTAAATCAAAGTCCTGACAATTACAACAGCAGGCTAATATGTGATTTCTTTGTTGATGCTCGTCCAAATATTCACAAAAACAAAGCCTAGTACTGTATTTGAAATTGTTTTCCTCTTCTTCTGCCCTTAGAGCTGCGGCTATATAATCAGAGTTAGCCATTATGTGTTCATATTGTTTCCATTTCGTATAGAAATTTTTCATAAAAAATTTTACCAAAATAAAATCCAGGCAGCGTGAAAAGTATATAAAATCAAACACTGTAATTTGTATGCATATATGTGTGTATGTAAATACTTTTTTAAATAAATTAAATTTATATTGTTCTAAATCATTTTTTTATATTATATTTTCTTACATTTACTTAATTTATAAATAAACTACTTTTGTGTATTATCAAATGCACTTTGTGCCAACCCATCACACATTTTTGGTCGAACTCGGTCAGAAGTAACTACCCCTCCACACGAGCAATAAAGCAGGAGATACATACCACGCGTTACGCAGCAACGCTTTTCTTGCTTTTTTTAAAAGATGTTAAGCGGCCTGGAGACTATCAAAAAAAGTCATCAAACACAAGGTTGTGTGCGTGCGGTCGTTGTTTTTCGGGTACACGTATTTGTTGTCGGCTCTGTTTGAAGAAAATCAAAAAGTTTTGATTTTTATTTTGACGGCTGATTTTTTGTACGTCTCCATTTGTGTTTGACAAAAAAATTTTATTTTTCTGTGTTTTTCGTCGCAACAACATCGCGGGTAAACAGTAAAAGAAAAATAATTTGTTTAGTGTTTTTCACCTGTGTTGTGTTCTTTTTTCATTAAAAAATAAAAAGATAAATAAAATAAAAAATATAATATTGCAAGTAAAGCAAATATTTTTCAATTGTGTTGTGCTTTTACCGCAAGAACTTTGAATATAAAAAATTTTCAATTCTGCTTTGGTATTTTCACAAAGGTAAATAATAATTCATCGTCCGACATTTTTTCAATATGTTCACTACAACGGCAAAATACAAATTGTGTTTGAAGCTTTTATTTGTACGTCTCTTTCAAATGCTACAATCACACGACACCCACACATATGCAATGTTTGATGCCTTATTTTGATAGTCTCCAGGGCCCTTAACACAATCAGGCAATTAATGCCTACCAGCTAATTCATTAATGTGTTACCTTCTTTGAGAAAGAGATACTGTAGAGAGAATAGCTGGTGAAGTGGGAGAGAGATAGAAAGCTTAATTAATTTACAACTCTGCTATTGCGCGTTTTTTGTAGAGCAGTGTTGCAATCCCCTCTGGTGTCAAGTAGAGGCATTGAGTTGTTTACTGGGGGTCTACATTAGCCATGAAGTTGGTATGAACATCAAGTCGGACATCGCATATGGCTAATGTAGACCGCTCATGTCCATGTTTCGTCCATGCTCTGCCATCGATGCCCGAACATATGGCTGAGCATCAATGTTCGCCATGAGATTCGCTGTCAACAACCATTTTTAATAGAAAGAAAGAAATTGTTAAATATTCCATTACCACCAAATACATTGATAAGGCAGAACATGGACATCCAACGTATTCACCACAACAAAGAAGTTGATGATTTCTTTGCAGTTGCTCTGCCGGCGTCATGTTCATGTTATGTTCAAGTCGATGGCTCGTGAAGATGTAGGGTTAAGCTGTGTAGCCATTTTATTAGTTCTTTTACTTCGCCGACGGTTCTGCTACAATGCCGACGAAGGAGGGAGCTGTGAAGTGCATTAGGATATGTTAGTAATACTCGCTGCCGGTACTGCCAAAGTGATCAGTGCTATGCCTTCAACAGTTTAACAGTCCAACAAAAACCAACACAATAACACACCAATGCACATGAGAAAAATGCATGATGTTGTTGGCTTGGCTGAAACTAGTATTGAACTCAAGAACTCAGGGTTTGTAGTCAAACGCGCTAACTACTCAGACTTTTTAATGCGTTAAAAATGGCAAGTTACACACCACGCTTTTGATGCTTTTTTGCTTATCAAATCTCAAGCCTTTGCCGGCTATTTTTTGCCTTGCCTTTTCGTTTTATTTTTCTTTATGCATATATTTAATGCATTTTTCATTCATTGTTTAATAAAAAATTAATTTCTAATAATTTATTTCCATTGAACAAGCATTTTATCATATGAGTCCGGCAACACTACTAGTTATTTTGTGTACAACAAAGCGAATTAATATGAAGTGGCCTTATCATTAAAACTACACACATACAAAGTAGGTGTAGGACTGTTTTTGTTTGTACTTTGACAGTTCGGGAACAAGTTTTTCTCTTTTTCATATAGAGTTTGACTGCTGGGGTGTAATCTGCTTATGATCTTCTGTGAAGATAAGGCTACCTGGTACTTATTTCGCCTTGGTATACAACACAAGGTAGCTTGAATAGGTACCACTACGAGATCAGATGTTTTAATAAATTTGAGAATGTGTGCGACACACAGACAATAGATTTGACATATTTCTGGTGTGTTTCTACCAACAAAATACATGTTTTTTTTGTGTTGTATTGTATCATGATACAACGCGTGAAAGTTAAAGAATGTTCAACTTTTTGCGAGGTACGCGCGTCGCAAACTTCTCTGTGTAACTTGCCTTATGGAAACACACTATTTCAACTTTTTTGACAGCATTTTGTTAAGCATGGTATTGTGTTCAACATTTTACGTGAATAGCTGCATATAAAAAAAATGCCATGAATTGTTCATGAAAAAATGTTGCATAAGCTGTACTCTGTTTTATTTAAGGAAAACATATGAAATGTATTGGCAACATTTTAAGTTTTCATGCGAAATAATATAAGTTGCACTTTTTTCGCATGAAATTTACAACAAACACATGAAAATTATAGTAAACGTACATGTCAAATTTTTCTTATGAAATAATCAATGTTGCCTAACAGTTTTCACAAATTTGAACACAGTACCAGGCTTAACGCATTGAAAGCATGCTATGTACCTTCACCTTACCCCCCGTCTTCACGAGACATTTGATATTTCTTAATATAGGAATGACGTCACAAAAAATGCATGTGTTTAAACTTATGTTAAGGGGGGCGTAAACGTACTGATGTTTGGACACAAATTTTATATATTCGTGTAGTATATTTGCACGGCATTTTGTAATTTTTTTTTTTTAGATTTCTCTTCATTATTTTTCTGTTGTTCATTATTTTTACGAGTATGAACATAAATAATGTGCAAAAACATTTATATATTAACTTTATTTATTATTTTTTCCATAAAATCAAACAAATTGTAAAAAACACACATCCATACATATATTGCTCAGTATGTAATTTTTGACAAGTCACATGTAATGCATTGTAATGCATGTACCTGTATTATTGTATCATGATTCAATAGCAAATCGTCACCTCATTTCTGTCTTGGCCCACCCAAGGCGGATTGATACCAGGTGGCCCTATTAGTAAAAACGATCATCAGCTGACTACACCAAGGTGTCAAACGCTATGCAAAAAAACTAAGCATCAACTTTTTATGTATGCATTTCACATGCCAGATTGGTGAATGCCACTTGTTGTTGCTCTAATGAGGCCACTTATTATTAATACGCTTTGGGCCCACCCAAGGTGAATTCATACCAGCTGGTAGCCTAACGGCAGCTGATTATTTTTTACTCTACTCATGTTGCTCTACTGATAGGTTACGAAAATATGGATTTGAGTGTACCTGTATCATTGTATCATGGGGTCGTAGTTAAGCGCCCTTCAGACTATTAGATTTAGTATTAATACTTGTCAAGATCTCAAATCTTAAGTAAAAATCCAAGAGCGTGAAAGCAATTGTTATGATCTGTCATATGTATAATATGTAAAGAAATTTGACAGTGTTGTGGTATTCGTCATTTTTAGAAAATTTTCTAAACAATCACATTTTTCATTTTATAAGGGTGCAAAAGCGATGTTTTTACAGAATATGGAACAGAATACTCTCTTTTGACAGCTAAAAAAGGTTGTTTTCATGTGCTATGCAGTTTTACTTGCATGTTGTTGTTTTTACTAAGATTGTATGAATGAGATAGTCAATTAGAAACCACCAAAGTATATTAATACAAGTACGTTAGACTGTGACTACGTTAGAAAATAAGATTTGCTTTCTCTTTCATACAATCTTCGTAATGTTGTTGTATAGTGACGGGTCTAGTTAGTTGTCTATGGTAGTGTTCATGGTAGAATAATATACAAGGTAGTTCTGGAACGCCAGCTGATTAGTTTTTTATTTGCTTTTTTCATGGTACGAACTGCCAAGTCTTGTGTATACGTAAAATAACTACGTTGCACACACAATACCACACGTATGTTTGCTGTTTATGTTCTACAAACACACACATACCCTCTCTATTAATGTTTGACATTTCGCCACAAAGTATTTTGTGAATTCGTACCCCAAATGTACATTTGTATTAGTTATACGGCTACCCATGGTAGAATAATACAGGTAGTGGTGAAGCGTTAACGAGCATTTTTTTTTGAGTTCGACTCTGTCAAAAGTTGTTTATGTTATACCAACACACGCATACACTACTGAAAAAAACATCGCGAAGTAAACACACACATGTGAACATATAAATTTTTTTCAAATTTTCTTTTGTGCTTTTTGACAACCTCGAACATAAACAACAATAAAAAGCCGTGTTGTTTTTGCTGTTGTTGGGTTGTTGTAGCTTCGCTACTACCTGTAGTATAATTCTACCATGCGGCTACCTGTTATATTATTCTGCCATATTTGTGTTTTTCTTTGCCGGGAAACTGTAATGAGATTTTCTTTAAGATTTTTGACAGTCACTCTGATTTTGATTATCGTCTTACAAAATCTTAAAGCTTGTATTACAGTGTGAAACGGCCTTTACTCTTATGCACATATGTATGTATCAGGAAAATTTATAAAATTACGTCTTTTAACCATAACGTGCGATTTTCCAAAATCTTTTTCTATATTGATCTATTTGACGCGATTGGAACTTTTGGGCTGGGCGATGATTAATCAGTCAGTTATTAACGCTACACTTTTATGTATATAGGTTGGACCAGGGCTGCCAAGTCATTTTTATCGCGCTCGGCAAATTTGAAAATATATTTCCCCAGAAAATCCACTATGAAAGGGAAAAACCCGCAAGAAAATCCCCATGAAAAAAGTATTATTCAAAAAATTTCGTAGTTTACAAGATGAAATATTTCATGAAATTTGTTGCTTGAAACTTTTTTCATGGCCAGGGAAGAAATTTATGTAGAAAAAGTGGTATGAAATGAATGTTTAGATGATTATTGTCAAGTTTCTTTACCCCATTTGCATCTCCACAGTTGCAAGAAGCAAATCAAAAGGTTTACTGAAATATTTCAACATGTAAATTTAGTTTATATTATTCATGGACTTTTATATTATGTATGTACCAGGAGATAATTTTTATCACTTATAAAGTGTTACAAAATTTTACACATGGCTGAAAATTTAAAAGTTTTTTTAAAATAAATTACACAATCACTTGCAAGTCGCAAAATTTAACAAAAAAAAAATATATTTTTTGAAATTTGTAAAGTTTACATTATACAAACACTTGCAAAAAGTAAATTTTTCGAAAAAAATCACAGTGTAGTGTTATGTTGTTCTTCTTTAGCCGATTTATGTCCGAAAAAATTCGCAAAATTACAAAAATATGGTTTTACAGTACTTTCACATATATATTGCAAATCGCGAATATCGCTAATACGAGCGCTAACTTCGATAAATTGAAATCAGCGTGCTCTAATTATCTTTATCAGTAGGGGGCCAGCTTGCTAAAGAAAAAAAGTTGCAAGTTCATGCTCAGTGTAATTGATATAAACTGCTTATATCTTTTTATTTTAAAGTATATAAAGGATCATACGAACAAATACAAAAACTTCTCCAAAACAAAAAGATTAATTCAAAAAGACTAAAAAACAATTTTGAAACCACTTGCTAAATAAATATTCTTAAAAATATTGTTATTTCCAGAGTGAGCCACATGAACTCCGCTAGTTGACTTCAATAAGCCTACTGTTTCTATTTCTATTTTTTCATAGTGGAGTCTATTTCTATTTTTTCATAGTGGAGGAGTTAAGAAGAGCTGTTAACAAGAAAACTATTAACATGAAGTTAATACTAATCTTAAAATTCAATAACTAGTTTTAAGAATATGAAATTTAAAACTTATATTTTATAGTAGATGAAAATAGAATTGCTTCTATTTTACACTGAGATCGGACAAAAAATTAAAAGTTGTATATTAAACACGATATTTCACTTTTACATATTGAATTCAGATGAAAACTCAGAGGTTTTTATATAAACTCAATAACGCAAAAACTACTGTACATACTATTAACTTTGTGTTAATAGGGATTAGTCCTTTACCTGGGGTCCAAATCTCTCAATATATGTATGTATGTTAGAAATATTTTAGAAACAGTTTTAATTATAGATCAAAGGAAAAACTTTTAAGGAATTTCCCCAAAAATCCCCAATGTGTTTTTTAAATAACCCCAATGAAAGCCCCGAAACCCAAATGAACATTTTCATCCCTTTTTGTGATGACGGTTCCCCTGATTCGCTTTCAGAACCCCGAGGCTGGCAGCACTGGATTGAACAAAGTGTATACAGCCTAGTGATGTAAGAAACCGGTATTTTCGGATACCCACTACATTTTATTGATACTCAATACCAGGAATGTAAAAGTGAATCATATATGATCGTGACCTCTTCCATAAATTACGTGAACGTGCGTGATTAAAGTGTTCAAAAACCATTTGAAAATTAATTTGGATTTGGAGCTTATCTTAAGAAAAATTTGTATAGAAATTTTATTTCAAGATACATTTTAAACCTAAATTATTCTTTATGAATACAGCAGTTAGTAGATCAAGTATTTTTATGACTAAAGGTACATAGCATGCGTTAAATACCCTAATGCGTTACAGACTTCTATCAAAAAAGTTGAAATAGTGTGTTTCCATAAGGCAAGATACAAAGCGAAGTTTGCGACGCGCGTAACTCGCAAAAAGTTTAACATTGTTCAACTTTCACGCGGCGTAAGCAAAATGACAGGTAGTGCTGCCAGATTCATATGCTAAAGTGTTTGTTTAATGGAAATAAATTATTAGAAAAAAAATTTTTTATTAAAAAATGGATCAAAACTGCATTAAATATATAAAGAAAAATAAAACTTAAAGGCAAGACAAAATATAGCCGGCAAAGGCTTGAAATTGTATAAGCAGAGGAGCATCAAAAGCGTGGTGTGTAACTTACCATTCTTGAAGCGTTAAGAGTCCGAAAAGTAAGAAAAGCGTTGCCGCGTAACGGGTGGTATGTACCTCCACCTTAAAGCCCGTTTCAGACTATAATAAAAGTATTAATACTTTTGAGGAAAATGAAACTCTGACATGATGAGTTGTTGTTTTTTTTTACATTTTCCAAACAGAAATGAAATCAGGGAGGCATTTTCGTTAAGTCTTGATACTTGTATTATAGTCTGAAACGGCCTTAAGGGTGGGTTTTAATGTGAACATTTACAGCCTAACCTACGATATCGACCGCTATTGCTCGCTTGAATTTTACACGACAAACAGCTGATTTGCGGCCCAGTAAAAACTCTCAGCACGACAAGTCAATCGACAATGCAAGCGATCGACAACGTAATAGTTTTCATACAAATTTGGTACCCTCTAAAGCGGCCTTCAGACTATTAGATTTAGTATTAATACTTTTCAAAAACTGAAATCTTAAGTAAAAATCCAACAGTGTGAAAACAAATGGTTATGATTTTTCAAATAATACGTAAAGAAATTCGACAGTATTATGGTATTCGCCATTTTTAGGAAATGTTCTAAACAATCACATTTTTCATTTTATCAGGGTTGTCTTTTGCACAAACAAACATAGAAACAAAAAAAAAACAGTTGAGTATTTGTTTGCCGGTTTAAATAAAGAAAACGAAGTACGAAAAAATTTGCTTTATTGCAAATTATTTATGTTACGTTTTATTTGGAATGTGATAGTGTAGAAACAAAATGTAATGAGAAAATTTTCTTTAAGATTTTTTGACAGTCAGACTGATTTTGATTTGATTTTCGTCCTACAAAATCTAATAAAAATCTCGAAGCTTGTATTACAATGTGAAAGGGCCTCAAGAAAATTCCAGCGACAACAAATGTCAAAATCAGTCACTTGTGTTGTTTATGTCGACAAATAAAAAGTAAAACAATGAATTGTTTCAATTTTATAAATTATTAATAAAAATAAAATAAAGTTAAATAATAATAATGACAACACATAATAATAAAATAAAGTTAAAAAAAATAGTTTTAGAAGATTTATAGCCGAAAAGAATGAAGCTGGAGTTTGGTTTGAGTTGATTTCAGGTGGGCCAGCATTCGTATAAAGTATCTTCCCTATATTCTGTAAGAGCTCGTAAATAGTCCGCCAATTTTTTCTGCATCAAAGCTATACGCACCCAATCACGTGAGCGACCTATGTGAGTGCGAACAGTTGGTAAATCACGAACACTGGTTGTTATATACTGAACTTCAGAACAATAGACCTCGACACATTGCAATAGATCCAAGAGTTATTTTCGTGGACTCAATAGTCCGTTCTTTATACACAAACCATGAACCATAACATGTTCAATAACAATAAAGAATTGTTGCAAAAGCAAATGTTCAGACTCCAACATACGTCCATAGCGCACCGATTGTGCGCGTAATTCTTTTACCGCCAATTTACCAATATTTATCAAATTACTACGTTCAATTCCAGAGGGATCGCAAGCGAGCCTTTTCTTTTTATCAGGTTTTGATAATTGGGAGGTTGAAGCTGATGATGCTGCCGAAGTGCCGCCAATGGAGCTTGTGTCTAAAACAGCACCAGATATTGCTGAAGCAGAGTTTGAGACAACGGAATTTAGATGATAAGGATTCTGTACGTCGAAACATGTCGCGTAACCGGTTTAAACAAAAATATGTTTCTAAATCACATAAAACTTTTTTTTTTCAAATATGTAGTGCGAATATAAATTTAACATAAATGTTTTTTTATTGTGTCACACTATTGAAACATATACTTATACATACATATGTCTTTTGTTTACATTTTTATTAGCTTTAATTATTATAGAGTTGCATTTTTTATGGTACACTTTTTACATTTCAGCGCTTTTATTTTCAAATTAGCGTTTTATTTGTGAAACTTTTGATGTGGCAATATGATAATTTGATAATTAGTAAATGCATTACGTGAACAGCGTAAAGCTTGACGACCGACAAGTCGATAGTTAGTGGGTCGCTCAAACGAACTACAATGAGTGACTTGTCGTTAGTCGATCGAGTTGTCGATTGACATCGTGGGTTAGGCTGTTAATCTTAGTTTGAAACTATAATCAATTAATCTGAGAATAAATTTAATTGAGTGCTAATTCTGTTTGCCGTTTTTAAGTGGAAGCTTAAACCTCTCAAAATTGCCATACTAAATAATAAAATATGGCTTTGCAAATAGCAGAAAATAAAAGAAAAAGAAGATAAAATAAAAAGAAACAGTAGACAAATTTAAGAAGTAATTGCTATGTGCTTTGACAAGCCATATGTAAAAAACATGTCGTCTAAAGTCAGCATTAGCAACAAGAAAGCAAAATTATTCTGCGGACGTTTTTTTGCGCACGTTAATAAATATGTCTACGTGAAGACTCTAAAATATACAAACTTTGCCATCCTTGATAGTGGGTATTCACATGCACTATATGTATTTAGTACTCAGTGCCCAAATAGTCAATTGTTTTACAACACAATTTTTGGGCAAAAAATAATTGTTTATTTTTATTATATCTAATAATTTTATATATTTATTTTAAAAGAAAAGCGGACATTTAATTAAAAGTGCATTTCAACAAACTACAATAATTTATGCTAACAATGACATTCTGCATTTGTTTGCACCAGATTTTATTAATATGGGCTTCAATAAATGTCATATACTTAAGTGTATCTACTGTAAAATGTGAAAATAAAAATGACCAAACACAAGGTTTGATAAAAGTCCCAATGGGTGAAAATTTTACTGTCAACTGTTTTTCAAGTGACAAAAATTCAACATGGAAATTCAAAGATAAACCGTTTGATCCTGAGGCAAATAGTTCAAGATACTCCATATCCATTGAAAAAACCGATAATAACACCAATGAAATATCCGAAAGGCAAGAGCTATACCAAATAACATTGTATATTCCAAATATAGATGTTTCTGATGAAGGCTTATTTACATGCGAGTCTGTGGATAACGGGTTACTTAAAAAGGTGTTTATTCAGCCATTCCTGGAAACACGAATTACGGCAGTTAATGGGCTAAAAGTGAAGCAAAAAATTGGAAATCCAGTAAAATTTTTCTGTGTTATTGAAATGTATCCCAAATCAGCGGCATTAGAAAAGGAACTGAAATGGCTGAAAGACGAAAACACATTCGATTTTCTCGATCAGTCTTCGAATATTGAGCAAATAAATGCAACTCATGTCAATTACACTCTCGAATTAGCAGAGGTATATAAAAAGGAAAATGGCTCATACGCGTGTGTTCTGTTTGCTTCCAGTGGTGAGGAAGTAACAAGAAAAAATATTGCTTTGTTGGTAATGGACGTGCCTAAAACAAATATTGAATATGTTAAAGCTGTAGGAGCAAGCAAAATTTATTTAAACTGGACTGTTAACGATGGAAATGATCCTATTCAAAAATACTTTATTCAATATTTGCAAGAAGGAAATCCTGCACTTACTTATTACAAGGATGTAATTGGTGGCGGTAATACGTCATATGTACTTGAGAACTTTTTCCCCAACACAAGCTACATTCTTCGAATAACAGCTAAAAACAGTATTGGTGATGGCGCGCCTTTTCAGTATCCGATTCCAGTACAAACTTTAGCTGAAGATCCTATTTTTATACCAAAAGTGAAGACGACAGGAAGCACAGCGTCGACAATAACTATTGGTTGGGATCCGCCACCACCATATTTAATACCATATGTACAATACTACGAACTTGTGGTATCTGAAGCTGGCGATGTACCAAAAATAGTTGAAGAAACTGTGTATCAACAAAATTCTAGAAATCTTCCCTACATGTTTGATAATCTGAAAACGGCAACTGAATACGAATTTAAGGTACGAGCTTGCTGTGATCTAACAAAATTATGTGGCCCTTGGTCAGATGTTGTAAACGGAACTACAATGGATGGAATAGCATCTAAGCCAAAAGGTCTGGAAGTTCAATGCATTCATCATAATGTATCAAATATAAACACCGTAGACATCCTTTGGAGGCATCCCGAAAAACCAAACGGGAAAGTTATATCATATCACATACAACTAGAGGGTGTAGCTACTTTCAAGCTAAATGGAAAAATGTTTAAGGAAACGTGGGGTCCGAAAATTAGACGAGTCGATGAACCCAACCATCACACTACTTATGATGGTGTGGTTCCAAATACAAACTATACAGTAACAGTATCTGCTATAACCCGTCATAGAAAAACTGGAGAGGCGGCTATTGGTAAATGTACAATGCCTGTCACAGAACCAGAATCAATAAGTCGTGTAATGTGGACCCAACTACGTTTAACAAATGAAAAATATGTTCTGAAAGCATTCATACCTAGAGTAAGCGAAAGAAATGGACCGATATGCTGTTATCGATTGTACTTAATACGTATGAAAAATAACAACGCAGAATTACCGCCGCCAAATGAGTTAAATATTTCTACTTATCATGATGTTCATGCAACGAATAATACCATTGGAGGTGCATATCTTGCTGAAATGTTTTCGGGTAACAATTTTCAATCCACAATTTTTCTTGGTGATGGAAAGCGCTTCTTTGAAAATGATGGCTTAAAAGCACATGATGTGGATATGGATTGCCGCCAGTGTTTAGACATGAATTTTTCCTTACAACAAACTACACTTAACATATCACCAGTTAAGAGAACCATCTCCAAAGCTATAGCAACAAGTAAACCGGAAGTAAGCAACCAAACCCAAGAAGCTTTAGAAGTTACAACTACGAATATTGGAAATCTTAGAATATTGACTGAAGATACCACATCTATTGCAGATCCAAATGAGAAAACGGCGTTGAAAGATACATTTGAAGTTTTTGACGGAGAAATCGATATTAACAGCAATTATACTGGATATTTGGAAGTTATAGTACGTAACGAATCATCTCTGCTAAGAGCATATAGTAACTACTTTGAAGTCATTACACCGGGCATTGCAGCAGGACAAATAGTAATTGAAGACGAAGTTACAGTTATACTAAATATTGTAATTCTATTTCTAGCTATTTTAATTGGAGTTGTGTTGGTCTTTTTACTCATATTGTGTTTCGTCTTTCGCGTGAATACAAAAAATACTGGTAGTGCTGAAGAAGTTATAAGCCTAAGAGACTCTTTAAGTCGAGTGCTTTTTGGTGGAAGAGCAAATAGTCACAGACATTTTATTGGAACAGCTAATGGAAAAGTTGCGGATATTGGTCCAATACACAAATCTGATTTGTATATGGCTTATAAAAACCGTCATAAAGATACAGATTATGGTTTCCTTCGAGAATATGAAATGTTACCAAATCGTTTCAGTGATAGAACTACGAAAAATTCGGACTTAAAGGAAAATGCCCAAAAAAATCGCTATCCAGATATCAAAGCTTATGATCAAACAAGGGTTAAACTTTCCCAAATAAATGGTATACATGGATCTGATTATATTAATGCAAACTTTGTGATTGGTTACAAAGAGAGAAAAAAATTCATTTGTGCTCAAGGACCAATGGAGTCAACTATAAATGATTTTTGGCGAATGATATGGGAGCAGCACTTGGAAATAATTGTAATGCTGACGAATCTTGAGGAATATAATAAAACTAAATGCGCAAAGTACTGGCCCGAAAAAATCATGGATTTGAAGCCATACGGCGAAATAAATGTAAAGTTTGTTTCTGAAAGAAAGAGTGGAGATTATTTAGTTAGGAATTTAGACATATTTAAAAGAAATTCCATGAATGACGACGAAGAAGAAAGCCGTCAAATTACCCAATATCATTATTTAGTTTGGAAAGATTTTATGGCACCGGAACATCCGCAAGCGTTGATAAAGTTTATACGACATATAAATGCGGTTTATTCAGTACAACGTGGTCCAATCTTAGTTCACTGCAGTGCTGGCGTTGGTCGAACAGGTACTCTGGTTGCTTTGGACTCTTTATTGCAGCAGCTAGACGAGGAAGAACAAGTTTCAATTTTTAATACTGTATGCGATTTAAGACATCAGCGAAACTTCCTTGTGCAATCCTTAAAACAGTATATTTTTTTGTATCGGGCTCTATTGGACACCGCACATTTGGGAAATACAGAAATAAATGCTGTTGGTTTGTCAAATGCAGTTGAACTTCTAAAATTAAAATCTGAAGACGGAAGAGACAAGTGCAAATTGGAAATCGAGTTCGAAAAATTGCAGACAATTAATGATGAAACCAGCAAAACGTGCTCTGTCGGCGACACTGAACAAAACGCATTGAAAAATAGAAGTGAACTGGTTATACCATACGATCGTAATCGTGTCATCTTATCACCACTTCCGCATAAAGAAAATTCGACGTATATAAATGCATCTTTTATTGAGGGCTACGATAACTCTGAAAACTTCATTATTACTCAAGACCCATTAGAAAATACAAAAGAAGATTTTTGGAGAATGGTATCAGAACAAAGCATAACAACTATAGTTATGTTGTCCGAGATTGGTGAAGGTAATAGAAGATGTCCACGATATTGGGCAGATGATGAAATTCAGTTTGAACACATTCTTGTGAAGTATATACAAAGTGAAAGTTGCCCTTATTATACAAGAAGAGAATTTAATGTTACAAATTGTAAAATTAATGATACAATAAAAGTAACTCAATTCCAATATAATGGATGGCCAACGGTAGAAGGAGAAGTACCAGAAGTATGTCGTGGTATAATAGAATTAGTAGATCAGGCATTAAATCATCACAGCAAAGAAAAAAATGTTGGCTACAAATCTCCTCTAACTGTTCACTGCAGTTTCGGTACAGATCGTAGTTCCATATTTGTGGCTATGTGTATTTTAGTACAACAATTAAGAACCGAAAGATGCGTGGACATTTGCACAACAGTTAGGAAAATTAGGTCTCAAAGATCAAGGCTTATTGACACTTATGCACAATACGAGTTCCTACATAGAGCCATAGTCAACTATGCAGATCTTCATAAATTATCCGAATAAACAAACATCAACACGAAACCATTGGACATAAGTAAATAATATAAGAAGCCATTTTTGCATATTAAACTACTATTTAAGAATTTATAACCATTTACTGTATTAAATATCGTAAGTTAATTTTGTATAATTATGATAATTTACTATAATAGTCTACATATTTGTAGATAACATACATGCATACATTCATAACATACATACTTACATACATATTTACATAATAAGCGAGTAACCAAAGGAAAATTGAATGTAAAATTTTACATGTAAAGCTAATTAAAATGTTTGATACCACATAAAATAAAATTAAAACAATTTGTATGGCTGTTATTGTATTTGATTGAAGATGGAAAAAAGAACAGGTGAGAGTACTAATTTATTGATAGCATGCTCCACTGATGAATGAATTTACATTCATTTTGCTGTTTTATACCGAATTTACATTATGAAATATTTCATGAAATTTTCATCATGAAACTTTATTTGCTTATTGCAAGCACGGAAAAGAAAATTTGCAAAGAAAGTTGACAAAAACCAACTGAAATTTTATTTTCTACCACTTTTTCAACCCAGCTTGCTTCCCTGTTAGCAAAATCGGAATTTCAGCGCCGATTTTTAATTTTTGAAAGTTCTTCAATAGAGATAGAGTTAGGCTTTCTAAGTAGATATATGTACTTACATATAAAGAGTGATTCATTTGGGCCCTTTGTTTTTTAAAATTGTAAATGAGTGATTCCACGTAAAACGGCCCTATGCAAGGAAACTTTTTTTTCTAATTTTTAATAAAAATCTCTCAATTGGTGTTTTTTAGAGAACGACAATTACAGAAAAAATTAAGAACTACACTATTTAATATTTTTTAATCAATTTAAGGCACTTAAATGATCATGCAAGAAACATTTTGCTCTCCCTCTTTGTATGCTTAATATTTATTTCAGATTTGCTTTTATTCCCTTTCTCATTATTAATAAAAACCGTTATCTCTGAAGAGAATATACTTTTTTTGCTTTTTATTGAATTTAAAAAAATATTCAGCTAGAGTAATCTGTTGTCTATAATAGAAGGTATGCAAGGAAACCAAGGCATGTAAAAAACTTTCTCTAGATGATTAGATCTAGCTATTCTTATTCTCTTCTTGTGTTATTGTATGTATATTATAAATAAAATTATATTACATAATGAAAAATATGTTTAATTGTTATTACTTGTGTTATTTGGATAATAATAAAATATATAATGTATTGAAATACAATAAATTTATCTAAAAAAAATAGTTAATCTTGCTAAAATATGCCTTTTTCCCATTGTTAATTTTCTTAAAATAAAAGGACAAATTTAATTTCTTATCATAGGCATTTTTCAAAAAAATTTTAAGTGATGTTACCTAAGTTTTTAGTTAGTTTCTCGAACATGGAAATTAACCAAACTTATAGCCATATTGCCTAAGAAACTTAGTAACTGCCATTCTACTATGCACTTAGTTATTTTTATACCAAGTTTATAGCAAATATTACCTATAAAATTTTTTTCAGCACAACAATTGTTGTGCTGCTTATGGCAGCTCATCAGAAAAGGTTAAAAGGTTAAAAACTAAAATATTGTGCGTATAAACTCAAGAGATAAATGAGATTTGTAACGAAAACTAAAATCAGACAATGTGCAGAAGTACCTGCTAAAAGTCGTAAGACGTAGATCAGAAAATGTGCAGACTACTCTGTTAAATGCCTTCAAGGAAATTAAATTGCCTTCGGATAATGTGCAGACTATTCTGATATTAATCGGATAATATTTCAGACAATGTGCAGAAACGTCGTAACAGACAACTGCCTACTGCTCCACCAAATGTCTGAGGGAACTTTAGACAACTCGGCTGATTGTCTGGTAAAGTCTCAGATTTTTTCTGTTAGACATGTCGGCCAAAATTGTTACCTGGGTAGCTTCCCAGTGATAAATTTTTATCGATATGTCCGATCTTAAAACGAATCCTAAGAAGGGACCGTAACTGTTATGAGTTTTTTCGAAAAAGTCATATAGAAGAAAAACACAACACTCATATATTAATAGTTATTTTTTGACCAATATGTTTTCAGACAAAAAATAATGGTTATTTTTGGATATTATTTTTTATGTCAAAAATAAAAGTTGAAATTCGACTGATATTTTTTGGTCAAAAATAAAAGTTAAAATTTGACCGATATTTTTTGGTCAAAAATAAAGCTAAAATATGACTGATATTTTTTTAACCAAAAATAAAAGTTAAGATTTGACCGATATTGTTTGGTCAAAAATAAATTTGACCGATATTTTTTTGGTCAAATTTCGGTCAAATTACAACTTTTATTTTTTACCAAAAAAATATTGGTCAAATTTAAACTTTTTTTTTGACGGAAAAATTATCAGTTATACTTTGACTTTTTTGAAAAAAAATAAAAATATTTTTAGATTTGTATTCCTTAGCTAACGACCATCACAATTCTGTACTCAAATATCGTATAAACAAATTCTTTCTGTCTGACTTTTTGAACTGAAATTTTGATAATAACTGTTATTTTCGGTCCCTGATCCTAAGCGTTGAGAGATTTTCAATGTGTTTGCTTTTGTAATTTGAAAATTTTCCATACAAAATTTGGGCCTTAGTAGAATAGTCGGCAGTTTTCCTGGCCGTTTTCTGAATTATTTAACAAGTCGTTTCTGCCCATTTTCTACGGGTACCCCCGTAGTGTAGTGGATAGTGTCTGACGGGTATTAATTTTTGACAGTTTTTCAGAAATTTATAGTTTTGTGACGCTTTTCCTTGACATTATTGCGACAGGTTGTTGAAATTATAAGAAAACTGTGAACATCTTTTGTTGTTTTGACAGACATCCTTTCGATATTATTTGTCTCTAGGACAAATTGCAATAGTTCTAAGGATTTCCTCAGAAAAGAGGTCCGCTTTTGTACGTTGTCTGATCGACTTAAGACTGAACTCGGACCGAATTCGACAGAAAATGTGTACTGGGTTCTTTATTGAAAAATTGTTTGACATCCGAAATTTAAAAATAAAAACTATCAGCTGTAGAACTAATTTTACCTGTTAAATAAATATACCTTGGTCCGTTTTTAGACAATATATTTACTAATTCATTGTATTTCTTTACTGAAATCATGCTCCAATAATCAGGTCAATGCAACTCGATAGCTCTTTATTGCTTACCATCGTAAATATGTCATACTTCATATAAAAAAAGGAGGAGTGTTGAATTGAAAGAATTCCTGGAACGATTCTGTATAAATTCGTATATAAACGTTCGAACGGCTTGAAGTTTAATTTTGAACTGAAAGGGCCAAAATAGATTAGAAAGTACCACAGGGCCATCAAACATTCAATACCAAAATTCATAAAAATCCGTTCAGTGGTTTTTCGGAGATGCGTCTTCGGACAGACAGACAGACAGACAAAAATTCCAAAAGTTGTTGTTTTTTACAGAGACAGTAATAATTATAAGTTTTTTTTTCATAAAAATCAGAAAATAACTATTTTCTGATTTTTATTTTTTTAGCAGAAATAATTATTATTTTCTGATTTTTATTATTTTGGGCAGAAACACCAATTATTTTCTGATTTACATATACATATACTTCCGAGCAGAAATAAAAGTTTTTCGTTTTTTTTTGGAATCTTACAAGCTTTTTTTATTGTTTAAAAATGTCGAAAAATGTATGGAATGAAAAAAACTATGAATAAATCGCGAAAATTATGAAAATTCGCAAAAACTTGGTCACAGCAAAAAACATAGAAAAGTACGATAGTGATTTAAAATCGACAAAACTATAATAAAGCCAAGAACTGGCTAAAAAGAGTACTTTTATCGCAAAAAAAAAATTTTTAAATTACGAAAATTCGCAAAAACTTGCTATCATTAAAAAGATAAAAAAATTGTGATAGTGATTAAAAATCGGTAAAATTATAAAAAATCGAAGATAGTGAAAATCTGCGAAAAATTGCATAGCTGCAAACAAGCCTTAAAATTGATTAAAAATAGCTAAAATTGTAAGGAATTCAAAAAATTCGGAAAAAATCGCGAAAATTACGCAAATTCGCAATATTCGCGATAAAAATAATTTTTTGTTAGTTTTTGGTTTTTTTTTAAACAGTTTTACCAATTTTTTTTCAATCAGACTTTAATATCTTTTTAGTCTTACCAATGTTTTGCGAATTTTCTTCATTCTCGCGATTTTTCCGAGGTTTTTGCTAGGGATGTAACGAATACCGATACCGATATATCGGCGATACTTCAGATTTTCCGATACATCGTTATCGGCGATATTTTACTGTCGATACGACGATACTAAAAAAATTTTTTCAGTTTTTTTTTTTGACAAATTATTTATTTTTTGTTAATTTTACCAAGAACAAAATTCATTTCGTTATTTTTAAAATCTTATTAATATCAATTTTAAAAATTAATAATATTTTACGCTGTTATTTTGCAAAAACAATATTTTTTATTGTTAATTTTACCATGAACTCAAATTCAATTCGTTGTGTTTTAAATCTTATTCCCAGCAAAAAAAGACACTCCAAAGAAGTCATGAAAATGTAAAATTCGCGATCCGGAAATATGGAAAATTTGGATAATTTGTAATTAGTTTCACATTTGCTTGTCATTGCAAGAAGTTCTCTTTTTCGATTAGCAATACCGAATTTGAAGAATTACCCATTTTCAGAACTTGTTTCTTTTTATTCGAATTTAAACACAAAACTGTTTTCGTGTAAATTTAAGTCAATAAATATACTTTTAGAAGACTTTTAATAATTAAGCTATTAAGTTATTCAGAAGAATAATAGTTGATAAATGTCCTTTAAAAAACGATTTTTTAAAAAGCATGGCGAGTATTTTTTAAAGTTATAAAGGAATTACAAATTTGTACTTGCTTTTCTACTAATTATCTGCATATTTTTAATATAGATTCCTTGCAAGCAATAAAAATGTAGTTCCTTAAAAATTACTTCCAATTTTATATACTGGGTTAATATCAATTTTAAATATTAATAATCTCTTACACTGTAATTTTGTATAATAAAAAAATTGCCCTTCTTGGTTTTGTTAATCTAAACTTGAACTCAATTTCAATATTCGTATCGGTATCGGAATCGGTATCGACGATATTTATTTTTAAGTATCGGAATCGGTATCGGATCGGCAAAACGGCGTATCGTTACATCCCTAGTTTTTGCATTCCGTACAATTTTAGATATTTTAAGCAAATTTAAAGCTTGTTTGCAGTTTGTCGCGAATTTTCGCTATTTTCGCGATAAGTGATTTTTAGCTAGTTCCAGATTTACCGATTTTTAATCACTATCAGATTCTTCTATGTTTTTAATGCTAACAAGTTTTTTTTGCGAATTTTCGTCATTTTCGCGAGTTTTTCTCAGTATTTGTCATTCCTTGCAATTTTAGCGATGTTTAATAAATTTTACGGCTTGTTTGAAATTTTGCAACTTTTCGCGTATTTTCAAGGTAAAAGTGGTGTTTTGCGATTTTTTGCTGTTCGTCAACTTGTGAGTTTGGTAATTACAAATTATTTATATATATAGTATCTATTTATGTGTGTATGTAAAATTCCAAAAATAACTTATTTCAGCTCGAAAAATATAAATCAGAAAATAGTTATTATTTCTGACGAAAAAAAACTAAAAAAAAATTAGAAAATAATTACTATTTCTGCCAAAAAAATACAAATCAGAAAATAGTTATTTCTGGCTAAAAAAAAAAATAAAAATTAAAAAGCACGCAATTTTGTGAAAATCTAGTTCATTACGATTAAAATGGTATATACTTAACTTGATTCCGCGATATTTGCTTATGTGTAATTGTTTCCTTTGAAAAATCAAAATTAATTATTATTTTCTGTCCCTGGTTTTTTATGTTCTGCATATATAGATTATTGTTTACGCCACAATAAAAACTTTCAAAAAATATTTCATGTACATACCCAACAAACACGCAATCTTGATTTCAAATAGGATGATTTGAAATCAAACCTTTTCTCAAACGGCAAACGTTTGAAAATTATTTGAAAATAACTTGAAAAACATAGTATTCTCAACAAAAAGGGAAAATCATTTTCAAATTGAGAAATTCATTTATTCTCAACTTACTTTCAAGCGTTATTCTCAAATATTTTTCAAATGTGGATTGTAATATAATGTGGAACTTAAATAAAATATTTTTTTTTAAGTTCATATTTTACATTTTTTCTTATTCACTTTGTTACTCATGATAATAAATTTTTTAATCACAAAAAATATACATACTACATACATATGTATACTTTTCTCACAAGCAAACAGTAAATATGTAATTTTTCTGCAGTTGTAATAAATAATTCACTTTGATTGTTAAAATTATTCCAATTTATTTTTCGCTTTAAATAGTGTTTCCTCGTTGATTTATAATTTGAGAATACCTCCACATCAAATTGATAACAAATTGATAAAACACTGATTGCCAAATGTTTACTTTCAATCATTATCAACTTGAATTTAATTGTTAAATAGAAACCTTGGAAAAAGATTTGAGAATTGTGCTTGCTATCAATGATAAAGTCATCTCATTTCAAAGGTTTGACTTCGTGTTTGCTGGGTAAAGCGAAACATAAATTGGAAACATTTTAACAATATGACGATCAAACTAATGGCATTTTCTGTTCTAGAAAAAATGTTTTTACTTTTTATTAAAAAAATCGCAATTTATATTTCCTTTAAAGCAAAAATTATCCTTCGTAAGCGATTATACAATAATTTCTAAAAAATTTACTTCCTCGAAAAATTATTATATTGCAAATTTTCATTGAAAATGCAAACAATGCAACATATTTTTGTAGAAAAGAAAACGATATAAGTTATTTTTTACAACTGCAGAAGAATTACATATTTACTGTTTGCTGGTTTGTGATCAAAAATTAATTATCATTACCCTACGTCTATACCTGATATATTTTTATCATGACAAATGTCAAATTCCATATATGAAAAATAGCTAACATAAAACTAACTATTATTAGTAAGAACAAATTTAAAATATGAACTTAGAAAAAAAATGTATTTAATTTATGTTCCACATTATATTACAATCAAGGTAGATTAAACAAGATAAGCTGACTTAGCAAATTTGAGAGTGTGTGCGTCACACAGACAATAGATTTTGACACATCTCTGGTGTGTTTCTATCAACAACGTACATGTGTTAGTAAATTTGAGAGAGCATATGAATGTATGCGACACACAGACAATAGATTTGACATATTTCTTGTGTGTTTCTACCAACAAAATACATGTGTTTTTGGTGTTGTATTTGTTGCAGTAATGGTGATACCTGTGATAAATATGCCTTGATTACAATCCACATTTGAAAAACCTTTGAGAAAAACGTTTGAAATTGAGTTGAAAATAAATAAATTTCTCAATTTGAAAATAATGTCCCTTTTTGTTGAGAATGCTATGTTTTTCAAGTTATTTTCAAATCATTTTCAAACGTTTATCGTTTGAGAAAACGTTTGATTTCAAATCATTCTGAATTTGAAATTGCCTCCGGATTGTGTCGGAAGATTAAGAACCACTTCTTTATAATTTTTTCGATGGTTTACATTTTCTGACGTATTTTTTTGGGTAACCAGCTAAACACGAAGCAAAAATAAAAAAAATTAATTTCGGACATTATCCGATGTATAATACTATGCATCGAAAAACACAAATGTACAATTTTCTGGACAATGCACAGTGGGAGATTTCGGCCAAAACACCATAACTTTTTTATTTCTCGTTGTAAGGTCATATATTTTAGTACGTGACTTAATTACCATTATTACCGTTTTTTAATTTTTGCCACGCCCATGAATAACGCCTCTTATGTTGTTGTGCCCATTACTCATCTATTTCTTGCCCAATCTCAAAGATTTATATAAATCTTTTTAAGACAGCTAAGTTTCTCACAATTATGACTTTAAAATCTGACGTCAAATTCTTTGAGCTTTTTATAGTATACATTTTTAAAAAAATTTCATTATTTTTCTAAGTCTAATGATAACACGCTGTAACAGTGAAAATGCTGGTAAAAAAAAACAACTTAGAGAGATCATTTTGCTATTTTAAAAAAATGCAAAATAGGAAGTTATCGATAAAAAACGATTTTTTGGGACTTCACGGACAAAATAAATTTTTACTGCCTTGTTTATGCACCGATTTTTAATTTTTAAACGGTGTCGAATAGGGGAGGACTGAAGCTTTTAGTTTACATTTAAAATATTTTACTTTGACTTATATTGCCAAGCTAACAGGTTGCCTAGAAATGAGATGGTATTGTACCTATCAAGAACTTGGTCCTTATTTGGTTCTCAGTACTTTTTACGGCCGAAATTTTTGGATAGGAACTGGCCCTTATTTTCACATTTATGTTTTTGTGCGGATAAAACTTATCTTATACCACTTTGGAATGATACCTATATGGTTGATATCAGTGCTATATTAAACAAGTTATGTATGACCCACTAAAAATAAAAATTTTTAACCCTGTAACTTCGGAACAAAGGAATGGCGTAAAATTACAAAAAGTCTACCGTAAATATTTTTGGAAAACTTTATGTAAACCATTGAAATTACGTTTTTTTAGTCGAACTATATGGGTTTTATTATTCAGGCTTAAGTTCGTTCAATTTAATTTTACAATTAAATCATTTTTCAAAGAATGTAATAATCGAAAAGGGACCGTTGAACCAGTTTCTTGAATTTTGTAAGGGTCGAACTGACCGTCGATGTTTTCGGGTTCAACTACGATCCTATTGTCAGAGCTCCTTATAGTCTAGGCCAACCTACAGCCCGCCAATCAAGCATTTAATATCCAACGTTAAACCAATTTGCATTGTGTAAACCTTCTTTGTCGTTTTTCTCCATTCTGAGTTTGTGGCATTTGCGCCAAACCAATAATAAGTTGACGTTATGTATGTGTTTACCGTTATAATTTTCTACAGGTTTTGTAGTGTTGTCAAAAGGGAACGAAATAAAAACAAACACAATAGCACAATGCTATACAACAAAATATGAGCAAGACTATAAAAAGGACAAACGAAACGAAACATCCTTAAAAAGTCAACACAACAACATCTATCTGTTCAAAACCTCCCTTAAAGTAACTTTTTGACAACTTTTCGATATTACACTTGACAATCAAAAACGATATTGATTTTTCACTGAAAACGACAATAAACGAATGTAAAGAAAAAAGTTTTAGTTGGTTGAATCATCATCATTTTGCAAAACTGGTATTGCAAGCAAGTTGTGAAAGTAAAATTTTTATAAATGAAATAATTAATAATAATATACATATTGCCAAAAACAATAACATATACAAGAATCATTAATGGTAAAGTTAATAACAAATCCTGAGAATTAACAGGAGAACAAAATATATTAAAATAAAAAAATTTTGAAGCCTTTAGTGTTGTTTCAAGATAATAATATAAAATAAAAAAAAGGAGATATAAAAACAAGTTAAATTTTATTGGTATTGGTTAACTTCAGTGTTTGTTTAACTTAGGCAATTCTGTGTGACGAAGGATTATAAAACAACAAAATAAAATGGCACTGGATTTTGTAGCCACCTATAAAGTCTTGGTCCTCGGTGATTCAAATGTCGGTAAAACTTGTATCGTACACAGATATTGTGATGAAAAATACTATGACACGTACATCTCCACTATTGGTAAGAGCCACTATTTTATAGTTTTTTAATAACTTTTTTTTTATCAAGTGAACCTGAATGAAATTTTGATGTTAAATAATTAATTTACATTTTCTTCAACCTTGCAAATTATGTACATGTCGTTTAATAAAGTTTTGAATTTACTAACAAGTAAATGGTAAAAGAAAATTTTATTCTTCGCATAAGATATTTGTATGAAATTTTTACGCAGTAGGCATTAAATGAAAAACTCAAGTTTTTTAAGTTATGACTCTATTGCAGCAAAGGATCGATATGTATATTTCCTGCTTTTGGCGATAAGTTTGATTAAAACTGAGAGGCTTAAAAGCAAGGGGTTACAAGAGCAAAAAAGGAAGTTCTGAGTAATTAAGCTTCAAAGTTTTTTATTCCCATGAATTTCATACATAATATTTTTGGTTTCTAGCACATACCGTCTTTTGAGGTCATTATACAGGTTTGAATTTTTGTAGAGTGATAGATATATATTGGCATTAAGTGTTGATTCATGCATATAACAAAATTTTTTTAGTTTTCGCACTTGCATCCCTTTGCTTTTCACCCCCTCAATTAAGAAAAAAGCTTTGAATATTGTGAAGAAAAAGGGGGTTTATAAAAGAGATGGATTTAGTTTGTGTGTTGACCGGCAAGAATTGCCACTGGTCGTGTTTTGCTGATCTGTGCAGATTTCCAAATGCAAAACAGAGACTAAAAATAAAACTAAGGCAGAAGTGCCAGTTTAGCTTGTCAAATTAAAGTCTGATTTATTTAATATTTTCTATGGCTTATATAATTACTACTTATGAGAATAAAACTTAGCCTTTCTAACTTACAATGTGGTGCATTGTAATGCACTCAATTTACACTTGACACTCAAATGTGTGTCACTCAAACATTACGATTGATCAGCACATGTTGTTAATAATTATATTTATTGCTATTGATACTTTACTAATTTGTACAATGACACATTGTGAAGTGCACTACACTGTGCATTAAGCATATGTGAGGTACACTACAATATTATTAGTGTCCGACCGAACGTTCGGTGTCGGAGTTCGGCAAAAAGGTATGTTCGGTGTTCGGTAAAATTTTCACAGAACACCGAACTTTGTAAAATTTTTTTTATATATCTAAGCAATCTTATATCGAAACAACTCTTAACTGATAAGTCGTCCAACATATAAACTAAGTTTGAATTAAACAAATTCTTGTAAAAAAACAAAGATACACAAAATTGCAGTCTTATAAAATATCGAAAAGTGCAACGTACTATGAATTTGTTCATTTTGTATTTATTAAATAAATAAGTCATAGTTAAAAAAAGTTAAGTAACATATTTGTCTTTAATAAAAAAGTTCGGTTTAGCGTTCGGTTCGGGTTCGCCTTCGGTTCTAAAAACTCTACCAAAGTTCGGGTTCGGTTTGAAAAAAGAGCGTTCGGTCGAACACTAAATATTATATCTACTTTTTATGCATACATATACGAGTATGCACTTGTTAGGGATAATTTTACATATAAATATACATATTGGCAAAGATATAGTAATTTGCTATAAAATAATTAAAAACTATGAAAACTGTAGAACTTGAATATAATTCCTGGAACTTCCCCGTAATTGGAAGCTTAAAACGCTATTGAATCCATAGGTTATTTGACTAATTACAAATAAATTTTATCAAAAATTATTGACAACGCACAGTGGGAGATATCGGAAAAAAATGGAAAATAGTCTGCAGTTTCTAAACGCGCGGTCGGATTCTTATAAAATTTCATACGGCATTTATAGAGGTGTTGTTAAGGTTAATTGATATTTTCGAATGACATTTTACAGTTATATAGGAATTTATGTACTAAATACCAAGGAAATAAAATACGATTTCCCTCTGGCAGCCCCGAAATTCTACATAATATATTAATTAAATGAATTTTTTATTCAGTTGTTTACATATTAATTGAATTTTTCAAAAATTATTTCATTTTCTTTTCAAGTATAATTTTTTTTCCTTTATTTTTTGACAATTCTAACTTGGATTTAACTGAGCAATGCTGCTCTGTTAAACTAAGATTATTAACTAGATAATCTTTGTTTGAAAAATAGTATTTTAAGCTTAAGCTACAGTTAACTGACAAATGTAGTTCATCTTTGTGTAAAAAAACTGGCTATTAACAATTTAAATTTACATTAATTCAAACAATGAACTTAGCCGAAATAATAAAAGTAACAAGTATTCTTAAAATTCTTCCAACAGGCATCGATTTTAAGCAAAAGCTTATTAATTTAGACGGCGTTCCTATAAAATTGCAAATTTGGGATACTGCAGGTCAAGAAAGATTTCGTACTTTAACTACAGCTTATTACAGAGGTGCCATGGGTATTTTACTGATGTACGATGTTACCAATTTAGAAAGTTACAATAATTTATCGTATTGGCTAAGAAATATACAGGAGGTAATATAAATACATACACCCATATTCATAAATGATTAATAAAGTTAATTTGTGCATTAAAACCGGGTTTCCCATACAAAATTCGTATAGTAAACCAACATTAACTTTCATAAATTTATATAAATATGGGGGATAAACTTTAAATAAAATAATTATTTTGATGTGTATTAATTCAGAACGCTTCACCGGATGTAGTCAAAGTTTTGGCTGGCAATAAGTGCGAATGTTCGGCTACACAAAGGATGGTAGATAAAGAAAGAGGAGAAAAGGTAAGCTTATTGGATACAGATAGGGATGCCAAACGGGACAAGGTTTTTTTAAACCCGGGATTCGCGATTTTTAATTCAAAAAACGGGATCCCGGGACGGATCGGGATTTTTATACATTAAAAAAAATCAAATTAATTAAATCATGGTTGACGCTCCTTTAGTAGCAAAACTAACGATATATTAAGACAAATCTGTTAATCGGTTTTCTATGAACTTTTTCGTAGTTTAGTTGAATCAATAAATAAAAAAAACTCAAACCATCTAACGCTGCCAATCTAGCAATTACAGTCCGAAGCAACATCTCTTTTTGTGGGCCAAGGAAGTTTGTAATTTTTAATATCTTCGGTTGGTGTGCCTACTTTTCACGTTGTTTTGTAGCCGAATATCGAATATTTAAAATATTTTATTTCAAATATGTATTTATCTGACAAAGTATACTTACATGAATATGTGGCAAAAAACCTTTATTATAACTCCCTGAATTCTTTTAAAACCTTAAAAGCTGCATTTTGAGTGCGATGACTTTGTTGCATGACTTTTTTTAATTCTCTTTTGAAGTTGCTACCCCTTAAACGTATTTTTATCCCTTTCGTCAGTAAACCTCAAAATGACTCATGCCACAAAGTCAACGTGTAAATTCCGTTATGACTCAATTCCAAATATTTGAAGTATTTTTTTAATAACTCATGCCTATTATAGCTGTTTTATACTATTTCACAAGCCGTTCGACTTCTATAGAAAATGCAACCCCGATCTAATGAGTTTTTTTTAAAGCAATAACAACACATTGTATCAGGGTTGTATTTTGTGCAGAAGTCGAACAGCTTGTAGAATAGTCTAAAAACAGCTTTACACAGCGCCTTCACGATAACATGATAACGATAATTTGAGATAACATGAGAGAAAACGTCGGCAGAATAATAAAAACAAAATGTCGATTTTTCTCTTAATCTTATACTAGGAAATACGTAATTTTCCTTCTCCTATAAGATTTCATTTTATGCAAATGCTCATCGAGTTAACATGCACTACTTTGCATAATTAGTTATTTTATTTTTAATTTTTCGCACAAATTTTAATTTATAAATCAATTAAACACATTTATTCATATATTTAACACAGACATTTTATTTTTTGGCAGTTCATCTCATAAGATTGTTGTTATAAGAGTTCTTATAACAATGTTCTCATAAACATTTTTATAACATTGATATAAAACTAATTTGAAGTCTACACGTAACATAATTCTCTATGCGATTGAATTTGACAATCTCATCTTACATATTATGTTATGTGTAGACCTCAATTTAATAAACATAAACATACATAGTTGCATTTAGTATAACAAATAATTACCATATTTTTACTATTACCAAAATCGCGTGATTTTCGCGTAAAAATCCCGGGATTCGGGACTTAATTTGTTAGAATAATCCTGGGTTTTCGGGATTTCGGCACTGGCATCCCTAGTTACAGACTTTCTAATTTATTATAAAAATAACTATAACTAGTTTTATAAAATCACTTATTTCCTGTTTTCAGATTGCCGAAAATTTTGATATGCCTTTCTTTGAGGTTTCTTGTAAAAATAATATTAACATAGAAGATGCTTTTCTATCCCTGGCTCGCAAAATACGAGAGCAAAGAGAAAGAAGAGTAAGTTTGTTGATATAGTACATAAATAAATAGTTTAATTAAAAGTTTTATTTTAGGGCGAAAATTTTGATAATGACGACAAACCTCAAGAGAAGAAATCACCTGGATCAAACGGTTTCGGTACTTTTAGTCTTGCTAGTTTATCGGAAGCAAATCGCTGTTCCTGTTAAAACCATTATTTCAATAAAACCCTTTGAAAAAAATACATCTACAGAAATCGAAGGTGTATAGTAAATTATGTTCAAAAGTTTACGTTAGAAAGTTTTAGCATGTTGCATGTATTATACGACTATAAAATTATTACGATTAGCAAAACAAAAAAGATATTATTTAACGTACAGACAATGCATTTTTCTTATAGTGGATTAATTAACCAAAATTGTTTTTATTTATGTTTAAAAACTAAATGCAAAATTTTTGGAAAATTTGATGAGTGCACTTAGCGAAAAAGATATTTAATTAACTTGTAAAAAGCGTATAAAGAGTACATCTATTTTTTTCTAAGTATATATTTTGCAATAGTTAAATTCGTACTATATAAAATTAACTCAATTATTCATAATAAATCATCAAAGATTTATAAAAGCTTAACAAAAGAAATTCCCATACAAAATTTGTTTTATAAGCCGTTTATTATGAATAAGACTATAAATACCACAACGCAATAAAAATAACTGATCCTTAATTATTTTCATCTGCTGATTACGATGGCATCATTAGATTTTTCCTAGCAACTCTAGTTTTAAAGATATAGTGACATTTAGTATTTCCATAATTTACACCTATGTGACTCTACTCAAATGAACGAGATTTTTGTATAGATTAATAGTCCAGAAAATATTTTAAGGTTTTGAGAATCGTTCGTGTAATATTAAGCGAATAATACAAAAAATGGTGCAAATTATGCAAATATTAAAAGTCACTATATCTTTAAAGCCAGAGCTGCCAAAAATACATAGGGGTCAGCTATTTTTATTTAAACAAAAAAATCACCGCTCCGTCTTGTAATAATTGTTCGAAAATTTTTCAAAACGAACTAATAACACTTTACAATAAAATCAAAGGTTCTAACGACTGCTTCTGGTAGAGCGCCCCAAAAATATATACGCGTATCGACGTTTTGAAAGTTTACGTTTAAGGTAAAAGATGTGTTCAACATTTTTATGAAACATTTTAAGCTAAGCCTCTAACTCTTCGCTGTATAGGTATTTTCTTAAAGAAGAGGCAAACATCTTCCGTTGAACGGTGACGCAGCGTGCTAAAACTTTCTACAAAAATATTTGTAAAGTTTTTTTATATTTCTTCAAAGACACCAAAGCTCCAAACTCATTCAAAACTTAAAATATGTTTAAGGGTTAATTTCATACTTGTTCATAATTAGTACAAAAATATCTCACAAAATCGGATTTTATGAAGCTAGTTTGTATTAAACATATGTATGTTTTACGTAAAAATTCACTATAACTCACTATACAAAAGAAAACTGTAGATATACTTACATTGTACATACATATATTTATTTATAAAGTGATTCAAGCAAATTTCGATACATAAGAAACTATTTATTCATAAATTTTTTTTTAGCTCTAGGTAATTCTATATCGTTATCAAACAATATACAGCATATTTTGGATATAATACAGTGAATACTCTTGCCTTTATAACGTTCTTCAATAGGTGATGAAATTGGAGTCCTCTACCAGAATTAGTCATTGTTTATGTTTGTGTTGTACAGTGTAATCCAACAAACATAGGACTAAAAAATTTTATTTTTAGTGCTTACCTCTTATCAAACTACACAAATATTTCAGGTAATAATTTGTGTTGAACATTTTCTTTTTTGTTTTGGGAAAAATAATGCAAAATATACATATGTGTAAAGCGTACGAGTTGGACCCAATAGCTTTCGTCCAACTTCTTCGAAATCGTTCAGCAGTTCGTTTTAGACACAAACCTATGATCAAACCCATTTAAAATACATGGGTGATCATAGGTTTGTGTTCAAAACAAGCTGCTGAACAAGTTCGAACGAGTTGGACCCAAGAATGGAATCCAACTTTCCGCTTTTTTCTCTTGTTTGCTAGCTTGCTTTTTAGTAATATTTCCTAGACTTGGGTCCAACTCGTTCGAACTCGTTCAGCACCTCGTTTTTGGCACAAACCTATGATCAAACCCTTTTAAATTACATGGGTTTGGTTATAGGTTTGTGTCAAACGAGCTGATGAACGAGTTCGAACTAGTTGAACCCAAGTCTAATATTTCCTAGACTTGGGTCCAACTCGTTCGAACTCGTTCAGCACCTCGTTTTTGGCACAAACCTATGATCAAACCCATGTAATTTAAATAGGTTTGATCACAGGTTTGTGGCTAAAACGAGCTGCTGAGCGAGTTCGAACGAGTTGGAACCAAGTCTAAAGACTCATTTAGCCGACCGTAACGTTGATGTAGTTGCATGTGCTGATCGTTTCTGTCACATTGAAAAGCTATGAGACAGAAACGATCAGCACATGCAACTACATCAACGTTACGGTCGGCTAAATGAGCCTTAATATTTCCTCAATGCTAGCAAAATGCTAAATATTCAGATAGATGAGCATAACCTTTGTTATAGTAGTCAAAATGTAAAAAAAATTATAAATACATATATACAAAATTACTAATTAATTCAATTTACTATTTGAGATATTCTCTCAATTTTATTTTGAAAAAGTTTCATTTGTTGGGGATAAGAGGTTTGAACCTTTTCAAAAGTATGGTTGAAGTCTACAGATGATTTGATGAAGGACCAATGAAAAATGCTAGTTTTCACAATAAAAGAGAATTTTAAAAAATTTCCTTAAAACGACCAGAAACTTGAAATACCCATTAATGGACAGAACTTTTCTTTAATTTTGGGATGATATTTGTTCAGCGACTTTGCGGAAAAGGTTGGATAAAGGTGTGTTTCAACTCGGAAACTTAAGATGACACTGGGCAGTTAGCTGACAAATTGCAAATTCAAAGTGCAAATGAAGTAAAATAAAATGGAATAGAAAAAAAAATGTTTTTAATAGAGGCAACGGCTGTTTTTTGTAATTTTTTATTTCTCACTTCATTCTCAGAGTATGAGCAGGTGAAACAACTTTGCTAACAACTTAAGTTGCCAATGGGTTCAATCAGAAGTCAAGATTTCGAATTTTGTGAATACATACATAAGTATATTAAAAGAAGAATACGTTGCTAAGCATTATTAAAATCTTCTCTACATGTGTATGTATATCGTCACCTTAAATGCAAGCGGACGTAAGTACACTTTTATTTATAATACAGAAGAAGCAAAAAACTAAAATTTTAAGCTTATTAGAATTTTGTAAATGAAAAGAAAAATAATATGAAAAAACAAGAAACTCAAAACACTCTTAACTACGAAAATAGTGTTACTTAATATTTGAATTCCCCCTTCATTGAAGTAACAAAATCCCAAATTTCCGCTCGATTCCAATTGCCATCCATTCATCAACTAGAAAACAGCTGATTACTTCTAAGCGGATAAAATTTCTTTAAACATGGCTAATATCACTTCAAATCAAGTCACCTTTCAAACAAAACAAACTAAAAACGAACTAAAATCGGTTCAGCCGTTTCAGACCTACGGTGCATCGATTGGATGACTTTTTCCCCATCATACTGCATATACCGTCTGCTGAAATGCAAAATCACGCTTTTTTTAAATTTTATAGGAGAGCGAAAAAAGTAAATAAAATACTTCAAATGACAGGAGTAAAGAATCCTTATCGTGTTCAATTTGTCTGATTTGTATGATAGAGGTTTGAAAATTTGTAGGCACATGTGTTTCGATGTACTGCCTAATAAAATATTACATTATTGGCCCGATTTTTTATTATAAACCCCTTTCAAAAGCACATATATGTATTTATAACATTTTAAACAGCAAAAATATAGTATTCAAAACAGCTTATCTTTAAAGAGCTGTATCTTCTAATCACTAGGGATATCTTAAAGATATTTTACGCACGTCTTGACTATGATGTTTTCTTGAAAAATCAATCATTACTTCTTTTATTTTCACACTTTCGGTTTAAACATTTATGGCCACCCTCACAACACTGTGCGGTACCCAAGACACACAGAAAGAAAAGGACACAATCAGGAAAAACAGATAACTTTTAAATGGCTTGGCCCATTTTCAAAGATTGCTAATACAGTTTTCCTTGAAGTAAATACATATGTGTTAATGCTGTGTTGCGGACGTTACATTCGTAAGCATATGTTTTTGGTAAAGTTAATCCCGTTGGTGTTCTGCGTGAGGTATCTTCATATAATCTTCAGCAAAAAAAACTCTTTAGGAGTACTTTGAAATGACATTTAATTAACAATTAATTAATTTAATTATTTACTGAACTGTTTTGGAGGCTAGCATGCATAATTTTTAGCAAATTTTGCATAGTAACCGAAAAATCCACATACGTAAACGGAAGAGGAGTATTTGAGGATTTTGAAATGGCTCTAGTGAGAATGATAAGTTTCTGGATTCATCCAAAATTGTTTAAGTTTTCTGTTGCGGACGTTACGTTACGGACGTTACATTTTTTCATACTATCTATTACTTTTTAATTGTACAATTTACAATAAAATGTGTTTAGTGGAATTGTAGATAATATTATTATTTAAAAGAAAGCTAGTAACAAAATGTTCATATTCCTTATAGTTTACGAGATAATCTAAGAAATAGTCACTTTATTAATTTCAAGATAGTGGGCGTTCCCTACCACCTCCGACCTCGCAAACTCAGACGGAAGCTCATAGTCACATGTGTAGCTAAATACACAAAAAATTGCATTCCTTATGAAACGCAAAGTTGGGCCTTTTACAAGGTTGGTGGAGATGGGTAATTCTCATTTCAAATGCTTTTTTCGTGTCCGTTGAAAGTATAGTAAAATATTTCATAAAATAAACGCATAAATTTGAAAATTAAAACTGCTTTATGGCCCTTTTCACAATGTACGATTACGAGTTAACCAAGACTATAACGGGAAGTTCGGCATACAAAACTTGCCGTTAAAATCGACGTTAGGTTTTAATTATACATTGTAAAATCGCCGTTTGCATGATTTAATATATTATAAATAAATTACATAAGTTTTTTTTGTGTAAGACTGTTCATAATGTGTTAAAAAGGAAGAACGAAAATACCGTTTATACTCTCTTCATACAAAATGACGTGCCCGTAATGCATGCTGTTGATTTTCCATATTAAGAAAGTATGGATTTTTCCAAACCAAATTAAGTTTATGAGCTATTCGACCTCAAATGACCCAATGGGTGGACTTCACCATCTTCGATTTTGATAAAACTTTGTGTGGATTTTTTCAGTATATTAAAGTAATGTATATCAAATTTTGGATTTCTAACTCCCTCGGTTGCGGAGATATGATGTCATCAAAAATAAAAAAATATAAAAAAATAAAATATAAAAAATAAAAAAAATTTCAATATCTCCAAAAATACTTAAGTTACAGATCTCAGCAACACACCGTTGAAAGGTTGCAAAACCCCCCTCCACAATGACGTAACCTAAAATTTTCGCAGAACACAAAAATATTTTTAAATCATTTTTAGATTCCCGAAATTTAAAATCGCCAATAGAAATTAAACTTAAAACAAAACTGGTTTCTAAGATAATTATAGATATCTGAACCGAAACCGAAAAATAAATGAATTTCAGTTTCGGGTTCAGCGATCCACCCATTTTTCAAGATATAGTGACTTTAGTTTTCGGATATATAACTTTTTTATTTTTCATTTTGAGCCGAGAAAAATTTTGAGCACTGTAACTCCAACATTTTTTGATATATATGCAATTATTCAAGTAAACTTAACTTTTTTAGATATATTTTTTAAATCTTGATGACGTTACAGCTCTAAACTAGGCGACCAAGGAACTTAACATTTAATATCTGTGCTTAAATTATATTAAAAAGAGTCAATACCGAGTTTCATCAACATTTGAGCGGGTGAGGTCCATTTTACCCGACTGCGCGACGCAAAGAAGGGTATTGTGTTTATCAGTCTATATATGTATATGTATATGTATATGTATATGTATGTATGTATGGATGTATGCGGTTTCCTTTGCGGCACTATTTAAACCGAACGCGCAGGCCGATTTGGATGATTCTTACGTCAATCGATTCGTCTTAATCCGGGGAGTGTCACTAAAGATATGACAGTAGTCAAAATTCAATATGGCGGCCGACAGACGCCATTTTTTTATAAAAAAATAAAGAGTCGGCAAACTGTATCAAAATGGGTATCAATCGACAGGTATTTGAAAATCATCTTTAGGCTTCTCTTATGATTTTTAATTTCGAATGACCCGTTAGGATCTTTAACGGTTTAATGTTGGTCGCAACCAAAAAAAAACCCCGATTTCGTAGGTAAATAAAAAAAAGAGAACATTAAACAAAAACCGCATACGAAAACCAAAAAGAAAACAAATAAAACTAAATAAAAATTGTTTTCTTTTAGTTTTTTTACGCAGTCGGGTTTTTTGATCTTTTAAATTTATGTCTTGTTTAATTTACTTATTTATTCAATTACTAAATAAGTAAAATAGGTTAGTGGCTCGCAAATCAGTTTTTTCGCTCAGAATTCAAACATTTTCGTTCGTTCGACATCTTGGGACAGGCTGTAAATTTTATACAAGTTTCATCGCATGGAATAGAGATACATATGACAGAATTTCATACTCCATAACTATTAAGATCTTATCTATTAACTTAATTTAATATTGTATAAGTTTATTCTATTACATTTTATAGTAACTAACAACAAAATGTATGGTATTATAACAACTCAAAATACTTTATGAAAATCGCTCAGAAAATTGCACAGCATAGCATACAAATTTTTGTAGATAAATAAAGCAACACATAGATTTATGAATAAACATTTTTTAAACAAAAATTAAAATAGAGCTTCAATCCATGTATGTACTTAGAATTATTAATACAATAAATGAAGTCCACATAAAATAGATTTTAATTTAAACTACTCAAAAGCATATTTTTGCTATGAAAACTATTGTCTTATCTATTAAAAAAACAACAATATTTACCAATTATTATTAAACAAAACCCTTTTCAGTTTCTCGCTAAAACGGATATAAGTATATAGTATATTGCAAACAAAAACAAAACCCATCGAATTATAGAAACTATTTGTTTTAATTTATTACAAAAAAAGTATATTTTGTTCTAAAATATCCTTCTTTCAGTTAGTAGTTGCACGAATGCATTAATTATTTTGCTAATTTATTACTTTTTAAAATAATTTATATACATGTAAATAACAAATTTTCTTTACATATTATTTAAGGGTCAATTACACTTCTATTAAGAGAATTTAATATATTAATACATGCTAAATATACTATATGAAGTATTAAAATATAAACAAAAATATATTTAAATGTAATAAAATCTACGTAATCTTAAATATACATATACTAAGTGAAATTTTTATTAATTCTATGACAAAAGTGGTCACATAGATAATTTTCTAAAATCTAAAACTTTATAGTTGTAAAGCATTTCAATAAAATACAAAAATTTAAGAAAAATTTAAGTTTGTTTAATTTCTATATTTATGTCGTGTAGAAGAATGAATAGAAATTACTTTTTGTCTCCAAATAAATAAGTTTTATTAAAATATCTCCACCCCAGTGCAATCTATCGATTCAAAAGCAAAAATAAAACCTAAAGGCCGTGGTTCACTATCAGACTCAGTCGATAGATTTGTCAAAAAACTCATGTGTGCTCAAAATGTATGATAGTGCGGCTTAAAAGTGAATAAGTGTGATAGATGTTTTGATAAGTCTGTCCGATTTGTTTGACAAATTTCGTAAACTAGTATTTTCTATGCGATCAGAGCTGCATTTTTAGGGTAGTTGTTAAAAAAAGCAATAAAGTTTGCTTTATTTATTAATTAAACAAACGCTGTTGTATATTCTTGTAAATTAGTTGAGGAAAAATGTAAAATAGCATAAATATTTATATATCCGGCTGATATTCGGCTTAGACCAAATTTCTGGTCGAATATGAAACAGAAACTTTTTATTCTATATAAATAAAGAAGTTAATCGAAATAGTATTTTCATAATTCAAAATATGTCACCACCATGAATCTTTTTCTTCCCCGTTCCATATATTTGCAAATTGAATGAAAATTTTCTTAGTTTTATAAAGCGCAACCAAAAGATATAGTATCATAAATTATTCAACTGTTTGTTGCTATTTTTGATTTAGTAGCATGTAGCTAAATATGTTCCAAAAGAATTGAACCTTTTTATTGAAATTTGTGTACAACTTTTGATTTTATTCACAATTCAGTGACAGAACTGAGTTGATAAAATTTTAATTTTCATATAGCACAAAGTCAGAAATTGCTGTTATATGAAAACTTAATTTTTATCAATTCAGTTCTCTCACTGAATTATTAATAAAATCCAGAGTTGTGCACCACTTTCAATAAAAAGGTTTCAATTCTTTCGGAATACATTCAGCTACAAGCTGCTAAATCAAAAATAAGCTCGTTATTGTATTTTTATTTTTTATGCATTCTTAAAAACAAAAAATTCAAAATTTTTTATAAAATTTGTATTTTCTTGGGTTAAACTCTTATAATATCTCTGAAAGTACTGAGCAAATTTAGAAACAATGTTTGCACGGCCTGAATAGGGAAACCTCTTCTCAAGTTATCGTACTATATGTGGTGAAAGTGCCTTTATTTTTTACATAGCGCTATATCGCGAAAACTAGAGCTAGTGGAAAAACATGTAGTGCAGATTCGCGTTCAGCGTTCCGAATAACTAAAGAAACAACTTTAATTTTTAGCGAACGAAAAAGTTTTTCGAAATTTGTAAACATGTGTTATTGGTCTTTTAAATGGATTTTTTTAAATAATATCAAAATATGAAGAAAACTCAATACGCTCGGTTATGTTTAAGTTTTATTTTTTCCCGATGGAATTGCATTTGTGCTATTATTTTGAGTATGTAAAAATACTCTTAGTAAAAGAAATGAGTTTTTAATTCTTATAAGCTTTTAAAAATGTCCATATTAGTTAATGCTTAACAATTATAAGCTTTTAAAAATTTCCATATTAGTTAATGCTTAACAATTAGGCCGAATATTCGGCTTTTTGACCGAATATTAGGTTTGTTTCGTGTTCGGCCTCAAAAAACTGGTTACGGTCGGACTCTAAATATTTCCGAAAAATGGGTTTTTGTATCCTTTTTGTGTGATAGTGTAACACCAACAGCACACTTTGTTTTATTCACAGGAAAATCTGACAGAATTTAGAAATCAGATTTTCCAGTCAATGAATCGTACGATCGTGTAGGATAGCGAATCAGGGCTTTAACCTAGATCGAGCCGAACCTGTTGTAAATTTTCATCTCGACAGCTCTTATAGATCAGGAGACAAACGATTGCACAGGTCTGTGATAAAAGTTTTTTACATAATTACATATAAAACATGTAGATGTTGGTCTATATATGTATTGCAAATATAAACTTCGTTTAAATGTACCACGTCACATTTAATAGATAACGGTACATTTTTATTTTTCGATGTATACTTGTCATCCAGTGTCAAAGGCTTATTCGATAAAAGCAGATGATATTTTGTTTGAAAGGCTATTAATATAGTGGATCGACGTTACGACTTTATGAAATTTTTAACGTTTTTCCCCAATTGTTGTACTTTCGGAAGCAGTTTTGTACCACAAATAATAATAATGCTAAGTTTTATAATTTTATTCATTCATTCGATTACGAAAATTTTAAGCCATTATGGACTGAAGTCGGATGAAAACTAAAAATGCTATAATAAAAAAACCAAAACTCTAGAATTTCAATTTACTAGCAAATCCTTTATGAAATATTTTTTTATTTTTCTATTTATTTAGTGCATTTCTTAGTAAATTTAAATGCTAGTGTTTTCGTTTTTTCATTATAGTATTTTTAGTTTTCATCCGATTTTGGTCCATTATGGCTTACAATTTTCGTAATCTAATGAGCTATTCAATAAAATTATAAAACTAAGGATTTTTTATTATTTGTGGTACAAAGCTGCTTCTGTTAATTTTTTAACTATCTTGCCTTCAGATTAACTTATACCAAGTTTGAAGGCTCTGACTATCATAGCTTCCCAGATATCACGTAATTACTAGTTACTTTGCATGGGGAGCTAACCCGCAAATACGTAAAAATTAATTTCCCCCTTAAATATCTGCTCATCTGATATTGGAATTTCCCGCACCAACGCTCGAGAAGAGATGTTATCTATCTGTACATTCTCTTAGTATTACAGTCGTGCGTCGGAGCTGATATGGGCAATTTTTTATTGCTTTAAGTAAACTATAAGCTATTTTATAGTAAACATTGTAAATTTTTTGTGTTCTCTAATAATTTTTGCATAAAAATTAAACAAAATATAAATTTTGGCATTGTTGCAAGGTTGTTTGCCGGTTAATTTTGAACATTAAAAATAACTATTCCGACATCATGGGAGTTCCACCATGTTGAATTTAGAATAACGTCACACAGCTAGCCATGTACTGTCATCCAAAGTGAATGTGGATACCGAATTTCAGCTCAATGGGTTGAAGATATCTTCTTCAATTTGTGCTTCAAGCTTTAGAAGTCCGCCATATCGGATTTGTAGTGACGTCACTTCATTTTTCTACTTATTCTTCGCAAGCCTTTTCATTTGATACCCATATTGTAGGAGTCCAATAACTAGTCCGCCATCTTAGATGTGCTGCCATCTTGAATTTATAGTGCCGTCACACAGTTAACCATGTATTGTCATCCAAACTGAACGTGCATACAAAATTTCGGCTCAATCGGTTGAAGATATCTGCCTCAAAATTGAGTTGCAAGATTCCCCCGAACCAGTGCAGCCAAGTAAAATTTTTAAAATATCCCCAAATCGAAAAAATACCCCCGGAATTTGCACTGAGGCAAAATAAAAGAACCCCAAAAAACTTCTCGTACAATTTTTTTATATTTTTTTAATATAAATACCATTTTTTACTACTTTTGAGTATGAAGTACTTTAAAACCGGCCGGTATTGAGCACTCAATACCCAAACACTCGATACTTTTACCACTCTATTCAAGAAACTTTTAAGCAGTTTTGTCCATGGTATAAGTATACAAGGTAGATTCATTTTCTCATCTTTTCTGGCGTATTACCTTTTAACAAAAAAGGAGACGTGCTATCATCCTTCCCTTACAAAATCCCATTTTATATGAATTTTAAATTTGTTTAAAACTTTGTTAGTAAATTTATTATCAGAGATATTCTCCCAATTTTATTTTAAAAAAGTTTTCCTTATTGAAAAATTAAAAAGATTCATATCGAATACAATTGTTTGTTGTGTTTTGTATGAATTTCTATACCTACTGCGCTTATTCTATTGGGATTTTCAAAAAATCTTTTGTAAATTCTCAAATGATTTTTGAAAGTCTGTGCATAAGATAATAGGTGTGAAACTTTTTAAAAGTACGGTTGACGTCTACTGATGATTTGGTAAAGCGCCAATGAAATGCAGGCATATAGACATGCTTAACCCGCTACAAATAAAACTTTCTTATAATAAAAATTATATCAAATAATCACCTATAAAATCGTTTTATTTTTCGCATTCTTTTTCGTATTTTTATACTATTATTGATAATACTACTAAATAAAATCAACACTTAAATAAACCTAAAATATCCCTAAATGAAATTTTTGCACACTAAATTTCCCCCTAGCTATTTTTTATGCCCTAAAATTCACCCTAACCGGAACATAAAACCCTAAATTTGGGATGAAAATCCCTAACTTGGCAGCACTGCCCCGAACAAATATACATTGCAAGTAGGGGTTTTCCCGGGATTTCTCGTCCCGGGAATTCACAGGAAAATCACTTATTTTCATTTTCCGCTTTCCCGGGAAATTTATCCGGGAATTTCCCGGACTAAACATATATTTTTATGCATAAAAAGTACTGATTTTGGCACCCAAAAATTCTCCCTTTTCTTTAAATTATTGTCGTTCATCATGAAATAATATCTATGTAAGGGGAAAGAAACCAACGAAAGCTCAAAGTGTTATTAAATTATGTTGGATTGAAAAACGAAGAGAGAAAAATTAAGATTAATTTTATCGAGACTTTAAGATATTAGATAACATGAGAGATATTCTTTTAAGATCTAACAAATGGGTACTTAAGCGGCCTTCAGACTATTAGATTAGACGAAGTGATATTTATATTAAAGCAAAAACAAGTTTGAAAAATTTCTTTTTGTTTTTCATACAAATTCTTCACCAAACAAACGCATAGAAATTCAAGCGTTGCTTTTCCTTTCAAAAATTTTAAAATTTTTATGAAAAGCAAAACAAATTTATAAAATATTTGAAATTTTGTTTTTGTGCTCGATATAAATTTCACATTGGTGACGTGATTTATACAATTAGGCCCTTAGTATTAATACTTGTCAAAAACTCAAATCTTAAGTAAAAAACCAACAGTGTGAAAACAAATTGTTATGATTTGTCAAATAATACGTAAAGAAATTTGACAGTATTATGGTATTCGTCATTTTTAGGAAATTTTCTAAACAATCACATTTTTCATTATATCAGGGTTGTCTTTTGCACAAACAAACATATTAATAACAAAAAGAGCTGTGTATTTGTTTGGCGGCATAAATAAAGAAAAAGGAGAACGAAAAAGTTGCGTTATTGCAAATTTTTTATGTTACGTTTTATTTGGAATGTGATAGTGTAGAAACAATATCTCAAAGATTTTTTGACAGTCAGACTGATTTTGATTTGATTTTCGTCTTACAAAATCTAATAAAAATCTCAAAGCTTGTATTACAAAGCGCCTTTAGAACTATGTGAATGACGAAGAGAGAAAAGTTGTCTCTTTAATTAATTATTTAAAAGAACCAAATTTTTTAGTAAAAGCAACTGTAAAGTTTTTCAATGTGCACCAAAATGCACGGTAATTAGATATGCAGAAAATCTTTACACACGCCTTTTTGGTGCATTTAGTGACGAAGAAAATGGGGAAATAGATATTAATTCAGATGACAATGATGTTTTGAAAGAGAAGACTTTCGAGGAAACTTTAAATGCTGCTATTAACAAAGCAGCTGAAATTATTTGAAGACTGCGGAAAAGGACCAAAAATATTGATAGTTTATACAACTTCCTCTTAACTATCCGGGAAACTTCTGCTCAGGGCGAAGGCTTTTCTCAGCAACTGAAATTGTGTTACTGAAATAAGAAACGGATTGTGAGATGCCACAATGAATATATTGACTACTATAAAAAGCCATTTGCAACAAAGACTATAAAATTAAAAATATTCTAAGGGCAGAGAATTTTCATTGTATACCAAGAAGTAAAGGACTGAGTTTACAGTTCTAAGACTGCTCTTTGTTAGCAACATTTATCCTAGATAACCTTTTAATCTGTCTTTGGATCACTGATGAATGATCAGAAATAAAAGTACTTTGATTGCAGTCCATCAGTGATTTTACTATGTAATTATTTGTATGTTCTATTTTTGCTCGGTCTAAAAATAGTCTTTGAATACGAAGTTTCCTTAAAATGTCAATAAAAATATAAAATAAAGCTCAGTTTAAAATAAAGAATTATTGATTGAATCATTTCAAAATCAATGGATTCCGGAAATTAAAATTCTTGTTAATTATTTTAGTACGTTCTTCCATTCCTTTTTGGCCCCGAAGTATAGGAAATTTTGTATAAAAATGTCAGTTTTCTACAAAATATCAAACTTCATTACAAATTTTGATCCCATACTGAGTTACATTTTTGAGTGCACTGCAGGTTAACGAACCCACATCAAAATATTGACATGTAAACATAATGTTAGCTACATATGAAAAATGACGCCGAATATTATCATATACAATATTGTTTATAATCACTAGTTGCATTGTCGCTAAGCAACCAAATTGCAGTTGAAATGACCACAACTTTATTGTAGTTAAAAATTTTCTTTTCTGTTCTCAACCAAAAAGGACATATTGTTTTCAATAGAATTTTAATAAAATAGTTTAAATAAAATGCAAAAAATTAAAGCCAAAGCATCCTCACTACCCATGTTCAACAGTCGGGTATCGGATTCATCGACATCAAGCACATCTTCATCGGTTATATTGGCAACGAAAAAGAAAAAACGCGCCACATTTAATACTTTTCTTAAACCTACAGTCTTTTCTATATCTACTTCGGCCAATAATTTAACACAAAATAATGAGGAAACTTCAGACTCTGGCGAGGCAGATGTTGTTATTATTAAAGGTGCTTATTCTGAAAAAGCTACAAAAGGTACACAAAAATCTTTGGGAATAGCTGGTACAGAATTAAGCAGTTATGAAAAAATAAAAGTCGTTGGCCAGGGCTCTTTTGGCATCGCAGTACTATATAGGCGTAAAAGCGACAATCACCATGTCGTATTTAAGCAGATAAATTTGAATGATTTAACGCCTGCAGAGAGAGATTTGGCTATGAACGAAGTGGAAGTATTTTCAAAATTACATCATCCAAATATTATAAGGTAGATAATATGTGAGAAAATATGATATGTGTAAATTTATATAACAATAAATGTTTACATAATTTTAGTTATTTGGGAAGTTTCATAAAAGATAATACTCTATTAATTGAAATGGAGTATGCTGATGGTGGAACTTTAGCTCAAGTTATAGGCGAACGTAAAATGAGAGACTATTTTCCGGAGCGTTATGTTATAGCAGTATTTGAACAAATTTCAAGTGCTATTAATTATATGCATTCCGAAAATATTTTACATAGGTGAGTTTTCATTGCAATATATGTTAACTAACATTCTCTAAAACTAGATTTGAAATTAATAGAACTGTAGCACATTTCCTTTCATAAATTTTTTTTAAACTAACTGCACAACCTAAATCAGAGCGTCAAGCGTCGCGTAAGCAGCAGGGTACGTATTTACAATACATTCAAGGTAAATATTTTGTGGTAAATTGTACTGTAAATACGTACCCTGTTGCTTGCGCGACGCTTAATGGTAAGATTTAAGGCCGGGACACATAGAATCCGTCGTACGTTATACGTCGCCTTTTTCAACTGACAACTAAGTTGAAATACATGTTTTCTTATGAGCTTAGTCACATTCGGTACGATTCCGTCAACGCAAAGTACTAAAGTTGGCCAACTTTTAACTTTTAACGTACGTCGAGTACTTTGACAGCTATCAGTTGGTTTTTTGCTTTGTTTCGATTTAGTTTTTTCTGCTGTTTGGCACCAAAAATGAAATAAAACAATAAAAACAAATAATATAAATAAATAAAATCAAATCAAATTTAGCTGCAGAAACATGCGAAGAAAAAACAGTTGTTTTAATATCCGTCAACAAAGTACTCATTGTGTCAACCTCCTCCGTCGTTACGTTAATGTCAGTTGAAAAAGGCGACGTACAACGTACGACGGATTCTATGTGCCCCGGCCTTTAGGTTGAGCTGTAAGTACGTCAATAATTGAAGCACAGCCGCGAATAATGTTGTAAGAGCAACTTTTTCCAAAACCAGTTTTTTGCATATTAATGATGAAACAGAACAAGTCTGCAACTTCAGGCTAGACGAGTTTTTCCATACAAATTGACAGTAATCATATGCCGTAAAAAGCAGTCATGAGCTAGAATCAGTGTTGCCAATCTGTGTGTAATTACACATATTGTGTGTTATTTCTACTTGCATGTGCAGCTCATGTGTAATTAGTTTCATGTGTAATCTGTGTGTAATTTCACTTTCTGAACAAAAACAGTTTTTTTCTTATTATTATAGACAAGTTCAATAAAACAAACTGCCTTAATAAGATTTTTTTATAATGTCCAGTACTCAGTATTCGTTTTTTGATTTTAAGTAATGTAATCTACTGATGCCAATGTTTTTAATCTCTTGAAAAATTCTATTGTAGAAAATTGTATTCTATTCATAAATTTGGTTGGATTTGCATCCGATTCTCCCGACGTAATATTTGAACAATAAAACTCGGTAGACAATTTTTGAAAAATTAAGTCAGATATTGCTTTGATAAAATGTTCTTGTCGCTTGATACTAGAGTTTTTTGCGGGAATTCAATCACGAAATCCCGGCATAATCTTGATATTTTTAATAATATCTAAAATTTATTAACAAATGCTTAATCAATTTCTATACTTATTTAATTATTTTGGCCTAAGTCCGTTTTCAATTTAATCTTTCGATTAAATTATTTTTATTTTAGAAAGAAATTCTAAAGCATGTAATAATTGAACATTGAAAGAAAAATTTGGCTGTGCGGAAGGTTGAACTGGCATCAAATGTTTCGAAACCACCACAGTCTTCTCATCAGAGCTATTTTCCCTTAGACCACAAGAATTTATTTTCACAAGAATTTGTTTAATTCAACTTAAAAATTCCAAAAAACCCCAGAATTTATTAGCATTACATATATCATCAGCCCACTACAGTCCTATGTAGTCAATATCAAGTCTCTACTTCGATTTAAAGTAAGGATACTTCTCCCGTAAAATTTAATTTTTGGTGGTTAAAATTTTTTTGTGGTTATGGCTCGATATGCTTTAAGTACACATTTTGGTTTCAGGTAACGGAATGTTTCAATCTAACCTATTTTATATAAACTGAAATACGAAGCTAAAAATATGTTGCAAATTTATTGAAATTATGGTTAAACAAATAGAAAAATATCATGTGTAACTTTTCTTCATATGTGTAATTTTGTATCCGGTCATGTGTAATTTCCGAATTCTTTATTGACAACACTGAATAGCATCTATTTTATTTTGAGAACGCTTTTTCTCAAGCTCTCAGTTTTAGCCACTCATTCTCTCAACAATGTTGCCGTGTTTTAATAAAATTTCATACATTTTTCATATGAAATATAAGAACAAAACAAAATAAACAATAATATGAGAGAATTTTGAAGCTACTGTCCAAGGCATAATCATTACAGGTACCACTATAACTAAAACAAATACAGCACCAAAAAACACATGTAATTTGTTAGTAGAAATACCCCAGAAATAGGTCAAATCCATTATCTGTGAGTCGCACACATTCATAAGCTCTCTCAAATTTACTAACACATGCCCGTTGCTGATAGAAAACTCCCAGACATGTGTCAAAATCTATTGTCTGTGTGACGCACACATTCTCAAATTTACAAAAACAGCTGTTCTTGTAGTGGTACTTGTTCAATCTACCTTGCTACTGTCGTCGATTTAGTTTTCGGCGTTTTGGCCTGAAGTTGCAGACTTGTTCTGTTTCATCATTTACAGTTAACATTACTCTCTTACATTAACACTGTTGCCAACTTTTTTTTCTAAAAATAGCTGGAAAATATCTAAATATAAAATATTTCCAAAAATGTAGCGATAAATCGCTAAAAACTTTAATTTAAAATTTCTAATTTCAAAATTCTCAAAAAAATAGGTGAAAATAGTCAAAATAACCAAAAGACGAAATAGTTTGGGATTTATCGCAAACCATTTTAAAATTCAACGGGGAGAAATTATTTTTCCCTCCTAAAACGAACAAAATATCTAGAATTTTTATTGTGTGGCTAAACAATATTATGTTTAATTAAGCTTAGGCTGTGTCTGCAGGCAATAAAAATAAATAAAGCTATTGCAATTCATTAATAGCTAAGATTAAATATGTATAGAGAAATCGCTTTTAAAATCCCTAAATAAGTGAATATAATTTAATCACTTTACTTATTTATAGGATTCACTATTATTTAAAATCAAGATTCCATTGTAATAATCAATTGAAGCACAAATTTGAGAGCTTGAAGGTAGGCACTTTTTTGATATTTTCAAGTATTGTGTATCACTATCTATGATTGGTACTGGGTCGTATGATTAACAAATAATCAACTATAAAACATACGCAGCTGTGATTCGAAAGAAGTGTCAGTTAAAGTTGCTAAAAAAATGTGCCTTCCTTCAAGATGTCATAAAGCAGGCCATACAAGTTGCAACGTTTGTGGGCTCGTTGCATTAAGTAGTGTCTTGGTTGTACGAAAGATCAAAAAGTTTTGATATGTTGACATGCTGTACAATAGACTTGGGTCCGACTAGTTCGAACTCGTTCAGCAGCTCGTTCTAGACAAAAACCAATGATCAAACCCATTTAAATTACATGGGTTTGATCATAGGTTTGTGTCTAAAACGAGCTGATGAACGAGTTCGAACGAGTTGGACCCAAGTGCACTGTACAACACTGTCGCAACGTTTCTGTGCCTGTCGCATCACGGTTGGCCATGTCTTTCAGACATATTGCAAGACCGATGCATGACAATGTTAAAGCGTCGATGACCTATTGGTGACAGCTCAAACAGATCAGAGAGGACATTTTCGAACAAATGGCCGCTAAGTTCATACCTCCAATCTTTTCATTAATGACCATGTAAATGACAACATCCTCAGATATGTCCCCATTACATTTTTTTCGTTTGTTTCTTTTTTACGCGTGTTCTACAATAATAATTTGAGGAATTTGTCGCTCAGAGAGCATTTAATAAAAGAAGTTTTAGTAGAAATTAGGCGCGTTCAGCAGAGACAGTTTGCTACTCAACTGTTGCTCAACAATCAGATGAACGCATTGATTATTGAGCTGTTAGTCAACATGTTGAGTAAGCACTCACCATTTTTGGTAGCAATGAAAAAGTACGATACACCAGCTCAGGTTGACTTTTATATCGAGTTTCATAGTTATTTAATATATATTAATATATTTTTAAATTTTAATTGATTTTTAAACGACTTATGTATGTTCCCTCAAAAATCCGCTATTTATGAACCGATTTCAGATTTGTTTCTCTATTCAAAAGGATTTACTTCCAGATTGGCCCCGTTGAAAAGTGTTCGTGGTCACGCCCATACAAAGTAAATACACATTCGTTTTCAACTACTTCTACTCAACCGATTCTTATGAAACTTTACACACACATTAAGCTTCAGTTTAAATACAACACCAGCATAAAAAAGTGGGCTGTGCCACGCACATGCACATATAGTACAAATAAAATTCTTTTTCAACAACTTCTACTAAACCGATTCTTATGAAATTTTGCATACACCTTTAGTTATCGTTACAATACAACATTATGTTTAGAAAAGTGGGCAGTGCCACGCCCATGAAAAGTAAATAAGCATTTTAGCTACTTCTACTCAGACGATTCTTATGAAACAGTGCATACACATTTAGTTATCGTTACAATACAACATTGTGGTTGGAAAAGTGGGCATTGCCACGCCCATGAAAAGTAAATATTCATTTTAACTACTTCTACTTGTCGGATTCATATGAGACTTCGCACATACAATTAGTTCTCGTAAAAGTACATGATGATAAAATATGGGCGTGGTGCCACGCTTATTTTGTAGTAGATTTTTTTTGCAATAATTATTATTTCTCAAATAAATATTTTTTTAAACAAATTTTTGTTTAAGTTTAATTGAAAAGTCTAATTTTTTGCTTGTATAATAAAAAAAGAGCATATCGTTCAGAAAACCAATAAAATAAAAAGCTGCTACAACTCAACAGTTTGGTACCAGGTTTTTCTGCTGAACGCGCCCATTGTAACACAACTTCTTACCAGCTTAGTTTCGCTCCATTTTAGCAAGCAGTAAAGTATTAAAATGATTCAAACTGGTGACAGACTGAGCCACAATATCCACAAGAAGTTCATTTGGCTAGTTGGCATAACCAACTGAGTAGTTTTTCTTTTACCAATTCTTTGAGTACGGTTTCTGTTAGATTGTCTTAAAAGAAACTGTAATCGACAAATATCGTGCATGACAAATATCGAAATTTGCTTAAAGTAGTTTTTAGACTATTATACAAGCTGTTCGACTTCTGCACAAAATTCTACTCTGATATAATGTGTTGTTATTGCTTTTTTAAAACTTTCCATAAACTCATTAGATCAGGGTTGCATTTTCTACAGTAGTCTAACGGCTTGGGAGATACCTGTAAAACAGCTATAAGTAGTCGTTGATGAAAATATCCTCTACGACGAGTTGGCCAACCGGGATACTATTTTATGTAGTATATGTGTTTATTATTGTTGTGACCACTTTGCAGTAAACATTGAATGTGAGTATTATTTGCGGTCAACATGAAATGGAAGATATTTACTTGGTCACAACTTGCCCCACGATTCACAAACACGAACATTAAATTTTTTATAAAAATTTGAATGGAAAACACTCAGGTATAAATCACTTCACCGGAGTGAAGTTTATATTAAAGCAAAAACAAATTTGAAAAAATTTTTTAAATTTGTTTTTGTTTTTCATACAAATTCTTTATGCTGACTTTAGACGACATGTTTTTTACATATGGCTTGTTAGGTGTGTGAGACATGTGTAACTTCGCATGTTTGTCAAAATTTTCAGTTTACAGACGGTTTATAATATTTGCTTTCACACGTACATGTGCAATTACATCTTACATAACCTCTGAGTGTTCACAACAGCTGAGTTTTTGCACAATTTTCGTAAATATATAAAGCGCTCTTTGCTTTTTAATGTTTTTTCAGCCAAACCACACTTTTGATAATTTAATACAGCTGATGTCAGATGAAAATAGAACACGCTCTAATTGAAAATTTTTCATCTGACTTTGCTTCTGTAAATGTCATCTGACAATGTTTCATATGTTTCACACGGCATGTATCACTTTTGCAGTGGGAAATTTGACAAGTCAGATGTAAAATACATGTCGTCTAAAGTCAGCATTACCAAACAAACGCATGCCTGTCAAAAAATTCAAAATTTGTATGAAAAATAAAACACATTTATAAAATATTTGAAATATTGTTTTTGTTCTCTATATAAATTTCACTTTGGTGACGTGATTTACACAATTAGGGCCTCAGTTTTTGAGTATTTTTCATAATTTTTTTTTCAAATTATTATTTCGTCTTTATGAAACAGCTGCAAAATGAGATTGTGCATGAGATCGCACGCTAAATTGTATCGTTTATGCTACAAACGTACAACTTGATTACTATCTGAGTTGCACCAATGCTCGCAACGTGTATGGATTCCATAACAGGCAAACCCGCGTAGTCGAATTAGGTTTACCCAATGGGTGCCACGCTTATCCATCTTTTCGACTAACATACTGTAATTAGTTTTAATAGATATACAAATTTTTATTTATAAGGGACTTAAAAACGGCAAATGTGTTTTTAAATAAACGTGGTATTGTGAAAATTGGAGATTTTGGTATATCGAAAATAATGAATACAAAAATTCATGCACAGACTGTATTGGGAACTCCGTATTACTTTAGTCCTGAAATGGCAAGTGATACAAAGTTTAATTACTAAAATTCAAAAACTTACTATGTATGTTTTCATATATTTAGTGCGAGGGTAAGGAGTACGATCATAAAAGTGATATATGGGCTTTAGGCTGCATATTGGGTGAAATGTGTGGTTTGCGCAAAACATTTGCAGCTACAAATTTGTCAGAACTAGTTGGTAAAATAATGAGCGTAAGTAAACACAAAATTAATGAATTTAATATATAGCGAATATAATTGCTTAAATTCAAAGGGTTCTTACTCACCTTTGCCCAAGGGATATTCATCAGGATTGAAAAGTTTGCTGAGTAATTTATTGCAGGTACGTACGAGTATCTATGAAAATACACTTTCTTTCTCTATTATAATTTCCTTGAGCAATTTCTTATTTTATTTAAACTTTGTACAGGTGGATCCTACTCGCCGACCTAAAGCATCCGAAATATTAGAATACTGGATACCTCTAATATTTCGCAATCTAGGCAAACATAAAGGGTACCAAAGTTGCAGTTCAACTTTTTCATTAAGCTATTTTTTATTTTATTTTTATTATTCAGCTATTCTTATGAAGATGATATGAGCTCCGCTACAAATTCAACTGCAAGTTCAAAAGGTTTGTCCTTACATGAAGATGCTTTACCAGAAAGTGGCTCTCAAAGATCTGCTGTGACCGATTTAGCTACCGCTCAAACCGAAACTAAGGAAATAATGAAAGCGGAGACTGCTCAACCGGATGAAACTATAGAAAAGAGGTGTTATTTTATATCAACTGTGTTTAAAGTACTAAAACTAAAGTTATTTTGATAATGAGTGTTTTTTCTTATAGATCCGTGCTATATCAACTTAAATCTTTTGGAAATAGTTTTAGTATGAGTCCCATACAATTGCCTTCAAAGTCATGCATTTTGTGTGTTGCAACTAGTGAAACTCATTTTGTGGTGGTCAATTATGGTATGTTGTATTATGATCGAAGAGATATAGTTGATCCCATGATACAATAATATTCTTGTATCATTATTATTTTATTAAATCACAAGCACTGAGGCCAGTTTTTGTACAAAATGTTTGTTAACTAATCCAATATTTCGTTACACTTTGTGTAATTTCTTCAGAGAAAATTAAACAATTTATTGATTAAAAATAAAGTGTAACACAATTTGTAAATTAGTGACTTTTATATTTTCATAAATTACAGCATTTTTCGCATCATATTTTTGTACTTCTCCATAAAATCATAAAATAATTTATGGATTATTAATCTACACAAAAATATATTTTGTTTGCGTGTAATTTTATTGATATCAGTTTCAGGATACCTGACTGGTGATTGCCAGGATATTTGAAATTGTGTGTTTTTAGTCTTAAAAACTATGAAAAGTTCAGACAAATTTTGTAATTTCAGTGATATGAAAATTAGATATTTCAATGAACGATTTTTGGTATGAAAATTGGAAATCCATTAAGAGTGTTCTGAAGTATTTAGAAAACAACTTAAAATAAAAAAAAAAAATATTTCATAGTAGTGTTGTCAATTATTCGGATTTTATAATCGTTCGAAAAAATTTCATAATTGTTTTCTTGTTCGAATAATTTAAAACTTTTATTCGAGTATTCGAGCGAATAAGGAATAAAAATTTTCATATGAATACCCACTTTAAAACCACGAATTTTAATATATTTTATCACTACCCTCCGCTAAATGTTATACCAATTGTTTTGAACGTACTTGTCTTATGACTGCTGGAAATGGGAGTGGTACTACATGTTCCTGAGTCGTGACCGGTGAAAAGAGATCATATCATAAAATTATAACAAAAATGTTAGTCAAAAACATTTGTTTAAAGTACAATAATTTAACTAATATTGAAGAAACCAATACAGGACAAATACCTTAAGTTTTTGTCTAGAGCCTATCAATGAGTACCTTAATTATGTCAATTGACTCCCTCCAATAACAATGTCATCTAAAAGTTACCGGTACGTTTCCTATAAAGTTCCGGAACTCGAACCAGCTGCTAGTCCTTAAGAACTAGTCACGTGACTTGTTCTATGACAAGTTCTCCACCCTCTAGGGTAGTTTCGACTTTTTAAAAGCGTTAACAGCCATTCTATCTTCAGCCAAACTCATTCGTACATAGTCCTTCTTGTTCTTTAACTATTTTTCGATGTCACCTCAAGGCAATATCAAAAATAGGACACTTACTTAGTCGTTGTCGACAGCAATTGACTACTTTTAATAGCCTATTGCTATTTTCTAGGCCTTAGAGAATAATAAGAGGCTGTCAGCAGTTGCAAATTGTTGCCCACAACAACTACTAGACGTGACGTCGACAAATAGTTACGGAATAAGAGGGAATATTTTCTCGATTGAATTAAGATAACTTTCTTGTCATATTTTGTCATTGGGCCCATATTATTTTTGTCATATATGTTTGAATCTTCTTTGAAACTTTCAATTTGTATATTGTATACCTTACGGAAATGGTGCAAGAGCGCAGAATTGTTGATCCGTGATATTTGTAAGCCTTAAGCGGGTGCTAGACAAATCAATATATAGCTTCAATATATGTATTTGTGTGCGTGTGCTATGAAAAGCAAAAGCATTTTGACATTCTTCAAATGTACAACTAGTTACGTTTCGGGACAGTCATATTACTAGTTGTAACGTTACTAGTCAACAAAGGACTGTCATCTTACTAATTGTAATGAGGCTAGTAACGATACTAGTCAAACAACATCGCTTTGGAACAGTCATGCAACTAGTTGTAATGATACTAGTAATTTAAATTATTTTTTATAAATTGACATATTTTCAGCTGTAAATACATAAAACAAAGTTTTAGCTGTAAATATAATAAGTAGAAAGTGGCTCAGTGGATAGAGTACATGCCTTGAAATATGAGGACTGTGTGTTCATACCCCGCTTGAGCCAAATGTTTTTTAATATTAAAAAACTATAAATAAAGAAACTAGTAAGCGCACTAGTCTATAATAACTATTATTTCAACTTGCATATAACTATGGACAAATGAACTAGTTGTGCTGCTATGACAACCTAATGTTAAAATCGATAGTTGGATATATGGAAAAAGGACAGTTAGGCAACTAGTCTGAATAAAAAAGCAACTAGTATATTTCTAACCACATACTAGTCATTTTGTCTGCAGGGTATTTTTTGTAAACAAACGCACACAAACACATATATTGAAACTGAATATTGATGTGTCTAGCACCAACTTTAGAATACTTTTTGTAAACAATTTGCTTTTTCTAATTGTCTACCAAGTATTTTCCAAACTAAGATGATGTTGTAATTTAAAAGGAAATCTTCAAAGGAGTTACGTAATATTTGAGCAACTTATTACAGAAGTATTTATTGTTAACAGCTTAAAAAGTAATTAATTTAAAACGCTATTTTAAATTCGTAAATGTAAACTAATTTTTCTAAAAAATAGTTTAAAAAAGTTGTTCGAATATTCGGCAAAAACCGTTCGAATAATTTTTTATTCTAAATTGAAAAATTTTGATCGTTCGAACAAAAAAGAAAAATGTTATTCGAATAATTCGTATTCGAATGACAACACTATTAAGTAGTACAAAAATAGTTTTCTTTATACAATCTTTTTGTTGTACTTTTCAAAGTTTTAAGGACTAAAGTAAAAACACATAATTTCCAATATCCTGACAATACCAGTCAAATGAAAGATATTTTTGGGTAGATTAATAACACATGTTTACAGTACATCGCGTTCCGGAAAAATTTTAGCCGTTTCCGACTACGTATGTTATGCAGCTTTTAAATATATAGTTCCAATTTTTTTATCAGCTCTAGTTTTCGAGATATACCGTTATGTCAAAAATGAAGGAACTTGCAGGACATATACCCAGCAAAAACTTTTGTCACTTTTGTAATCGGTAGTACTTTTTTAATGGGTTACAAAGTAATGAGTGGTACTTATTAATCTTATTACTATGATTCAAATTAGATCTACGACCTAGTTTTTAATCAAATTAGTACGTATTTTTCTCATTATCTGAAAGTAGTTACAATTTGTTGATATGTATTCATAAAATAAGTAGACAACCACTTTTAAAGTCAACATGTGTTTGTATATGAAAACCAATTTTTGTCGCTTAAACTTATAAGTCAACAATTGGTCAGTGGGTAAAGTACTTATCTTAAAATGTGAACGAGCACAGGTTCATATGTTTATAAAAAAATTGTTTTATTTTAATTTGTTTATTTGACTACTTATTTTTTAGTTTCAAGTAAGCCAAATAGTAGCTAGTTAATTGCTGTGAAAATGTAAATATATTTGTAATGGGTACCCCTTATTTTTTGGACTTCTCAAACAAAAATAAGTAGTTATCGATTCAAAATGTAAGTAGTTACGACTTAAATCCTCATATACTTTTTTGCCTACCAGTAAGCAAAGTTTTTGCTGGGTATGAGCATAACTTGAGAAGGACATGCTCTATTTAGTTAAGTAAAAATTAAAACTTCGACAATAAAATAATTTTTAAGCCGTCCAAACATTATTTCTAAGCTCCAGTTTCTGACTTAATAATTAAATGGTTCTTAAACTTAATTTCTATTTAAATAGAAAACTCATTTTTATAGATCACATTTAAATATAACTTATAACACCAATCTTGTACACTTAAATTCGATTTAAGTTTTATAAATTACCATATGATTTTGACCGCTTGTTGTTCTTGTGCAAACAAACAAATTGTGGCCGCTGAAAATTCAACTTTTGTTGGCGTAAAATTTGGGATTTCTTTGGGTATATTTGTCTTTTTGTGATTTTGTAAGCTGTTTTTATTCTTTTAAAACATTGCAGAAACTCTTGATTATTCTTATTTTTTGCATGAAGAAAAATATACATATATTTGTTGGATTTTGCTTTGTTTATATTGAACAGCTGCTTTTTTAGGAAATTTATGGGAAATTTATAATAGTTGATGGTGCTACCATATTTTTGTCACAATTAAATAAGAACAACTAAATACGACTGAAAAACAGAAGTTGTGTTTAATTACAATTTAAATTTATATGAAAATCAACTAAATAAATATTTAATTGCTGAGTCAAAAACTGGCCATAAATCTGCACAGTAGTTTTGGCTATATCGTAAAAGTTTGAGCAAAAAAAAAAATAGTTTCTTAGAAACTTTATTTTACATTTTTGTTTTTAAAACTTTATAACAAAATAAAGATACCACAACAGGCCAGTATTTTGCCCAGTAGCATGTAGCTAAATATATTCCAAAAGAATTGAGCCCTTTTTCATTGAAATTGGTGTACAACTTTTGACTTTATTCACAATTTAGTGACAGAACTGAATTAATAAAATTTTAATTTCCATATAACAGTAGCAAACACAAACATAAAGTCAGAAATTGCTGTTGTATGAAAATTTAATTTTTATCAATTCAATTATCTCGCTGAATTATGAATAAAATCAAAAGTTGGGCACCAATTTCAATAAATAAGGTCTCAATTCTTTTGGAATACATTTAGGTGCAAGCTACTAAATTAAAAATAAGCTCGTTGTTGTAGTTTTATTTTTTATACATTCTTGGGTTAAACTTTTATGATATCTCTGAAAGTACGCAGTAAATTTAGAAACAGTGTTTGCACGGCCTCACGATTGTTTTGTTATCGAATTTCGGTTTTTGTTCTTTACTGAATAGAAAACCTCCTTCTCAAGATATGCTACTATATGTGGTAGAAGTGCCTTTATTTTTTACATAACGCTATATCGCGAACGATTTTTAGCGAACGAAATTTTTAAGCATGTGTAATCCATACATTTTTTTATGATTTTGAGAACCGGCCCGAAAATGTGATGCGAAGAATACCAAAATTGGTATAACTTATGAAAAGATAAGAGTCAGTATGTATATCTGATTTCAGCAGATGAAAATACATACATATTTTGATCGCCGAAGAGTGGAATTGAAAAATCAAAATCTTTGGTTTTTAGTTTTCTGGAGAAGCCAAACATGTTTTCACTTTCATACAAATTTTGTTTCTGTGACACACCTGATAACTTAATTTTGTTGAAATTCCGTTTCCAATCACATTCCGTAACGTTTTCTGTAATATATTGTGGTATATGATGGAAATCGTTCGATTTGAAATTGACGCCGATTTCAAAAACAAATTCTACTGAAAGATGACTTATTAACGCCTTTTAATGCTTTCAAGGCTTGGAATATTTTTTATTTTGACACAAAACAATAAAAAACGTAAATAAGTCATCTTTCAGCAGAATTTGTTTTTGAAATCGTCGCCGATTTGAATCGATCGATTTCCTTCACATACCAGATTAATTTTGTAATAAAATCTCTAAAATATATCAAAAAACCCTCATCTGATTTTGTAACGTCATAGCTTCCAAACGGCTGGGCCGAATTTCTTGGTGGTCAAATCACCTTTCAAAAAAACCCCAAAAAAAAATACTATCGTCAGCTTATTATTGGTTTGGCCCACCGACCATTTTTGAAAAATATGAGTTAGGAGTGGATTATATACATACATATATTTTGGATTCCCTATATCCAAATCGGAACCGCGTCCCCCGAAATTGTTAATGGTTTCTGAGATATCGACCATGGGCTTTGGTTCATATACACAACAATGACTCTTGTTTTGCCTTATACGTCACTATTTAATAGGTATGTTCAATAACTTAAAGTTGTTACTAATTGTTACTGGAAAGTATTCACGTACTCGAAAAACTAGCAACGAGAGAGTGAAAAAAGAGCATAAAAAGTTGAGAGAAAAACAATTTTTTGCAAGTTTTTGCTAGTAAAATTTTTACTAGCAGGAATTAGCCAAACAGCTGTTTAGATCTTCTGTTTACAAAATAAATGTTAGAAAAATTCATGAAAAAGTTAACTTTTTCTAATTTTAATAAATTAAGAAATGAATACTTTTTAATAAGTCAAAAATATTGAATACGGTAAGATTGGCTATTTTTTTTAATTTGACTGCAGTAGTGGCCGTTAAAAGAGTTTAAAACGCTTGAATTGGGTGGCAGAAATTTTCCACCTTAAGGCTAAATCATAAAGGTTACACTCGAAATATTATGTGAGTCAAATATAAGAAAAAAACCTGGCAAGTTCCTGCAAAGAACAAATTCAACAAAATTAATAAAAAATTCCACAATTACATTGAAATTAACTTTATTTCTACTGTTTACAAATATTTTAACTAAAAAATTCTTATGTATAAGCAGTTGTATTTTTTCTGCTATTTAAATACTTTACATACAAAGCTTTATTTACGGAAAGTTAAAAAAAGGTAACACATTTTATCCTAAGTTGTGTTCATGTACCTTAAAATGATAAAATTTTCATATATTTTTTACGATATGTCTAACTTTTCATACAAAGTACTAACAGCTAATGTAAAGTTTTTTGGGTGTACAAACTGTTTATTGTGTTAATTGCAAATTTTTGCTAGTAAAGCCTTCATTTACTTTTTCATATCTGAGAGAGTATTTTCACAAATTTCTGCTTTACTTTCTCGTTGCTAGTTTCTGCTAGGAAAGTAAATGAACAGACCTAATGTAAGCAGATAAATATTTTTTGCAAAATTTTAAAAAATATGCTTCACCCAAAATATCGATCATTTTCTGAAAAAACGGTATTTTTACGCAAAAAGTCAAGTAAAAAATTACATTTGGTTTGCAATGGGTTAATTGATTTGAAAAATGTTCACACCATTAAAATCTTATCCCATAGCACTTTGAAATGTTACCTATATCGTTGATATCCGTTCTATATTGTACAAGTTATGACCCGTTAAAAATACAAATGTTGAGCCCTGTAACTCCGGAACAACGGTAGCGGGCGGAAAAACATGTTACACAATATTTTCCAGTCATATATGGCTATTATATATATTGCTTTCTTTAATATTTAAAAGTTTTTGTATGCTAAATGTATTTCCTTAACAATTCAAATCTGTTTGTATGGATATCCAGCAGAAAGGGGAATATTTAAAAAGTTTGATATACAGCACAAAATAAGGTTTTTTATTTTTAATAAAATCTTATTAACTTTTAATTATATTTAGAAAAGTTTATAAAAATTTACATGTTTGCTCAAAACATATGTCGGCATATGGTAATGGCAAAAATGACAAGTTAATGGTAAATATGACAAAAAAACCGATCGTGTATAATTTTCAGAAAACTTTACGTAAACCTTCTTTGTCGTTTTTCTCCATTCCGAGTTTGTGGCATATGCCCCAAACCAATAATAACCTGACGATATATCGAATTCGGTTTAGCCGTTTGGACGCAAGCTACGGATATACATTTCGAAAATAAATATTAATCTTATTAAGATGGATCAGTTTATACGTGGGGAGAAGGAACGCATGGTCAATTGGGTCTAAGTTCTCTAGAAGCTTGGAAGCATTACCCCAGTCGTATGGAAAGCATACGCAATTATCATATAATAAGGTAAAAAGTATTTGTTATTTAATCTTTCATATACATATATATACTTATAATGTAATATACTTGTAATGTAATATTCACTTTAAAGTGCCTGTGCCGGTGAAGGCTTTACTATACTATTAACTCAAACAGGTTCCATTTTAAGTTGTGGCGATAATAGTAACTATGCGTTGGGCCACGATGATAACAAAACCTTTCATAGTCCCAAAGTTATTGAAAAATTGGAAAATATTCATATAACGGAAATAAAAGCAGGTACCACACATGTATTGGCATTATGCGCAAATGGTTGTATTTATACTTGGGGAACTAATGTACAAGGTGCTTTGGGCCTAGGAAGTCTGCAAACGCAGCAGTAAGTAATTTCATATATTCATGCGTGTGTACAAGTTAGCTGGCTATTAATAATTTATTAAATTTCAGGAAAACACCACAAAAAATTCTAATTTCACATATTCAGTCCAAAGTAAAGCATATATTTTGTGGTCCCGATACATCAGCAGTTCTTTTCGAAAGTGGTGAAATGCATGTGTGTGGTAATAATGACTACAATAAATTGGGGTTTGAAAAATCTTCAAAAATAATGGCATTGGTATATCGGTTTCGTTCAAATTCGTTATACTTGATCTTCATATTCAATGAATATGAAGTTTAAGTAAAACGAATATTTTATTCATTTTAGAAAAAATTACAATTACCATATCCAATATTGGAAGCCAATTTTTCCTCGACACTTTCAATATTTTTGGTTGAAGGAGGTTATGTTTTTACTATGGGCTCAAACTCATCTGGTCAACGAGGAGTTGGGCATTGCAATACCGTAATGGAAACAGTTTCATTAGTGGAATCTATTAAAGATCGTTATATCGTGGTAGGTAAAATTAAAGTTTATAATTTTACGGCCAGTCCCACAATGTCGAAATTTTAAAAAGAAAAGATTTGCACCCTACAAAAAACCTAAGTATTTTATTTACATATCTACTACATGTTTAATCCAAAGAAGTTTTAATTATTCATGTGACAGCTAATAAGGTCAATGGAAATAATGTCAATTGACTTTATTTCCCACCATAAAGGGACTTAAAGTCAATTGACTTAATTGCACTTTCAAACATTTAATTTGCATAGCATCGCGGTACTTCCCAATGAATAACAATCTGAACGTACCAAGTCAAGATTGGCCATATTTTATTAGTTTTTCCATTATAATTACAAATTTTAAGAAATTTTATTTTTATTATTAAACATAAAAATTTTTCTTACGTCGGTTAATCGACTGAAATTAACCGGTTTCACCGTTAATCAAAAATATTCAATTTTAAATTAACCGATCAGTTAATCGGGTAGTAATTAGCCGGTTAACCGAATGAGTAACCTAGTAGCTAGGCTTTACTAGTGGGAGATATTTATTCGACAAATGCAGAGAAGGAAACCCATAAGCCTGCCCAAAGACAAAATCTTAACTCAGTGAAGCCGCTATTCGCTTAACCAAAAGGAGAAAATCGTTAAGCCATATTTCCATTTGAATAGGGAAATAAAGTTAATTACTTTATTTCCAAATTTTTTTCGACTTTATTTCACTTTAAAAACGCAATAAGGTCAATTGACTTATTTCCATAGACCTTATTACCTACAATCCTTCATTAAGGTCGCCCAAAAACTAAAAAAAATCGAACGCAATAATCTCTAGAACTAAACGAAATATTTCACGCATGTAAGCCCGGACTTACAAATTAACTTGTGGCGATTTAAAAAAATTATCGTCCGAGGTAGCCAACTTTGGGGACTCGGCCACATTAGGAAGTCGTGCATGTAAATTCGGAAACACCTCTGCTACGTCTGTGCGAAATTTCATAACGATATCTTGAACGGTTAACGAGTTACCGAATTATTTAAAAAAAAAAGTTTAGACCACTATGCATTAGGGTGGAGTGTGAGAATTTTTTTTGGCGAAATTCAACTTCGAATAGCACTAAAACGTTGCATTTTATTTTTAGATACATGGGAAAAATAATGAAAAAAATATTGGGACCTACTTTTGGCCCTCTACCGCAGCATCAAAATTTTGAATGAGATCAAATCGATAAATTTGTGAAACATCATATGATGCAACATTATAGATTCTTTATAGCTGTTACCTATATAACTCATTACACTCAAAATATCCACTATTTTTATACATACAAGGTCAGATTTCAGACTAACTTAAGATGAAATAATGAAGCAAATTTTCGAATTTCTAAAGGGCAAAATACACCATCAAAATGCTTGATGTTAGATTCGTGTACACAGAAAAGATTATCACCAAAAAATTTTCAAACAAAAGTTTGTCTAAAAATAAATTTAATTTTCAGTAAATACTCTGTCCATAATCTATAGATTGTTTGCTTCACTTTTATTTAGAACGCAAACACCAAAAACAACAAGAAAACTGCTCTGTAAAAAAACAACCCCGATGACGACATACACACAAATAACAACAACAACAATGATAGCAACAAAAATGCGATTCTACCAAGTTTGTTTACTGAAGATTTTTGCGTGAATCAATTCATTAATGTCGTTGCATTAATTCTCATTCATTCTTTTAGAGTCTTTAGATAAACATTCAGACTTGAACACATTGAACAAAGTGAAATTTCATAAATGCTTAATGCATGATGATTATGAAGACCCAGACAAAAATGTTGATTGATATATTAAAAAAAACTATTTGTTCAGTATTTGTTAGTATTTTTAGACTAATTGTTTTATAAATTCAAAAATATTGTTTGATATTTTTCAGAAAATCTAGTAAATCTTTTTGTTTAATTTAGTAAATTGTTTTGTTTACAATTTGTAAATATTTTTAGACAAATTGTTTTATAGATTTAAACAATTTGTTCACTGAAAAAAAAAAGTTTTTTTCAATGAAATTTTTGAAATATTTTTGTCTATATTTACAAATTTGATTGTAAATATAGACAAAAATGAAATTTAGTTTTTTCTGTGTACGTGTGCTTGAAGAAAAATCAAAACCAAGTAGATTTTCCATCAAGCGTCGTCGGTGTCACTAATCCTAACGCAATTTCACACATACTATTACCACGCTTGTCAAGCATTTTTATAGTGTATTTTGCCCTTAAGTCTTTGTCATATCTTGCAAAAAAAAAAACAGTTTCTAAGCTAATTTGAGGTCCCTAAACACGAAAATTATATTCATTTACTTTTCTTAATGCGCGTTTTCCCGATATTTGCGAAAAACAAGATCTTGTTGGTTTTTTTCGTTTAATGGCCGACTCATCTGAATAAAATAAATTGTACACTGTTGTATAGATATCTCCCTATTCTTTCTTTTATACACTGACCGTATAAAAAAGTATAGTTACAGGCCTTAAACGTTAAAAAAGTATATTTTTAGAACTTTTCCCAAAAACTATAATTTTAAATTGATAAATTAAGATGAAAAAATATACAGAGTATATTTTTTTCGGGCTGTATTTCAAAGATAGTTTTGTGACGATCACATGATGGATGCAATATAGCTAAATTCTGGTAAAAAAATAAGAAAGTTAAACAGCTATATTATTTTTTAATTATTTTTCATACAAAATTAATTTAAATCAGTTTGTATTAAAAAAAATTTTTTTTATTGCAAATAATTTTGTACGGGAAATAAAATCAGTTTTTTTTTCACTTAATGGCTTATAACTTTCTTATATTTTGTCAGATCTTCTCGATTTTGAGCTTTTTTCATTCGACACAAAATTGCTTTTTTACGTATAGCCTTAAAAAATATAAAATGTTTTTTCTATATTAATGAAGCAAATTAAAATAAAATTCATATAATCATATTAATAAAATTCATATAATTTCTCCAGCTTCCAGCCGTGGTAGAGGGCTAAAAGATATGTCAAAAAAATTAAAAAAAATTTTTTTTATACAATTTAACTATATGTTGCATATTCTGGAGGTATTCGAAATCGATTGGATGACTTTTTTTCCTTCATACACCAACGCTCCACTCTACTATACATACACTGTGGTTCATTAGGGTAGAGCCAACAAGTTTTTAAGTAAAAATAATCTCTATGCTGCGATCACGCAAACAATAAAAAATGTAGATTTGCAAAAAGATAATAGAACCTGTAAATGGCATTTGTAGAAAAAAATTTCAAATAAAAATGCACTATAAATAACGATACTATTTTGTCTTTGTTTGTACTCAAATGAGTGATTCCGCATTTATTTTTTGGTTCAACAGAGTAGAACCACTCTCAGCATTAGCTTAAATTAAATGGCTTGTTGTGCTAATGGTTTAAAAAATCTAAATTATATTCAAATTAAACCTCGTGACAATAGTTGACCAAATCAAAATGGGTAGAAAAAGTGTATTAAGTACGTTGGAAATGGTAAAAACTAAATTTGTCGTGGGATGACGGAAAATCGTTCCAAATTCAAAAAAACCCCGTCGGAAGAAAAACACAACACTCGTAAAAACTAATGTTTACCACTCTGAAAAATAGTCTTATCGCGTAATCGCTAGAAAGGCCGGAAGAAGTAATGAGTTACATAAAAAATCATGAGAAATATAATAAAAATTACAAAGAAGGTACTTACACAGCTTTTACACGAGACGATAAGCGAACTGCATCAAGTTCATTCCATTCCATTCTAGCTCTGAGATTAAACATTTAGCAGGAGTAAATGCAAGTAAGTACGATTGGTATCGCAATTTTGAGCAACGAACATCAGCAGCTTTGCAAACTGAAGAAAAACATCTGCATTAAATGAATTTTGCAAATAGCATCGCCTTCAATTTGCAAAACCACGTGACATGGGACGTTCAAACACAATTGAATGACACGGGTTAGCGAGTAGAGCTGCAAAACAATCGATGTACTATCCAGTTTTATTTCTAATGCACTATCGATGTTTTTCTCGCTATCGAAAAAAATTTTATCCATAAATTCTGACCGCTGCAGTTGCTTAAAAGAGAAAACCATAGACTACTAACTAGATCCGTCACTTTACAACATTGCGAAGATTATTTGAATGAGAAAGCAAATCTTATTTTCTAATGTGGTTTCTAATTTGACTATTTCTTTCATATTATCTTAGTAAGAACATTTTGCATGTAAAACTGCATAACACATGATAACAGCTTTTTTTAGCTGCCAAAAGTATTATTCTGTTTCATATTCTGTGGCGAAAACTGTCGATATATTATAATTAAACAAAATTATTGAGTACTCCAGTTACCATAGAAAACATTAGAGTGCAAAAGCTTATGTTTCGTATTACTTGAACTTATGATAATTAGAGGTGTAGGTAACAAAAGTTTAAATGAATTAGCATCGTCTAAACAATTTACTTCAACTAGTATCCTCTGTCTGTTGCAACGTAGCTTCCAAAAGGCTTGCTCGATTCTAATTATTTATTTTTTATTGAAAGGTGACTTGATCTTAAGTCTCCTAAGCTACGTTGGAAGAAAATCGGTCCAGCCGTTTTGAAGTTATTCACCCTGTTCACAGAATCCAATACGGATTGGTTTGGCATAGTTTTCTCAACAAAACGGGTTGATTGCGTTCATGAAATCCGTTTGTACTTGAATTGGTGAAATTTCCGTAAAGAAACGGAATTAATTGTTCATGAATTAGAGTTCAGGAGCCCTTTAATTTATGCATTCAGCTTCTTAGTAATCGATATTTTGAGTTTTGAGCGAAAATAAACACTTTTTGAACAAAACAATTTCGTTACGATTTCATGAACGAATTCACAATTGATATTGGACTGTAGTTCCGTTTTTAATCCAATTCCGTATCAGATTCTATGAATAGGCAGATTATCCATTTTCTTTGGGAGTTCTTAACATTTTTAATTTAATGTTGTTATTTAAAGAATATGTACATCGTTACCTTAAATAGAAACGCCCCAACTCATTATTTTTTAATATCAAGTTTTTTGCTTATTTCGCTAAATGAATCTTTAATTTATCGAAATATGAAAAAAATTCGATGTAAAAAAATTAGTTAAGGCGTTCCTATATTAAGGCGCTGATGAACCACAGTGTACATAAATATTTTTAACCTTTTTCTAAAAAGATATTATTTGTTCTATCTAGAAATGCAAATGTAATGACCTATGTTGTATAGTGAGTTCTGATAATCATGTTATAACATTTTGGGGCACACGGAACGGTATACCCGAAATGGGTGAGGGAAGTGCAGCTAATATTCAAGGAGAGGTACATACATATATTAAAAAATGTCTCCCCATTTTATATATTTGACTGACAGATTTTAATTTTCTGAAGTTGCAACATCACCAAATGGATTTAGAATTGGGTAACAACACAGCTGCATTTACGAACTTTTTGGCATCGGTATATAAATCGGAAGTGATATTAAAACCACAAGATATTTTAGGGTAAGTTTAACAACTTATTTTTATTAAGGAAGTTAAAAAAACATGTGATTTTATTTCAGACTGTATTCGTCAAGTGAACAACTGGAAAAAGGTTTTTATGTTGTAGTAAATGACATTTTCCCCTTGCCCCATAGTATTTTGGTACTGGTTGATACTACAACACCTTTAATAGCATCTATAGAGGATTTATCATAGATTAATGCAAGGCATATTCATTACAGGTTCCACTAGAACTAAAACAAATACCACACCAAAAAACACATGTATTTTGTTGGTAGAAATACCCAAGAAATATGTCAAATCCATTATCTGTGATTCGCACACATTCATAAGCTCTCTCAAATTTACTACCACATGCCCGTTGTTGATAGAAAAATCGCAGACATATATCAAAATCTACTGTCTGTGTGACGCACACATTCTCAAATTTACTAAAACAGCTGTTCTTGTAGTGGTACCTGTTCAATATACCTTGGATTAATGTACATATTTAAGTTCTTGTAGAAAGTGGAATACTCTTACTCAATATCGGTACTGTTTTTAAGTTCTTGTAAATTCTAACTATTGTTAAACTTATTATGAACACAATTATTATTATTGTATATAAAATTGTTCAAAGTAAATAATACACAGAAAAAACTAAATTTCATTTTCTGTAAAGGAATTCAATGAAATAGTAAATATTTTGTCTAGGAACGAACCTACAAACAAATTTGTAAATATAGACACAAATATCTCAAAAATTTCATTGAAAAAAACTTGTTTTTTCAGTGAACAAATTGTTTAAATCTATAAAACAATTTGTCTAAAAATATTTACAAATTGTAAACAAAACAATTTACTAAATCAAAGAATAAGATTTACTGGATGTTCTGAAAAATATCAAACAATATTTTTGTATGAATTTATAAAACAATTATTCTAAAAATATTAACAAATACTAAACAAAATAGTTTACTTAATCAAACAAAAATGGATTTTTTTAATATATCAATCAAAATCTTTGTCTGAGTCATGATCATCATCAAGCATTTATGAAATTTCACTTTGTTAAATGTGTTCAAGTCTGAATGTTTCTGTAGACTCTAAAAGAATGAATGAGAATTAACGCAACGATATTAACGAATTGATTCACTTAAAAATCTTCAGTAAACATACTTGGCACAATCGCATTCCTTTTGCTATCATTGTTGTTGTTGTTATTTGTGTGTGTGTCGTCATCGGTGTTGTTTTTTTACAGCACAGTTTTTCTTGTTGTTTTTGGTGTTTGCGTTCTAAATAAAAGTCAAACAAACAATTCATAGATTATGGACAGATGATTTACTGAAAATTAAATTTATTTTTAGACAAACTTTTGTTTGAACATTTGTTGGTGATCATTTTTTCTGTGTACATACATCACGGCTGTACAACTTTAAAACACATTAACTAACAAACTATTCGAAGTCGACTTTTTGTATTCTATTCGATAAATATTTCACGAATTTTCATACAATTAAATTAAATAAAACGTCGCGGAGGGCGCGTCAATGTGCTGTTAACATTTACTTAGCACCATTTTCGACGTATTTAACCCCACTTCCCCTTCGTAACGAATCTTAACAAAATTTTAATATATACTATCAGCTCCGTAACAAGTTTGAAAACCATAAGTACGTTACTTAATATGTAAAACTCGTAACTGAGGCTGCAATGTCTGTCTGTGGACCAGAATCAAAATTATTTTACTTAAAAAATGGCTTGATTCAAAACTACAAGACATCTGCAACGCCTCAAGAATTTAACCGGTGGAGCTAAAAATTGTTTTCAGTGTGTTTCAGACTATAGAGCATCGATTCATAATACAGGAAAATTTAAATTAAAGAAAAATCTTTTCCGCTCCACCTTACTGCACAAGCATAGGTGGTATTTAAACTATGAAAAGTATCTAAGGAATCAAAAGATGGTATTAGAACGCAACTAAATAATTTAGCTTTATTTTCTGGCTCTCCATGATATATCTGTAATAATGGTTTCGGCGCACCTCAAAAAATAACTGATAATTCTTTTTGAAAAAAGTGTAATTAAAAGAAATTATGTGGCCCTCAGCATCTTATTTGCTGAAAATATCTTGGTAGTCAATGTATTAAGGATCATATAATTGCGTGCACCCTTCTGAAGTCGACATATTTTTGAGATTTGTTGGAACTTTCTCAGGAATTCTGATGGTTCTCATAAGCAAATCATAGTTTTCTATGCTTGCTGAGTATTAATCACGTAAATTCCTATATAACTGCAAAATTTCATTGGAAAATATCAATAATGAATGATTTTATAGCATTAAGAATAAATTTAATATGCACAAAACTCCAAATAGCACAATTTTACAAGCTTTTAATTAACTTGCAACGTATATATGTTTGTTCGGGTAGAATCTTGCAACTCAATTTTGAAGCATATATCTTCAACAGATTGAGCTGAAATTTTGTACACGTTCAGTTTGGATGACAATGCATGCTGAACTGTGTGACGTCATTTTAAATTCAAGATGGCGGCACACCCAATATGGCGGACTAGTTATTTTTATGCACTCCTAAAATATGGGTATCAAATGAAAGGTCAATATGGCGGACTTCTAAGGCTTGAAGCTCAATTTTGAAGCAGATACACGTTCAGTTTGGATGACAATGCATGGTTATCTGTGTGATATCATACAAAATCCATGATGGCGGACTAGTTATTTTTAATGCGCTCCTATAATATGGGTATCAAATGAAAGGGCTTGCGAAGAATAACTCGAAAACTAAAGTGACGTCACTACAAATTCAATATGGCGGACTTCTGAAGCTTGAAGCGCAATTTTCAAGCAGATATCTTCAACCGATTGAATCCACATTCACTTTGGATGACAATACATGGTTGCCTGTGTGAAAATATGTCGACCTTTCTTTTTCGAACGAGTAAAAGTAATTGACTTATAAGCAAAAACTCGTACTGATCTTAGGACCAACGAATGAAAGTTAATATTTCGATGTGTTCACTACTAAGTATGTTGTAAATTTCTCATATTTTGTCCGATATAACAAATTTTACGCTTGCTGTATTTGGAACAAAATTCTCGTTAAGATGCGGGTCTAAAATAAATAAAAATTTTTTTTTTATATTTTATATATAAAATAAAATCTTTAAAATTTATTATTTGACATATTGTCATAATTTTATTTTAAATGAAATTTATTTGCTGGTGTTTAAGCATTGTCTATATGCATTTCATTGGAGCTTTACCAAATCGTCAGTAGGCTTCAAACACAATTTTGTACAGTTACATAATATAAAGGATTTGTAACTGTACAAAATTGTGTTTGAAGTCTACTGACGTTTTGGTAAAGCGGCAATGAAATGCATATAGACAATGTTTAAACACCAGCAAATAAATTTCATTCAATATAAAATAAAATTTAAAAAATTTTATTTTACTTAAAATGGTACATTTTGAAAAATGTTATTAAGATTTTTGGAAATAGCTTTATAAACTGAAAAAAACACATTTTCGCGAATATCTCGAAAACGATTCTTGAGAAAAATAAATTAATGTCATATTCGTGTTCAGCGACCCCAAATTAACTTAGAAAACATCTCATTTTTGAGGTTATGGCAAAAAGTTGAACATTTGTGAACCAGTTTAATGATTTAAATCATGTTATTATAATGAAATTCATTTTACATACGATGGTATTTATTTAGTGTATATCTAAAGTAAGGTTTGAAGCTGTTGTGGTTGCAGTGGTTACCGCGTGGACTATCATGCAAGTGGCACGAGTTCAAATCTTGGCTGGGGCAGACAACACAAAGTTGGCATCCTTATCTTGGTGAGAGGATATAGTAGGTGCAATGATCCTACGAGCGATGCCGGCGGTAGCTTTGCTACTGACAACGCCTCCCTTGCCGGTAAGGTCAAGGGTAGCATTTCCAAAATACTAGTCGACTTATCCGGCTGGTCTCCTACCAACTAGACGTCGTGGGATGTAGGCAAGAAAGCAACTCTATCTTCGCTTAGAAGCACACCATTCTCAGACTTCTATGTCTGAAGGCCAGACTGATGGCTACAACTTGCAGCCCCAATACCAGTCTAGGATGATATGGGCCAATCACCCGTACTTCCAAAAACTCGGCGATTAATGAAACCGACAGCAATAATATCCAACGAAACTCTACAATGACGACTATAGGCATGGAAACACGGAAGCGATTTGGAACCTGGAACATTCGAACTCTATCAGAAACTTCAAGATTAGCTCAACGCGAACATGAATTTCTGCGACTCAAGCTTCACTTCCTAGGGCTCAGCGAGGTCAGATGGAACAATTGTGGCGAGCACGAAACTGACTCCGATTTAACGCTTCTTTACTCCGACAAACCATCAGATCAACGGAGAGAGAGAGAGAGAGAGCGGTGTAGGATTCCTCTTATCGAAGGAAGCTAGGCCAGCGCCCATAGAATAGCAACCGCATGGCGACCGTATAATTGTTGCCAAATCTAAAACTAGCGAAAGAACGCTCACGTGCATACAATGCTATGCTCAAACCGAAATTGCTGACCCACAAGACGAAGAGAATTTCTACGATTTGCTGTACTTTGTTTTAAACAGTTGTCCCCATGGTAAAATCGAACTTGTCATGGGAGATTTCAACGCACAAATCGCTTATAACAACATAGGAAGGGAGCAGGTAATGGGAAAGAATGCTATCGGCTCAATGAACGACAATGGGGAGCACTTCTTCGACTTTTGCAACAATTTGTTTATTAATATGATTATTTCAAACGTATTTGCTTTATGAATCTAAATTGATTATTAGGCTAAGGTTCGTAACTTTATATTCAGACAGAATTGGGCATGATTAATATTCCAAGGAACAAGGGAAAAATTAACATCAACTTAATTTTTCAACGTACACAGCAGAACAGAGTAGCGCCACTTTTGGAAGCCGCTACACTTCCATCGTCAGTGCTCACGTCTATTTGCTTATCACCACTTGTCAGGTGGCTCTGTTGAATGTGATTTTAGTTCTTATATATACAACTTTTTCGTGAAAATTGAATACGAGAATTAAATCACTCTCAAGCTGATATTAAAGTGCACTTTCCCAGCGTTGCCATCGGTTTATTTTTCTTCATTCCCATTTTTCTGATTTTTGTTCTACTCAAGACAAACTTTTTTGGTTTGATTTATACTTAAGTAACGTTATATTCAGAAAGAATCGGGCTTGATTAATATTCCAAGGAACAAGGGAATTTTTCACACTGTTGGATTTTTACTTAAGGTTTGAGTTTTTGACAAGTATTAATACTAAATCTAATAAATAGTCTGAAGGCCGCTTAATCACGACAGTTGCTGTCTCGATAGCAAGTCCCATAATCAAATTGAGGATGAGATGAAAGTTAGTATTAATTGGTGTAGTCTGTAGAATATTTAACACAACAAAAATTAAAGGGTGTTCTGAAAGTTAATGTAATTTTGACTATGTACTTTAAACAGTTTGCTGTATCTTGGAAACCGTAAGAGGCAAACTCTTGAAAAATTAAAAAAACTAAAACTAAAAAATTCCAGAATTAAAAAAGTCAAAACGAAAAATCGCTAAAATGAAAAAATCGCTAAAACGCGAAAATTCGCCAAAACTAAAAATATCGCCAAAAAACTAAATTTTATGGCTATTTTAAAATGAGTTAACTAATTTTTCTATATCTACTGTCGTGCGACAGTAACAATAACATACGAAATTTCAACTTTCTAGCTTTAGTGGTTTGGGCTGGGCGATGATGAATCAGTCAGTTACTCAATAACGTTACTCTTTTATTTATATATGTTCAATATACACATATTTTTTTGTTGTGTAAAGGGTACCCTATACTCACATATTTGTATGACATACATGCCATGTTGGACAGATTCCCTGACTGTGTATGGTTAAATTTTTAGTATGACATACATGCTGGACGAATATTAAAAAGTTTTAATAATTTCTTCTTTGCTCACACATTTCATATGGTGTAAGAGGAAGAGTGACATAATTGAATGTAAATATCAAAGGAAAACGTACAAAATTTAGATTTTTTCATATGCAGCGACATATTTTTTAAAATTATTTATATTTTTCAATTCAAATTTGAAATCACAATTGGTTTTGTAGCAATTTTATCTAGTTTAAATATAATTGAAAATTGGAAAAAATTTTCAGTTTTCTTTTGAAAAAAATTTTAATAAATTTTTTTCAGTTTCCATGAACAGTGTGAGGAGAAAAACTGACAAATACCAATGTTTGTCAGTTTTCAAGTATGTCATTCATGTATGCGAGTTTATTGGGCCCTTTAAACAGAAAGTATGCAATAAAGACAAACTAAAAGTAGAGATGTACCCGATACCCATATATCGGCGATACTTCAGATTTTCCTATACATCGTTATCGGCGATATTTTACTGTCGATACGACGATACTTTTTACATTTTTTTCAGAGTTTATTTTTTAACAAATAATTTATTTTTGTTAATTTTACCATGAATTAAATTCAATTCGTTATTTTTTAAATCTTATTAATATCAATTTCAAATATTAATAATATTTTACGCTGTTATTTTATAAAAAAAAAACAATTTATTTTTTGTTAATTTCACCATGAATCAAATTCAATTCATTGCTTTTAAATCTTATTCCCAGCAAAAAAACCATTCCATTAAAGTGTAGAATTTGCGATCCGTCAGTAGTGAGAATTTGGATAATTTCTAATTAGTTTTACATATACATACTTGTCATTGCAAGAAGTTCTCTTTTTCAATCACCGAATCGGAAGCGATGTTAGGAACAATTTCTTTTTCGATGTTCTATAATATTTCCTCAAGGAAAAAGGATGAAGACTTACCCATTTTCGCAACTTGTTCCTTTTTATGCGAATTTAAACGCAAAACTGTATTTTCATAGTAAATTTAAGTGAATAAATATATAACTTTTAGAAGAATTTTAACAATTAAGCTATTAAGAAATATTAGTTGATGTTTTATAAAAAATCGATTTTTTAAAATTATAAAGGAATTAAAAATTTTTGTATGACTTAATAAAATTTTACATGCTTTTCTACTAATTATTTGCATATTTTTAATATAGATTGTTTGGAAGCAATGAAAATGTAGTTCCTTAAAAATTACTTCCAATTTTTTATACTGGGTTAATATCAATTTTAAATATTAATAATCTCTTACACTGTAATTTTGTATAATAAAAAAATTACCTTACTTGAGTTTTGTTAATTTAAACTTGCACTCAATTTCAATATGCGTATCGGCATCGAAACGGTGTTGCCGATATTTTTTTTTGAGTATCGGTATCGTATCGGCAAAAACGCGTATCGTTAGATCCCTAATTAAAAGATCTCATTAAAAACACAATACCAAGTTCATACGGAAATATGAACCACTTGGTTCGCTCTCTGAATCGTGAACCTTGGTGTTCAAACGATTGTACTTGTTTCATCTTGGATGCAAATCCTTCTACACTTTCAAATACGTTTCAGTTTCTTTTTTTTTAAATATATATACATAGGTAAATTTATGTTTTTTTTTTTTTATTTGTCCAATGTTTTTATTTAATTTTTTTCACATATTAATTTTTTGATTTCCTTTGTTTACATTTTTTCACAGCTAGTTCAGATAAACTAGCGAAAATTTGTTATCAAAATTGGAGATTATATTAAAATTTTCGAGGTTCGCATCTAGATTCAAAATGAACCAAGATGGTTCGCTCTCAAAATTTTGTATGGCGAAACATGTAGATTCAATCATGATTGGGGCGCGAACCGTGAATGAGAGAGCGAACCGCGAATATTGCTGTTCGTATGAACATGGTATAAGACGAGATTATTCAAGAGACAATTCAGAGAATGCGTCAGTACATGATTTTTTCTTCTCAAACTAACCTAAGATTCCTTTCAAAATAACCAACTGGCTTTTATTTGTAAATTAAACAACGCCTTGTAATATGATAAATTATAATGTTTTTATTTTATAATGCATAATGTACGTTGAAAGAAAGTCTAACAACGTAAGATGTTTGTTGACATACAAATGTGTAGTGTAAAAGTTTGTAACGGTTATAAGGGATTTAATTCGTTAATTTAAACAAAAAAAGTTACAGTAACTACTACATACTGTATTGTATAAATAGGGATAAATTGTATTGTTTCTGCCAAGTATTGTAAATCCAAATCGTTTCAGAGTTAAAATTCTAAATACAAATACAGAAAGTTTTAATTTAAAATCCCAGCGACTTAATGTTAAAAAATAAAAATATATATATGCATAAGACAAACCATCTAAAAAAACACGAAAAAAATATTTTCAACGCTTCTGTAATGGCTTATCGTTAAATTTATTATGGAAATATTTTTTAATAACGAGATGACACAGGCCCACCATATCGATCTTGTCCCGGACGGCTGCCACTGTTATACAAGCCACTGCCGGCACTGGGATAGCCACCACTAGAACGTTCATTGTAGGTGCGATCATAACGATCTTGTGATGAGGGAATAGAACGCCAGCTACTATCTTCTGCTGGATTGGATTTAGGCCAACCAGAGCCTGAATTATGTAGTCCAGATGACATTCCATTGGAGGAATATTTCATAGATGAGCTACTGGCGCCACCCATGTGCGATGATGACGAGGCCCAAACAGGATTGCTACTTGAGTTAGAGCCATAGCCAGTGGCACTTTCGTAACGCTTGCTCCCACTGAAATTATCGATAGCTCTAGTGAAATGAAAAGTTATAAGTTAATTTTCAATACGCTTTACCTCATATCATCCATGCGTCTATAGCTGTGGGATGAATTACGATCATCATAACGTCCACTTCCTCCAGAACTCTTATGTAGCGAAGTACTGGAATGATAGGAGCTTCCGCCCGCCACAACACTGCTAGATAAAGGCATATGACGTATTTCAACCTCACGCTTGTAGTCATCCCGTGATGTTTTGCTTCCCGAACTATAATCATCTAGACCACGTTTAGAAGAGGATGACGTCATATAATCAGAACCACGTTTAGTATAGTCATCGGACGATCTCTTTGGAGGTACTGCTGCATAGTCGTCAATTGCTGTGCGTTTAGCTGCTACGCTACTGCTACTGTAATCCATTCTCTTTGATGTGGACGAACTATAGTCATCCATACGTTTACTGGATGAAGTACTGCTGTATTCATCTCTTTTGTGGCTACTAAAATGTCGGAAAATTTTGAATTGTTGTTCTGTTTTCTTCTTAAAGTAATTTACCTCCTTGGGGCTAAAGATGCATCAAATCTAGGTGGAGGGGGTGCGTCATAGCGATCTGATCCAGAAGTACGCTTACGCTCATCCGTATAGCGATCATCTGCACTACGTTTGCTTAAACGTTTTATAGGATCATCACGAGTCTCCATAATTCTTCATGTAAAAAAGCACAACACAGCAAAAACACAGGAAACACAAAGAAAATGTAGAAAAGAAAAAATTCAATATTAGAGAATGTTTTTGAATTCCATAACAATAAAATCAAAACCCCATTAAACAGTTTTGGAAACAATTAATTAATTTCCTTTTTTCTAATGGGGGCAACGAAATACACACGCAATTAGAAGTCATCTTTCTACAACTCGTTCGAAAACATACGAGGATTTTTCTTGGAAATTTTAAATGAAATATTTGGAAGGATGTAAGAGAGGTATATGTCCTCTTCGAAAAATAAAATAAAAAAAATTTTTGTTACTGCGGCAGAAAAATTAGAAAAAATTGTTGGAACAATTGTGTCATAAAAAAAAATACGTAAGAATCATTTCTTAAGTCAAGGATAATTTTTTTGGAAAGTGGCGTGAACTTTACGCGTGTTATAAGTTTTTTTCTTTTGTCTTGTTTAAACAACTTAGCATACTTCATCTGTTGACGCTTTATTTCTAGGCGTTCCAACTCTAGCTTTTCCCTCTCCAACTTCTGGCGTTCGCGTTCCAAACGCAACAGTTCGGCCTTTTCACGTTCCAAACGTTCCCGTTCTAAGGCCAATTTCCTTCGTTCTTCAGCAAGTCGGGCTTCCTCCTGGCGCTGACGTTCTCTGATTTCTCTACGACGTCTCTCTTCTTCGCGCAATTCACGCTCACGTTCACGCATACGCTGACGTTCCCGTTCTTCACGAATTTTTTTGTATGACAAAATTTCTCTTTGCCGCATACGCTCTCGTTCGCGTTGACGCTGGTCTTGCTGTCGATCATGATGGCGGCCATTGCGAATTTCACGATGTTTTAAGGATGAAGTCTCTGAACGGCCTTTCTCACTGCGACTGGCATCTTTTGTATCATCTTTCTTGTCTTTCTCATCTTTGGGACGTGAAGTTTTATCTCTATCATCTCTTTTTATACCACTTTCATCTTTCTTACCCGCATCATTTTTATGTTTACCATCATCTTGTGACAATTTGCCACCATCCTTGCTGGAAGATTTCTTATCATCATCTTTCTTTTTAGATTCTGAGCGCGATGTTCCAGAAGTCTTTCCACCACCATCCTTTGCAGAATTTGTTGAGCTACCACCAATTTCATTTTTAGTACGTTCCACAGATATAATACGTCCATGTAATTCTGTACGATGCAAATGGTCAATACAGCGGCTAGCATCACTCGATGATGACATTGTTACATAGCCATAACAACGTGTACCTGGTGTACGTGTATTTGTCACTACCTTGGCTCCAATTACTTTTCCATACTTTGAGAAAATAGTTTTCAAGTCACTAGCTCGTGTCAATGAAGACAAACCGGACACCCACAAGTTGCGAGACGCATTCGATGATGTTGACGAAGATGTTGATTTACCATTGGCTGATTTTGTATTGGTAGTAGAGTTGTTAGATGATTTTTCTGGAAATTCCACATAAATAATAACAGAGTAGAGAGAAGGTTGAGTTATTTATAAATATTTTTTTTTCTATTTTCTGAATAAATTAAATTAGACTTTTTATCACTTTAACTGCCACTTTTACAGAAACACTTTCTTTGTGTGTATATTTTGAGTGTTTAAATTATTTTAACTAAATCTAAACACTGTTTTTTATATTTTGTTTGTAAGAACAAAATGTCTATGCAAGAAAGTGTGAATTTAATAACGATGCAGATGAACTAATACACAAGATGATATTGCAGCAAAATAAAAACATCAGGATCTATAGATGTGAGTGAAGGCGTGCCTTATGATGTTCAATGCTTGTTTCCTTCCTGTGAGTTAAAAATAAAAGCTGTTTATGTAAATCTTAAATAGCATATTGAAAGTGAAGCAATGTACTCAGTACTTTAATTGTGTTACAATTTCTCCATTTTTTCTGCGGAGTCTCCTAGCAACAATAAACAGCAAAGTTCATTGGTGTCCAGTTTTTCGAAACCTAAAGGAATAAAAACAATAATAACTCCAGCTCCTTGTCCAATTCTAAGAGCTGTAATATTATTTGTCTGGACTGCAGTAATTGTTGTTAAACGTCTACTGATTCTTTTTATGTAAGATTGAGTATATTTTATTCGTTCGTAAAATCTTTGCATTTATATCAATCATTCCATTGAGAAACTCCAGTATATTAAATTTTGTTTGCGGGTATATAGATGATTTCGAAGTTATTACTAGCGATCGATGCTATTTCCAATATCATGCTCAGATGCCATTTTACGGCTTATTTTAGCTTTATTTATGCAAATATAGAAAATCAAAGAGCGAGCTCACAGCAACAGCATAATGACTTTTAAATTAATCTCAATAATATAAAGAGATATTTTATATATATGTTGTTTTCTTACGTTGGCGCAACTTTGAAATTTTATAGTGTTAACAAAAGGAATAAATATTGGGATACAAAATAGTTCGGTCCGGTTTTTTGATGCATTTGCGCGGAACAAACCGAGTCAACAGATTAATCAAAGTATTGCTGGCTACTATTTTTACACCTTTTAGAAGTTTTCGAGCACTATTCCAAGCAACTTACGATTTCTTAATGGTTTTGTATTATCATACAGAAGAATATATTATAACTGATCGTATTCCAGTCGATCGAAGCGAATCGCCAAACCATTGGATTCATTGTAGCTGATGACCCGGTCGATAGCGGCAATTGATGATTATTCGAGTTTACAAAATGTCGCTTTTTCATCCTCAATAACGATATTATATGAAGCGTCTCTCTGCTTCAGTTTATAAGATGACCCATTGCGTTGCGTGCGAATCATTTCCAAGGATTTCAAAAGTGTAGAAACTAATTCTACAGCTCAGCATCCGTATTAACACTTTTATAGAAACCATACTAATTTAATGAACTTCAAGGCATATCTTCAACACTGAAATTACGATTCTTCAAATGTCGAATTGGTTCCCTGCATGATCAGTTTGACCTTTCTCACCAAAACCCTTACCAACTATTACGAAATGGCGCAATGTTAACACAAACTTTAGCATATTCTATACAGTAAACACACGAGGTTTGTAGGAAGCCTTCAGCGATATAAACTTAATATTATTGATATATGTTTCACCTCTTCGAAACAACCGAAATATGCTGTCATCGCAAAATTAGTTTTAGCCAGAACACGGACCGAACTAAAATGTACACGTATTATATTCAAACGTTTATCTCTTATAATATATGCCAAACAAATTGTAAAACTTCACGAAGTATTTCAAAGTGAATTCATTGTTCTCGAATTTCCAATTATATTTATTATAGTTGCATATTATGTTCCCAATTGTTAATTTTATAAGGTTTTATAATTCTAAAAAATTTCGTTACTCAAAAAATTTTTAGTTTATCTTTTTCAGTATCTCTAGAAAATTATATATAATTGTCAATATTCCGCCTTATATCCGCTTCGAGTGAATTACACGCTGCTCCAGTGGTTATCATATTTTACAGCTTCCCCCTTTATTTATTATACATATTACTTAAATTCACACTTTCTTGCAAGTATACACTTCTTATAGACTTTGTCTTAACCTGATTTTAGCACTGTCACTTCCTTACTAAGATAACTTTTATATATCAACTTACTAATTAAAAAGTTCTATGTTCGATATTCATATATTATTTATTCCCTAACTTTTGTATAAAAAATTACCTTTATCTTCCTTGGACTTTGATTTATCGCTGAAAAAATATGAAAAGAATAAATGAAATCATTAATATTTTTTCTAGTCAAACTTTAAAACGCATATTATTATTATAAAAAAAAAACACAATTATAAAAAATTATATTTGTACTTACTCTTCCTTTGATTTGTCATCTTTCTTTTTATCATCTTTGTGGCTAGATTTCTTATCATCTTTGCTTGATGATTTTTCAGATTTACCATCTTTTGAGGAGCCCTTGTCTTTCTGGTGTGAAGCTATTCATGAATAAAAAGTAAAAGTATGTATTGAATATGTATATCTTAAATTGATCATATTCAATTTCAAGAAATTCCCAAATTTGTTACATGTTATGTACATTAATTGCCTTAAAGTAGAAAGTCAATGTACGCGGCATGCCGCAACGTCCAGCGAGAGCACTGCCAGTTTACAAAAAGCTGGTTTGATAAAAAAAATATTCAAACAAAATTTTTAGCATATCATAATTCTGTCGATTTGAGAAACAAAATTCAAAATTAAATTTATACCACCTTCAGACCTACTGTATTAATCATCTCAATCGTGATTGAATACTATTCAATAGAGATGGCAAATAACCGAAGCCGGTCTGTTTATCAACCAAATTAGACGTGGGATGACGGAAAATCGTTCCAAATTCAAACAAACCCCGTCGGAAGAAAAACACAACACTCAATCAATAAATACTTTGCATGGAAGATACCTCTCCCCCGCTCCTATCGTATATTGATGAAAATAGGACCACTTGTAGTGTACCATTTCATATAAAAAAAAAAATATGTTTTAAATCGCTTCCAAATGACGGAGAAATCGGAGAACACAAAAAATACATATGTATGTACATGACGTACATATATCCTCCTTATTTTTTGAAGTCGGTTAAAAGATAGAATACTAATTTCAAGAACGGTTTTAACAATAGGGTGACTATTATATGTACATTAGGGTCGACTGAAAAACGTTTTTCTTTAATGAATTTTCCTATATTATGAACCGATGCTCTATAGTCTGAAACAAACTGCTTCCTCCTTTAAATTCTTGAGGTGGTGCAGACAACTTAAAGTTTTGCATCAAGCCATTTTTTTAAATTATGGATGTTTTGATTGTGATATTGAACTCATTTAAAAGTTTTGGGTTGTTCACATATGAGTAGTCCACTTGCAAACACCGCTAGTTGAAAAAAATAAAAATTCGCTAAAAGCCATTTTATTTGTTGTTTGAAGTTTTAATCGATTTTCTACAAATTTCGATATATTAACATAGCGGTGTTTGCAAGTGGACTGCTCACATTACGTAACGTACTTGGGGAGTCTCAAACTTGTTACCGAGCTGAAAGTTTATACTAAAACTATGTTAAGAAGCGTTACGATGGGGTAGTGGGGGTTAAAAGCGTCGATAATAGCGTTGCGTAAATATTAACAGCACTTTAAATTTTTTGTGCCATTTTAACTCCGCCCTAATGTACATCTTTGTAATGGATGGTAATTTTATGAACGACATTCTTGGCAACACTACTACTTGTCGTGCTAAACTACGAACATACATTATTGGTCAAAACTAAAGTATCCCTCAGTGGATTTTTTTATATCATAATTTTTCTAAAAACTGCGAAATTTTTCCGACGTTCTGTTCATTCAATGAATTAACTTATATATTATGTTCATGTATATAAAACGTAAATATATTAATGAAGTTTTTTTTAAATAGCTAGAATTGATAAAACATACAAAAGCATAAAACGAAACGGATAAAAAAGCAACTTTTCTAGGAATCAAAAAGGATATCTTAAGATTAATATTGTTTTTCCACTTATTTGTTCTAGATGACACAAGCACCCCCCTCAGACATTAAAGACATTAAGTGATTTATGATTTCTCTGGATATTGCTTCTTCCAAGCTGCTTTTACGGCTTAATATACATCGGCCTTATTTCGAAAATTTCTCGGTTTATTTTCATATTAACGATTTCATAACAACTTCTCAATATGATTAGGATGTGAGGGCTAAGCAGGCCAATCAAGAACTTCATTTATGTTGCTCTGTAGCCAGGCCTTACCATTCTTGGGGTTTGTTTAGGATCGTTATCCTGTTGGAACCTCCATCGAAATGGCATCTCTTCATTGGCACATGACAGCATTACACCCTTTAATACGTTACGGTACTTAAATCGATCCATAATGCCAACATTTTATGAATTGGACCGATTTCTTGACCAGAGAAGAAATCTCAGACCATTATATTGCTTACTCAATGTTTAACTGTTGGTTTGCAATACTTGGGATTCTGTTTCTCCTTTTGGCATGCGTACACGGCTTATTTCGTCGGAACTTTTTATGTTGTATTCGAACTCGTCAGAGAACAGACGTCTTCCATTGCTGGACTGTCCAGTCAATGTGGGCTTTGGCAAACGCTAGTGTAACTTTCTTGTTCTTTAGTTTATGTCGTTATTAACCAGCCAATCACCAATAATTTCAATTTTACCGTAACTTGCGTACTTGTTTCTTACCATTATTCTTATTGTACACAAAACTGTTCAAATTTACAATTTTGCACACTAAGTTTTACTTCATTTCGTTTAACATGCATCGACCATGTTTGTAGTCCCTATAATGGACCACGAAGTCCAACAATTTGCAGGGATTGTACATAAAAACTTACTTGGCGAAGATTACTTACCAGTCTTTTCTTTGTCATCCGGAGCCTCATCATGTAATAATTGTTGTTCGTCTTCTCCAATTGTTAGATTAATACCTTCCTCGTTATCATTATTCCCAGCATCACCATTTATTTCGTCTTCATTATTTAACAGCTCATCCGATTCGTTATGTTCATTGTTTTCAATTTCTTCTTCCTCATCGTTGCCTTCATCTTCATTTTCATTGTAATCTTCCTCCTCCTCCTCTATGTCGTTTACTATGACACATTCATCATCAACATCTCCCACTTGATCGACTTCATCGTCGTCATTATAATATTCATCATTTTGGGGTTCATCTTCTGGATCAATGGGTTCTTCCTTTATCTGAATTTCTTCTACTGGCTCTTCTTTTAATTGTTTACTTTTTGAACTTTTATCAACTGAAGCAACGATTTTGGCAACTGGTGTTTTCTTTACAGGTGTGATCTTGCCAGGGACAAAAACATGCTTAGCCGGATCTATGCCTTCTCCTTTTAGGGCCTTGAATTTTTAAATAAAAATATACAAATGTATTTATGTATGTAGTGCATATCTAGCCCCAATGGAAACACATTTCTTTATGTAAATTTTTTTTCAGTTCGCATTTGTTTAAATATGTTAATTAAGAATAAAATTTATTTACTGGTGTTTAAGCATTGTCCATATATGCATTTCATTGGCGCTTTACCAAATCGTCAGTAGACTTCAAACACAATTTTGAACAGTTACAACCCCTTTATCTTATGTACAGACTTTCAAAAACCATTTGAGAGTCCACAAATATGTAAATGATCAAATAATTTACATTTGATAGCAAGGTAGATTTATAAAGTATATTTATTGGTAAAGCGCCAATGAAATGCATATAGACAATACTTAACTATCAGCAAATAGACTTCATTCTTAATATGTTTATTAAGAGAATAAAAACTATGTTATAACTATGACATTTATCTAATATCGAGAGTTCGCATTTGTTAACTCTTTGTCCTCATTCCGCACTCCTTAGTCTATGTCCATACGAATCATGGAAGAGAGAGGTGAGAAGATAGGGAAGGGGTAACTGCTTCATGTACATGCAACTCTCTTTTGTTTTCTTCTTCGTAATATTACGCAACAACAAGAATTTCATTATATGGACATGAATGCAACTTTAAAAGAAAATTTAAGAAAGTTGCAGAAGCAAAAGTTGATTCATATGGACATGAACTTAGCATTAAAAATAAATTGATAAGTTTTACATTTTGTTGCTATACAATTTAGTTTAATAATTTTCAACAACAAAATGTACGCAAAATTTTATTAGTTTAACGAGTAAACACTTTTCAAAATTACGTATGAACTGATCTACGAGTAATAACATTGGTGTTGAGCGTTATACTATAGTTATAACCACCCGGGCAGAAAGACAATCAGCTCGACGTTGGTACGATGGTCTAAGGGTACAACTAATATACAAGTCGAAAGAAACAATAATTCGGCAATTTAAAGTAGTGTCATATCAGTCCTATTTTTCATATTTCATAATATTTTATGCATACATAAAATCTTATTTAAAATTAAAAAAAAATATTAATAAAATTTTACACATCGTACAATTATTACTAGTATTGCATCAGGAGATACCTGACAAGTGGTGATAAGCTGTATTTACACGTGAGCAGTGACGATGGAAGTGTAGCGGCTTTCGAAAGTGGCACTACTCTGTTCTGCTGTGTACGTTGAAAAATTAAGTTGATGTTAATTTTTCCCTTGTTCCTTGGAATATTAATCATACCCAATTCTTTCTGAATATAACGTTCAGAACCTTAGCCTAATAATCAGTTTGGATGCACACAGTGGTCTGGTTGCATTTACGAAGTAATTGCCTACGACGCGTGGTGTTAACTCGCCCAGAGCTACTTTACGACTGGATAATTTTCTTCTTTAATCAAATTTTACAAAGTATGTTTTACAAAATATACAATAAATTTTCTAAATACATTTGTAAAATTTTTTCAGACGACTTTGCACATGTTTTACAGAAGCAATGTTTTAAAGGCACCACACGACATGTACATGTTTTACAATGTGAAATTTGACGTCGGATGTCAAAAACATGTCGTCTACGGGGGCATTAGTACGAGTTAGGTTTGCATGGTTTATTGGCAAACGGAAAGTGCGTGCTTGTCAAACCGTTTGTGTAGTTTATTTGGCCCTTAAGCTGATATGGCTAGACCTCCTTTACGTCTGTTACTTGCGCCGTTAAATATTTTGGGCGCTTCGCCTCTTTTTATAAAAAAATTTATTGAGGTATTATAGGTAACAATTTTAGTACATTAGAAAGAAAAAGTTTGAACTGGGTTTTCAAAAACTGTGCTGATAATGGGTTATCTACGGCCTAGGTTTAATTATCTTATGGGTGATTTACGACTTGGATATCTATTTGTTGAAATTACGCACATTAATTTGGAAAACAACTTTTTATGAATCATGTGTTCAAAAAGTTTAGAAACACAAGATAGTTGGAAATAGGTCGATAACATGTCATCCTTAAAAACAGGAGTAACTATAACAGCATTGAATGCTTCCCTAATTCGATTTATTTGCATCGTAAATCCATGGAATGTATGTTGGGCGCCCAGGTCTTTGACGTACATATAATTTTTTTTTAAATTTCGAAACCACACACCTTTAAAGTAGGAGTTATGGAAAAATACTAGTGTTCGATCGAACGTTCGGGTTCGGTAAAAAGCCATATTCGGTTGATTTTCGGCGTTTGGTAAAAATTTTACCGAACTTTATTCAAATCATCAGATACACAAAATTGCAGTTTTATAAAACATCGACAAGTGCAACATACAATGAATTTTTCATTTTGTATGTATTAAATAAATAAGTCATAGTTAAAAAAGTTGAGTAAAATGTTTTTCAATAAAGTTCGATTTCCCGTTCGGTTCTAAAAATACTACCGAAGTTAGGGTTCGGTATAAAAAAAGTGCGTTCGGTCGGACACTAAAAATACCTTTTTTGTTTATTTGAAAGTATTGCTAAACTAGACTTATTATATATATAATAATTTCAAGTAGTATTTACCTTTTCTAATCTTTCAACTAATGCTACCTTCGGTCCAATAGTGTCTAATTTTCTTCTTTCCAATTCCTCCTTGAGATCACACACACGTAATTCACTTATTTTTTTACCTGATTCAGACATTTTTTAAAATATGCTTTTATGAACGTTGTTTATTTTTTAGTCCAAATTATATTAATTGTAAAGTAAATCACTTAATTTCCTGATTTCTTACTTTTTGACAAATTTGATAAAATCTTTCGCCGTCCGCACCGATGCACGGAATTTTTTTTCAAGAATAAAAATGGCGATTTGATGAAAAGTGGTGCCAAATTATATGGTTGCCAGAAAATTTTTGAGGAAAAAGTGTGCGTGTGGTAAGTTTTATAAACATGGGGTTGTATTTTATTATAGGGTATCCATGTAGGAATTTTAATTATCATTGTCATACATTTTACAATTATAAAAATTGTACGTGTGTATATTATATCAGTGATTCTACACCAAATAAATGTTTTCCATGATAAATGCAAATCGTTAACCGTAACCCTACGTCTATACCTTATATATATTTATCATGACATATCATGTTAGCTGTTTTTCTTATACAGTGTACCTATACCTGACAAATTTATATCATGTTATATATCAAATCGTTATCAATATAAAAATTTATCAGGTATATACTGCATTTTGAGCTCAAGCTCAGACATATTTTCGTGATAAAAATCGTAAACAAACTGTTTGATATACTAATTTTTTTTCAGAAACTAACATTTTTACAAAAAAAATATACCAATAAAGAAAAATTAAAATGCTTTCAATAAATATAAGCAGTTTAATAAAAAAATAAGTGAAATAGTGCATGAATAGTGCAAACTACCTTGACGACCACAAATAATTTGTGAATTATCATAACAAAAAAAAACAACGTTTTCACATGTATGCTTGCTCTAACAAAAATTTTACAACGGCTCTGCGGACATTTTGTTATAATAAATTTTAATCAGGTATAGATAGCAAGATATGGAATTTGACATTTATCATGATAAAAATACATCAGGTATGACGTTGGGTTATAAGTATTTAACCCCCTGGAGCGTTACGTAATATGTGAATAGTCACTATAGACTGCATTTATTAGTGCCCGTCTGCACATCCAATTTTTGTTGCAGTAATTTTTGCATTTGAAATACATATGTATATACCATATCTATTCCACTCTCGCTCTTTCTCACTAAAAAAGAAGGAAAAATTGACATGTAGACCAGAACTTAGAGTAATTGCAGTGTCGTTAGAATTTTGTCAGAACTGAAGCTAAGACAAGTTTGTCTTGATAAAAACGTCAACAGTCAGTTTATTATTAATGTTTTGAGTTATTTAGAAAAACTAGAGTTATTGCTTGATTTAAAAGAAATAAAATAAATGAGAAATATACATGAATTAACTAAACAAGAGAACGTTAATAAGAAAAATGTGATATACAGTATAAATTGTGACAAACTACCTGCACCACGAAAAAATTGGGATTCATCATAACAAAACAAAAAAATTACAAAGTGTCCGCATGTATACCGATGCTAGCAAAAAATTAACAACAACCTGCCGACGTTTTGGTATTTGTTATGATAAATTTTTAGCAGATATGATGAATCAGAACTCCGGTGAAACGTGTTTTTCCATACAAATTGACATTTTAAATACGTCGACTATAGCAGTTTTGAAATATAAGTTATTTTATTTTGAGGACGTATTTTCATTTGCTTTAAAAGTCTTACTCTCACAAAAAATTACCATATGTTCATAAATTTTCATTATTTTTTTAAACAAAACATTTGAATTGAGTGAAGAAAAATAAAAATAAAATGAAAAGGAATCATTTCAAGAAAATTAATGAGAAATTTGTCGTTTTTTTTATGGGATTTGTTGGTCTTGTTCTGTCTCATCACATGGGCGGCAAGGCAAGTAAGAGCGTTCTTAGCAAATCTCTAACATAGCGTCTACAAGTGATATTAGCTTTTATGTAAAGGAGCTATCCACATAGTACGTAACGCTGTTTTAATATATCATCCAATCTTATATAAATGGTATATTTTTTCATATAACTATGGCAAATGAGTGCTCAAATAGCCACAGATTTGAGCATGGCACCAGCTGGAGTCGTGCTTTTGAGGAGATTCATAAATTGCGTGGATGCATGTTACATTCAGGTGATCGTCCTATATGCGTAACATTACATCGTGCATTAAAAACACTATTCTTATGGCAAATAGTTAAACTGGTGTCGCGTCTAACATCAACTGATTTTCCGATGTTTTTGTTAAAGAACGCGATATGTTTTTATACCCTTATTATTATATATTTTAAATAAAACTGAATTTAAGACTGAAAATTTGTTTTATTTTCATTAATTGTGCAATTTAGCAAACGCAAATATTAGATGTATTCGAAAGCAATAATTTCACTAAAAGCTACCTTTTTACAATAGCTAACTTAGCTAAAATAGAATGAGAAATTTACTATGCAATCATGGGCAATTTTCAAAATTTTTTAAGCAATGCTACCTAAATATTTAGTTAAATTTTCGAATATAGAAGTTATCTAAAATTATAGGCATATTGCCTAAGAAACTTAGTAACTGCCATTCTACCTATGTGCTGAGTCAAATTTAGACCAAGATTTTAGGAAATATTGCCTATAGATTTTTTTGTGTGTAGATGCTTAGAACTATTAACAAAATGTAAGAAACTTAAAACGATAAAAAATTAAAATATTCTTTGGTATATCAATATTTACTTTAATAAAAACGTGCTAGGATGAAAAAAGCGCGTTTGGCATAGCTAAAACGCGCTAAATCTAGCGTAAAACGCTCTAAATTGACAACGCTGAAGTTGGCAACGATTTTTGTTGTTGATTTTTCACTGAAGCGCTGACGGCATTATATTGTAAATGTACTGCCTTCCTGTTAATCGATTAATCCAAAATTTGGTATATAGGTGCCTTTACTTTTGATTACAATACAATTTTGTGATTAGAAATGTGGGCTACGCCACGCCAATAAAAAGTAACATTTAGTTTTACCCCCTTCCTTTTAACCGATTGATCTGAAATTTAATAGGTGCCTTTACTTATGATGACAATTCAATTTTGTGATTAGAAAAGTGGCCTTCCTGTTAACCGATTGATCTGAAATTTGGTAAGTTATTTTTTAATAACAATACGATTTTCTGATTAGAAAAGTGTGCTGTGCCATGACATTAAAAAGTAATATTAAGTTAGCATTGTTTGTGTCTTGTTTGAGTAAAGTCTACTAATTAAAAATTTACTCTCTTCCTATTGACCGATTGATATGATAACAATACGATTGTGTATTCAGTATTATTGTAAATCAAAGATGGCCATCACCACGAAATGACGAATTATTTATTAGCTTACAAATACCTCAATATGGATATAGAATGGAAGGTTTGACTGGAAGAATAGGTACGTAATGAACCATTTCCAATTGATTTTTATAAAGTGTTTTATATCTCCTGAAACTAAAAATTTTGATGACTGTTTACTGGAAACACCGGATGTACAACGGATGACTGATAAAATGCTCTGTACATGTTTCGTCCATGATCTGAGACTGGTGCCCGAGTATATGGCTGAGACTTAATGTTCGCCATCAACAACCATTTTCAATAGAAAGAAAAGAGACTGCCCAAAATAGGCAAATATGCCATTTCTATTGCAGTACCACAAAATACTTTGATAGCCCTACATTTCCACGTAGCAATATTTATTGCGCCAATTGCCAAGCTTCATATAAAAAATACAACCTAATAATTATAATTTAATTTTCAACATAAAAATTTTACAATTACCGGCAATAAAAATTGCTACGTGAAGACGTAGGGCAAGGCTGAACATGGATATCCAAATATACATAAAGAAAGCAGTTAATGATATATTAGAGCATTAATCTCATTAAAAAGCTAATCATAATAATATAATGCCAACTTTTTCCCTGAAATGTGCGCTTGTTAAAAGTTTGGTAGATCAGATTTATTCAACTTGCAAAGGAACATTCATGAAACTTGCAAGACAGTCGGATGTTTTTCAGAAATTTTCATTGATAATACGTACACAGAATTTGCATGCTAGTACTTGCACGTCTAAGCGCAGGGTAACATCAAACTTGGTTTTCTTGTTTTCACTTTTGCACAAACAAGCTCGTATTCCTTTCATTTCAAAACAGTCACCCTGAAGTCAAAACGAAAACAGAATTTCAAGAAATGTGAAATCATGATGCTAGAGCACATGCTATTCATTTGTGTTTTCGTAATTTCAGCTTAAAAAGGTGTAGCAAGTGTTTTAACATCCGAATTCTCAAAAAAATTGTGAAAAAGGTTTGGAAGCTAGAACACACACCTATAAGTTTCGAATGAAACATAAATTTTATTTATTGATTAATCAAGTCTATGGAATATTCTACACATAAAATTTCTGTTGCAAATTGCTGCAAGAGAAATTACATGTGAATTTGTTGGAGAGTGTTGAAATATATATATATATATATATATATATATATATATATATATATATATATATATATATATATATATATATATATATATATATATATATATATATATATATATATATATATATATATATATATATATATATATATATATATATATATATATATATATATATATATATATATATATATATATATATATATATATATATATATATATATATATATATATATATATATATATATATATATATATATATATATATATATATATATATATATATATATATATATATATATATATATATATATATATATATATATATATATATATATTATATATATATATATATATATATATATATATATATACATATATATATATATATATATATATATATATATATATATATATATATATATATATATATATATATATATATATATATATATAAATATATATATATATATATATATATATATATATATATATATATATATATATATATATATATACATATATATATATATATATATATATATATATATATATATATATATATATATATATATATATATATATATATATATATATACATATATATATATATATATATATATATATATATATATATATATATATATATATATATATATATATATATATATATATATATAACATATATATTCCTCTCTTGAAGTTTATGTCTTGAAGTTAGTCATTTTATGTTAGGTGTAGACGGCAAGTAACAAATAAACGGTCGACAAGACGTGCTGTAGGGATTGTAATTTCTCATCCAACAGTGGTGAAATTTCAAAGTATAGGTAAAGTTGGTAGTACTCTAATCGATAACAAAACAGAATAACTTGGTAACACTTTTTACGATGACGTTTGGCCGCCATATTGGTCTTTCTTTCTTTTTCTGACCACGTTCTCTACGAGTCGTATGAAATAAACATGAGCCTCACAATTTCTAAAAAACGCAAGGTAATTTTTTGATAAAAAGCCTTTAATTACTCGTAATATGCGGCAATTTTCCTGGCATCTTTAACAGTGTTCAATTTATATGTGAAAGTTCCCATATTCTAACCAAAAAATATGAATCATTAACTAACCTCAAAGTTTGCAAGTGTCATTTTGTTGAGTCAACTTTTACAGAATATAAAAATTTGTTAACGTTCTAGTTACTCAATTGGTCAGAAATTTAATAATAACTGTTGTTTATTTGTTTCAGTTTGTTGCCGATGGCATGTTCAAAGCTGAATTGAACGAGTTCTTGACTCGTGAACTCGCCGAGGATGGTTACTCCGGCGTTGAAGTTCGTGTAACTCCCGCCCGTACAGAAATCATCATCATGGCCACAAAAACCCAACAGGTTTTGGGTGAAAAGGGTCGTCGTATTCGTGAATTGACAGCTATGGTTCAAAAGCGTTTCAACTTTGAACCTGGCCGCATTGAATTGTACGCTGAAAAAGTTGCTACCCGTGGTTTGTGCGCCATTGCTCAAGCTGAATCCCTTCGTTATAAGTTGACTGGAGGCTTAGCTGTCCGTCGTGCTTGCTATGGTGTGTTGCGTTTCATTATGGAATCTGGCGCCAAGGGTTGTGAAGTCGTAGTATCGGGCAAATTGCGTGGTCAACGTGCTAAATCTATGAAATTCGTTGACGGTCTTATGATCCACTCTGGTGACCCATGCAACGATTACGTTGAAACCGCCACTCGTCATGTCTTGTTGCGTCAAGGAGTTTTGGGTATCAAGGTTAAAATCATGTTGCCATACGATCCTAAGAACAAGATTGGTCCCAAGAAACCATTGCCCGACAATGTATCTGTTGTCGAGCCTAAGGAAGAGAAAATTTATGAAACTCCTGAAACTGAATACAAAATGCCAGCTGTCGCACCCGTCTTTGATGATGCTGCTGAAATCTAAAAAGATTTTTGTAATTTTTTCAAATTAATTCAAACATTCTTTATAAGAAGCGTAATTTTATGTGAAGGTCATGTATTGTTTTTTATATATACATAAGACAACCATTTTCTTGGATATTAATTCAAAATAGAAATATATGTGTAATTAATTGAAAAATTAAAATTTTTTCTGGTTTATTAAACAAATAATAGTGCACATCTGATATATACATATGCCCTTCAAATTTGGAGTTTTGAAAGAAATAGTAATACGGCCATGACACTGAGTTCAGTTCCGTTCGGAAACGGAATTCAACCTACCCCATTTTTGTAGCAGCAGGTGTCGAAAAAAGAAAACTAAAATACGCAAATTTGTCAGGTGTGTCCAGACTGTTGTCGGCGCTACTATGCTGCGGTATGCTCCAGCTAGGATTTGACATTAGGGTGGATTGAATTCAGTTTCCGAACGGAATTGAACTCTGATAGGATTAAATGTACTTTATTAATTAATTATGACATTTTTGAAATTAATGAACCACTTTTCATACCAGGATTGGAACCACGTTGGTTGCAAAATAATGACAAAATCATTACTATAGAAAAAAAAGCGCGCAGGTTCTTCAGCGAATCAGCTACTCGACATAAATACCTAGAGGAAAAATGATTCGAGGCCAGCCGAAGGCCGGCTAGGCAGAAATCTTCAGCGAAATCGCTATTCGACTTACAAAGAGGAGAGAAAAGTATTAAGCCCGGGGCGAAGGCCAGCGAAGCCGCTATTCGACATACCTAGAAGAGAAAATCATTAAGTCCGGCAAAAGGCCGGCTAGACAACATCTTTACTTACCGAAGAGAAATCTTGTGTCCTTCCGAACGCACATTTTTTCAGACCGAAGCCGAACTTTGTCGAATTTTAAAAACGTAACCCAAGGTCGATTTTAGTGATGTTACGAATATCAATTTTTAATATTCGCGAATACGAATATCTGAAACAATATTCGCCGAATTCGAATACGAATATTCAATCTAAATAGTTAATATTTCAAATATTTAATAGAAACAAAATTTACCCTTTGCGTCAATAACAATAAATTGAGAAAAACTGTCACAATACTATAGGCATAGATTATACGTAGATAGTCAACTAAAACTTCAAAAACCTAAGTCTGCTGTCAAAAACCTAAGTCTAAGAATGTGTTAGTAGAACATTTTGTATTAATATTGGTTTAGAATAAAATAATCCCCACAGCTACAAAACCATACATTGTTGTACAAAAAGGATTTAACAAAATTTATATATTTTAAACACGAATTTTTAGTTCTTATATACAATTAATTTTACATTAATTAATGAAAATATGAATCTAGAATCATTTTTAATGCAATTGAGCTCAAAAAATTTTGATTCGCTAACATTTTTTTTTCATTTTTTCTATTTGGCACTAAAAAAATTTGTCCCAAATAATATCAAAAATGTAATACTGTTGAATGAAAAAAAAAACGGTTGAAAACTTTGATAAATTTCAACATACAAATGTCAACAAAATTAAACAAATATTTTAAAATTACAGCAAGAAACATAAAATTTGTTATATGGCAAATAAAAAAATTTAATAATATAAAATAGTTTGTGTGTGCAAAAAAAAATTTTTTAGTGCATTTTCAAGTGCAAAAATACCGCTCTCTGATGAGTGTTGAGTTGCCTCTCTCAGTATGTTGGATAACAAAATACCCATAATTGTGAAGAGAGTTGTCAATTTTTTTGACGAGCCCAGTTGACTATCTACGTATAATCTATGCTATAGGTATTTAACATTATTATGATACTCCGATGACGGAATTTGAAATTGTTAATTTAGCACCTGAATGCCACTGTTAAATTTTTTTTAATCTTATTTTTTTTTAGTTTTTTTTTTAAATTTGTAATACATTAAAGAAAAATTTTGTGTTTCTAGCAGCTAGTACAACAACCAAGTCGATTGGCCAACTGTAATAAAGTTTATAGGTAATGTTCCATGCTTTTTTGCAAAACAAACAATAAAAGAAAATATTGTATTCGATCGCTCTAGTGCTATCGAGTGGAATTTAAACAGCAGCTACTCGATTATCGTATGCCGTAATCCCAAAAGGAAAAATTTCGATCGATTCTGCTCGATATCGAATGCGACGATTCGGCCCGGGACTTTTTTGAAAGCTTGCCTACAGGCTGTATACAGGCCTGGGGCCGAATTACCGCATTCGTTATCGAGTAGGCTGTCGTATCGAATAAAATATCGTCATGTATCGAATGGATTACCGCATTCGATAGCTAACGTATGGAAATGTTTAAAAAGTGTACTAAGTTTATATTATACCGGTTTTTGAATCGACTAAAAATTTGTAATACATTAAAGAAAAATTTTGTGTTTCTAGCAGCTAGTACAACAGCCAAGTCGATTGGCCAACTGTAATAAAGTTTATAGGTAATGTTCCATGCTTTTTTGCAACACAAACACAATAAAAGAAAATATTGTTTGTATTCGATCGCTCTACTGCTAACGAGTGGAATTTAAACAGCAGCTACTCGATTATCGTATGCCGTAATCCTGAAAAGAAAATGTTCGAAAAATTTTACTCGATCACGTATGCGGTAATTCGGCCCCTGTTCTGAAAATCATTTTGTATGAAAGTGATTAATAACAGCCACAAAAAGGATTTCTATTCACAAACTTTTTTGAAAATATGTGATTTTAACTAGGGATGTAACCGATACCGATATATCGGCGATACTTCAGATTTGCAAATACATCGGTATCGGCGACATTTTACTGCCGATACGACGATACTTTAAATTTTTTTTGTAAAAAAATAATTTTTTTTTGTTAATTTTACCATGAATTCAAGTTCAATTCGTTGTTTTTTAAATATTATTCCCAGCAAAAATAGACACTCCAAAGAAGTCACGAAAATGTAGAATTCGCGATCCGGCAGTATTCCAAATTTGGATCATTTCTAATTAGTTTTACATATCCTTGTCATTGCAAGAAGTTATCTTTTTCGATTACCAATCACCGAATTGGAAGTGATGTTAGGACAAATTTCTTTTTCGGTGTTCTATAATGATTTTTCCTCAAGGAAAAAGAATGACAAATTACCCATTTTTACAACTTGTTTCTTTTTATGCGAATTTAAACACAACTGTGTTTTGATGTACATAAATTGAAGTGAATAAATATAAACGTTTAAAAGACTTAATAATTAAGCTATAACATATTAAGTTATTTAGAAGAATATTAATTGATAAATGTCCTTTAAAAAATCGATTTTGTAAAAACCATGGCGATTATTTTTTAAAATTATAGAGGAATCACAAATTTTTACTTGCTTTTCTACTAATTATCTGCAATGGAAGCAATGAAAAAAATTACTTCCAATTTTTTATACTGGGCTAATATCAATTTTAAATGTTAATAATCTCTTACACTGTAATTTTGTATAATAAAAAAATTGCTCTTCTTGAGTTTTGTTAATCTAAACTTGAACTCAATTTCAATATTCGTATCGGAATCGGCGATATTTATTTTTAAGTATCGGTATTGGATCGGCAAAACGGCGTGTCGTTACTTCCCTAATTTTAACCTGGTTAGTTATGTAGATGCCAATTTCAAATCACTTGGTAACACAGTGCAACACGAAAAAATATAACCATATACGGACACCACTACGTTATAAAAGACCAACAAAAAAGACCATTGTCTCCCAGTTTTGCCCCAAGTCATGCACTTTTTTTATGGGCCCCTAAATTTTTGGGGCCTCGGTGTCATTTTGCAAACCGTTCGGAATTTTGATTTACTCTCTGAGGCAAAGTTGTAGCTCTTGTCATAAAGAACCAAAATTGTGAACATATAAAATCAAAAAACCATCTTCAAGATCAAAATCGCTAAAAACTTTAAAAAAATTCGATTTTTTACTTTTGCGGCTACCTAAGCGCTACCTCTACGGTGTTAAGAATCATTCCTAGGAAGTTCATATGTTGTAGAAAGTTGTTTATTGAGATCTAAGGTACATTTTTGTAGTTGATTGTTTCCTTGAATTTTGAACGGTTTCCTTGAATTTTGAATGGATCTGAACAGTGGAAAAAGGTAAGAAAACCAATTTTTTTTAAGTTTTTTGCGATTTTGATCTTGCAGATTAAATTTTTTTTTATTTTATATGTTCACAATTTTTCAGAGAATAAATCAAAATTCCAAACGGTTTGCAAGATATGAGCCTTAGAAAATGATCAGTTTCTTGCAAAAATGACAACGAGGCCCCAAATCTTTGGGGCTCCATAAAAAAAGTGCATGACTTGGGGCAAAACTGGGAGACACGGGTCTTTTTTCGTTGGTCTTTTATCACGTAGTGGTGTCCGTATATGGTTATATTTCCATGACTTAAAAAATTACAGACAGTGTAATTTACACACAGTGTAATTTTTGCAAAAAAGTTGTTGAATTTTATAATTTGATGCGTACTTTGTTAATTTTTAGATAAGTTCAAAATATTTTGCTTATTTAAAAAAAGTTTTCGTGAATTTTCGCGGTGAAGCGACTTTTTCGAGTTTTAACCATGTTTACACTTTCAATAATTTTAAATCAATGTTGATTGTTTTTTAGTTTTAGCCATTTCTGCATAGTTTTTTTTTGTCAAATTCCCGATAAAATAATTTTTTTGTGTTTTCGAAATTTTTTGCGGTTTCGGCTCTTTTTAATCAAAACTTTTTTCGATTTTAGCAATTTTTTTTATAAAACGAACTATACAATTGCAAATTTTCATAATTTACGTGAACTTTAACAGCAAGTTTTGTATGCCGAACGAATTTTATTTTTCCCTTTGTATATAAATAGAATTCATGAGAAATTTATTTTTAGTTCTTTAAAAAAATTAAAAATAAATTCCTCTAGCGAATTCTATTTCGCTAATGAAATAAAAATATAATTCACGAGAATTCTTATAAATTTCAAACACCTAAATATTTGATTGAATTATTTGAGTTCTTGCAGATCATCTTCGAATAGACAGCTAAGAATACCAAGATTAAGTTGTGTATTGGAACGGTCTTTTTATGTACGCGTGACACGAATTTATATTGTCCTGCCGAATCACTTGAGAATGTTTAATTTTTCTGCTGTAACGTATAAAAAGAAATTATTTCTAGAATTTTCGAGGATTAGTATATTGCAATGATCACTAATGTTAACTTTAATTTGTTTGGTATAGCTTTTGAATGCTTTTTCTTCAAGACGATTGTTACTATTCTTTGAAAGATATCACTGTTTGCCTCTTAAGTGCCCTGGAGACGATGAAATAAATACGTCAATGTTCTAAGTGTGTGCGTGTCGGCGTGCTTTTTCGGCTACACGTACGAATTGTCGGCTCTGATTGATGAAAATCAAAAAGCAGCGTTGTCAACTCAGTGCTTTTCGCACCGTTTTTAGTGCTTTTTCAACTTTTCGACGTGAAAAATTTTGAAGTTAGTGCTCGGTGCTTTTTTAGTCTAATTTTTGGTGCTTTTATTTTTTGACGGTGGCACTAAACCCAAAATTCAAAAAATAATTTCTTTATCTAAAATATGTTTTTCATGTGTAAAATTCTTTGCTAATGCAATTATTTCCTGAACACGTTTTTTGCAGTCTTGCAGAAGAATGAAAAAATTTATTCGAGCAATCAGTGGTGCTTCATCTTTTGTCTTTTTTTGTCGAACCCCATTAAAACTAATTTTTCTAAGTATTTTGTTTCAAAATCTTTCCATTTTAACGAAGTTTGACATACATACATAAACATATGTATATTCTACTCTTACATGCGTATAATGTGGCGTAAGAACTAGCCCGATACTTTTTATGGTTTCTCCTCATAGCCGTCTAAACTTAGGCATCTCGGCCATTTTTTGAGAAATGTTCCCATGTTCGTCATATTCAAGATTGAATAACTTTAGAGCGCGTCATCGGATAATAATAAATTTGGTCTCATTCGAAAGGTTTCAGTTTCCTCCTAATAAGTTTTTTTTTCGGTTATATGTATGTATTTATTTATTGTATCTTCAATAAAATTGAACTAACAATAAGTAATCAAATCGTAATTCTAAAATTTTAATTTTTAAGTCCAGCCAGTGCCAGACAAAAATATTTATTTCAGCGGTTGGTTGTTTGGTTGTTTACGTCTCTCGTGTTCGGCTGAGAGCAAGAGTGTCCCTCCTTCTCAGCCGAGTGTGGCCTCTAAAGTTAATGATGTTTCGGGCTAGAGGATTTGGGTGCAACTCAAGTCTTTTTATGTAGCTTGTCACGTGTTTAGAAAACACTGTCTTAACCGGCGGCACATCTAGGTCTTTATGAATTCGCTTGTTTCTGACATACCATGGGGCTGCTGTAATCGTACGGAGTATTTTATTTTGTTGCCTTTGAATTTTTTCTACATTTGATGCCGAGGCAGTGCCCCATAACTGGATTCCGTAGGACCATATTGGTTTTAGAATGGAGTTGTATAGAAGAAGTTTACAATCTAGGCTTAGAGTAGAGTTCCTTCCAATGAGCCAATTCATTTGAGCTGCTTTTAATTTCATTTGGGTCACCTTTGCATTTATGTGTGACTTCCATGTTAGACGACGATCAAGATGAACACCGAGATATTTTACTTCAGTGTGTTGAGGTATAGTTTGGTTATTTATTTGTATAGGTGGGCAGGTTTCTTTGCACAATGTAAAAGTAATGTGTAGACATTTTTGTTCGTTAATTTTTATCCGCCATTGTTCCAACTGAAGTATATAATCTAGCAAATTGCGGGTGGCTTCTTGATGGCTTTTGTGAACACTTAGAAAAGCTGTATCATCAGCGAATGTTGATAGGTGTATGTTGCTGCTTACCGGCAAGTCAGAGGCATATATCAGATATAATACAGGACCGAGGATGCTGCCTTGGGGAACTCCGGCTTCAATGGGTTGCGGAGGGCTTTGAAAATTACCTTCTTTAACAAAAAATTTTCGCTCAGTTAAGTAGCTTTCTAAAAGTTTAAGGATGTTTTCGGGTAGGTTTTGCTTTAGTTTACGTATTAAACCTGCGTGCCATACTTTATAAAATGCCTGAGAAACATCGATGAAGAGCGCAGAACAATATTTCTTTTCTTCGAAGGTGAATGTGAATATATAGTGACAATAGTTGGTGAGTGATCTGAAGACAAATCTAAAGATGCTTCAACTTGGATCATTTCGCTGGGCACACCCTTTACTACTCCAAAATCGATAACATCAGGTATTTTTCGGCGATCTGTTGGTCAGTAAGTTGGCTGCCCACTTGATATAACATTTAACCGCATTTTTGAAATTGTGTCAAACAAAACGCGACCCTTTGGCGTGATTAGGCGAGATCCCCAGAATGTGTGCTTAGCGTTGTAATCACCGGCGGCCAAAAAGCGTGGGCCCAGTGAATTAAAAAATCTACTATATTTTCTGTAATAGAGTACCTGGGAGGAGAGTAAATTGATGAAATTACCAGGTTTTGATGAAAAGCTTCAATGCATATGTTAGTTGCTTGAAGATAGTCTTCACAATGATCACTCATTAAGTAGTGTTTTAATCGCGATTTTATTAGTATACCCGAGCCACCACAAGCCCTACCTTGGGGGTCCTTTGTGTCGTAGAGAGTATATCCGTTGATTTTAAAAAAACTTCTAGCAGTCAAGTGCGTCTCAGAGATAAGCATAATAAGTATTGATTAAAAATGACATAGCTTCCAGCTAGACATAAAAAAGAAGGAGGTTATGAATTCGTGTGTATTTTTTATGTTTGTATAGGCATAACTCTGTCATTTGTGAACCGATTTTCAAAGTTCTTTTCTTGTTTGATTCCACAATTTTTTTTTCGTAAATCGGTGAGGAAACTCGCTCCCCCAATAAAAACTCTGCCATTCTTAAACCGATTTTTTTAAGGATTTGCCTGCAGTTTTGTTGCATAATTTTTTTCCAAAAATTGATGGGAAAATTTTCTCCACCAAGCAAGCATAAGTCTGTCATATGTGAACCGATTTTCAAAATTCTTTTTTCGAAAATCTGTAGGGCATTGTCCTCTCCCCGGAAATATTGAATATCGCATAATCCTCCATTTATGAAACAATTAAAAATTTTTTTTTCAAATGAATTGCTTGCAGATTGACCCCATAGAAGTGTGCCAGTTTCAGCATTGCTGAAATTTTTAGTCGATTCAACAACCGGTATAAAATAAACTTGGTACACTTTTTAAACATTTCGATACGATAGGTGTCGAATGCGGTAATCCATCCATTCGATACGTGTCGAAATTTTATTCGATACGATAGTGTACTCGATATCGAAAGCGACGATTAGGCCCCTGGCCACTTTAAACAATTTCGCTTTACATTTGTGATCAGAACATGTTTTCTTGAGCACAACCATGTTAATTTTATTCAGTTACGTTTATTGACAAATTGTCCAGCCAGCTGCACCTGTTCTTAACCTTTTCTTGAACACAACCATTTTAATTTTATCCAAAGAAATTTAATTATTTTGGCTTGAGTTCGGTTTTAATATAATTTTTCAATTAAATTATATATTTATTTAGAGATAAATGTGAAGCATATAGACAAAGAAAATTTTTGACTGCATGGAGGGTTGAACTGACGTTTCATAGCTCTCGCTAATTTCTTCAAGATTTCTTTTCCGCTTAATTTTATTTATTGACGAAATGACCAGCCGGGTGCACATTGCGGTGCACATAATCCTTTCGTCCTTTATGTCCATGATACAAATTTTTTCTATTGTTTCTTTCAGAAGCATAAAAAACATATTTTTAAAGACTTCCTACACTATGCATTTTTGCTTGGAACTGAAGGAAACAAAAAAATTTATTCAAAGCTCTGTTAAAATTTTACTGAACGCCGAACATAGCTTTTAGGCGAACTCCGGCACCGAACCCGAACTTTCGGTCGGACACTAGAAATCTTGGCTACTTTAATATTTTACTTCAATAAACAGGATTTACAAAAAAATATTCTTCTAAGAAGTTGTTGTCTGTGAAGTTTCCAACAGCTTTTACCTTACCTACCCTTTTTAAATCGCATATATCACAAAATAAACAAACAGCAATATCGAAAAGAGCACATAACAATTAAAATTTCAAAATGCTTACACTAATTTACAAGTTTCGGTAAAATTTGTCGTTCCCTAGAACTGAAAGTTGTTTTTGTTGCTCCCGTACTTTTAAACATTTATTGTGTTTAGTGGGAATAATTCTTGGTTACTCTCATTTTACCAAATTTTATCCACAAGATACTCTATCGGACCTAATAATTCAAAAAACAACAACTGTCATCAACTATCGATAGTATTAAAAACTATCGATAGTGTTTCGATAGTAAAAACATCGATAGTACCATCGATAGTACCATCGATAGTATCGATAATACCATCGATTGTTTCAGACCACTAAGAAATATAAGTTTCTTTAACTCCCATTGGAGCATAGGGCGCCACTAATATGATCAGTTAATTAAAATGGTATGTTTTTGCTATTTCGATTTTTTATAAATTTTTAAGTAATGAAAATTTCCCAATTTTGCATAAAAAAATTTGTTTTTCATCATTGCGGTCCGAATAATTCCGAAACCATTGAGTATATAAAAAAGAATGTTAGAATGTCTTAAAGGTAATTTTATTCCATTTTTGCCCAGCAAAAACTTAGCTTACTGGTAGGATAAAGGATATGAGGATTTCTGACGTAACTACTTACAATTTGACTCAAAAAAATAAGGGGTACCCCTTACAAATGTGTTTACATTTTTATAGCAATTAACTAGTTATTATTTGGCTTACTTATATTATTTATACGCATTATGTTCTATTTATTTTATTTTATTTTTTATTTTTATTTTCTTGACTCAGCTGGGATACGAACCTGTGCTATGAAGACAAGAACTTTACCCACTCAGCTATTGTTGACTTATAAGTTTAAGCGACAAAAATTGGTTTTCATATACAAACACATATTGACTCAAAAAGTGGTTGTCTACTTATTATATTAATACATATCAGCAAATTGTAACTACTTTCAGATAATTATAAAAATACATACTAATTTTATTAAAAACTAAGTAGTAGTTCTAATTTGAAGCATAGTAATAAAATAAATATGTACCATCCATTACTTTGTAACCCATTAATAAAGTACTACCGATTACAAAATTTACTAAAGTTCTTGCTGGGTGGTGTAGCAGCCTCTTGAAAAATCCCAAATTTTAGAAAAGAAATAAAAAAAGTATCCATAGAATTTTATCTTTCGACTATTTTTGTAGTTAGGGGACCGTAACCGTAACACATCAAACAAATGTGGTGGAGATCAAAGGTCATGACAAAAGTTTCATTTTGTTGCATAGTGTTATCATCATCTACATAAAGCATGAGAAAGAAACGAAGAAGAAAAAAATATGTGAACAGGCAGAAGCAGCAGAAAACAACAACTGTATTTAAATTATTTTCTTGTTAAATTACAATCAGGTTGTGTTCAATACAATACTCGGATAATGTTTGATTTCAATGTCATCTTAGGTTACCGACCATGTTTTTACTGTAGACAATCATGTCTGGTGGTAACAAAATAAATTTTTGAAAGAGTTAAAGAATATTATTTTTCGAAAATAAAAATGTAAAGAAATTGATTGTGTCCGTAAAAAAACTACTTTTACATATTAATTTTTTTAATTTGCATTTTGTAGGGTAATCTGGTATGACCCACATATTCAGCAAATCAACAAGGGATATGTATGTAAATGCAATTAATGAATGAAAGCATTTCATTTTATGAGTTAATTTTATTTTGCTTCCATTAACTATATTAATATAAAGGAATTGCGGGCTGTAATTTGCTCTGTAGGTTGGAGGTAAACTACACAAAGTCACATTTTTTTCAAAATATGTACCAGGGATGGCAAAGTTGGTACAATTGTACCATTTTTGGTACAATTCATAGTTTAAAAGTACAATGGTACACCAATGGCTTATTTAGTACAATTAATAATTTTTCTATATTTTTAGAAAACCTACTTATTGCAGTTCTTTTATTGTGATAAAATAATTTATCCTTTTCGTCCGCTCGTACCACTATGCCACTTTTATCTGAATCAAATTTACATTTTGCGAAGTACTGAAAACAAAATAAATAAGGTTAACTCAAAAACGCATCTATAATTTCAAGTCCTTACTGATCTTGATACATATTAGTCTGGAAAAAATAAATTTTTACATTAGTTTTGATTTAACTGCCTTTTGTTTAAGTGCACTTTTGACTTAACTGCACAAAATTATTAATTTGTGTCATTATTCTTTAAAATCCCATACAAATTAATTTTTTAAGTGCATTTTTATACCTTCACTTTTAAGATAAGTGCCTTAAATTTTTAGCATTTCAAAATTATTTTCATACAAAAAAAAAAAACAACCTTAGCTGCCTTTTGACATAAGTGCATAAAATATTTTTTTCTTGCATCATTCTTCAAATTACTTTTTTAAGTGCACTTTGTATACCTGCACATTTAACATATTATTTTGCAGCTTTAAATTATTTTCATACAAAAAATCAAACTTAACTGCACACACTAAATAATTGTGTTTACGTGCACATTAAGGCAGATAAGTACATATAAGATAATAGCATTTTTACTTATCTGCACTAAAAATCGTGAAAAGTTGATTGTGCAGCTAAGTCAAAATTACTGTATAAATATATTTGCATTGCAGTAAAGGTAAATTTTTCGGAACTTTATTGAAACTATGTATGTCGTTCTACCATCTAATAGCTAGTATGTGAGTTATTTTAGATTAGAAATTGCAATAGCTTAATCCGACTTCAGCACAGTTTCCCTTTTTTGATGTATTTTCTGTACTTAAAAAATTTTTCTGGTTTTAGAAATCTGTTTTGGTACAATTATGACCAAAAAAGTACAATTTTAGATAACAATTGGTACAATTTTAAAATCTCATATGCCATCGCTGATATGTACGTATTTTTGGAATCAGCATCTTTTCTCTGTCATCATCATCATTCAACTCTACAACCCGGGATGGGTTTTGGCTTTCTCCACAACTCTTCTCCATTCCTCTCTATTTCTAGCATGGGTGCGCCAATTCCTTAGTCCCATTGCTCTCATATCATCATCAATATTGTCAATTAAGCGCTTACGTGGACAACCTTTATTGCTTGAAATTTGTGAGTGTAGCCTCTATCGATAGGTGAAATCCAGTAAGTCCTATACTTCAAGGGGCAGTAGTACCGCACAAAACCATCTAGGAGGTGTAGAACACCAAGTCCATTTTAATAAGTAATGGTATTATTATATGATGTAATTTTATTAATAGTTATGTTTGTGGTAAATCAAACTGTTAATTCTTCAGAGATAGAACCATTTGCGATTTTAAACATGTTTTTGCGGTCTCCTGTAAAATTGTCAAAATGTATGTAGCTTGATGTTTACCTTCCACCTACAGAGATTAAGTTAGATTTATTTTCCCTTCACTGTTATTGAAACAATTTACTTGTGCTCACGATGTTCAAAAATTAGGAGTTAGCCCTCCAGTAGGACGTTTAGATACACAGAAAAAATAAAAACAAGATTCATTTAAGAAAAACGAAGATTCAATTAGAAATTAATTAGCTTTCAACCAATCACGAAAATTGTAGTATTAACTCAACGGAATTAATTGAAAATATTTAAAAAAATATTATATCAATTAAAAAGATTATTTGAAATTTAAAAAAAATAATTAATTAATTGTCATAAAACAATGTCACATACTCAGAAAAATTATATTATAAATTCTCACACATGCAAACAAAATCTATTTTATTTACATACAATGGACATGTAGAAATTTTTTCTATTTTATAGGTAGTAACTTGATTTAAAATCTAATTGATAGCATTGTTTTAAAAGAAAATGAAACCAATTGAAATAAACGTTGATTCAATTAACATATTAATTGAAAATTAAAATGTTTCTGAGTAAACAGTTAATTAAAAAATTTTGGGAAATAATTTTTTCTGTGTACATTAAATCAGTAATTAGCCATAAAGCTCTCATAACTCCTTTCTGAACTATTTACAATAGGTGCACACACAGCACAGTATAATTAATGGCTTTATAATAATACTGGCTTACACAAAAATTAATATAATATTAATTAATATTAATTTATTTTTCTTGGTGTTTCTGCAGAAAAGCCAAAAAGGCTTAAGCTGTATTTGTGTAGGTTTTTTTTATTTCCAAAAATCTTGAGAACTGTTTATTTGAATAAAACAAATTTTGCAGCGTTACTCACATATGCTTTCTATGGGTCAGAAAAAAATGTCAGAACTTTTTTTTTGCCTTACACACAGAAAAATTTCATATTAAAATCGTCGAAAACAAGGCTAATTTTCATTTTTGATAGAGATTTTGCTTTATAGGTGTTTTATGTTAATTCAACATGATTTTACAATAACCTTCAAAGAACATTTTTCTTTTTGAAATAATTATATTTCACCTTGATTTAATATTTCAGTATAGTTAAATCAAAATGAGGTTGATACCGAAATAATACGAATAATCATGTTGAATCAAAGTTATTTCAATTTGAAACAACGTGAATTTGATACTGAAATAGCACCAAGAATCATATTGAATCAAAATTATTTCAAGTTGAAGCAACCTAAATTTGATACTGAAAGAACACAAAGAATCATGTTAAACCAAAGTTATTTCTCGTTAAAACAATGTGAATTTCATATTGCAACAACACGAAGATTCATGTTGAATCAAAGTTATTTCAAGTTGAAACAACACGAATTTAATCTAGCTATTTTATTAATTACACAGACTTACAAACTGGTACTTTTTTTTGCGATTTGAACAAAACTAAAATTTTTCTAATCAAACTGTGTCCCAAGTTTTTTCTATTACTTAAAATTTATTTTTATTTTTATTGGCGTATCTAATATTTCCACTAACGCGAGAACAGTATGTGCGATTTCGACCAACAAATCATCAGCAGATACATGATAAAATTACCTTCAAACAACCTTAATACAATTAGGTGAACAAGTGAGTGGTTAATGCTAGTTATTCACAAATTATTATTGAAAAATAATGGGTTTTTATAGAAAATTAAAACTTTTTTTTCTAAAAACTCATAAAAAACTTAAAACTGAAAAACTAAAATTTTTAATGGGTGATTTTATTCACAATTAATTGAAGGAAACCAATTGATAAAAATCACAATTTCCATATAACAGTAAAATTTTAATTTGGGCAGGTGTGTTTTGTGTTTTGTATGAAAATCGCAATTTTTATCCATTGAGTTCCTTCACTTAATTGTAAGTAAAATCAATATTTGTCCACCGACTTTCATTATTTATGGCTTAATTTGCTTGCAAGACATCTGTGCTTAAGAATATTAATTCAAATTTTAAGTTTTTGCAGCTTTATATTTTTTAAGAGCTTTTAGAAAAAAAACAATTTTTATAAAAACCCCACAATTTTTCGATACTAATCTGTGAATAACTAAGATACCACTGATCTGTTTAAATAATTGTTTGAAGGTAATTTTATTATGCTTCAGTTGCTGTTTTGCTGGTGGACATCGGGGAAATATGCATAAGGGGAAATATACATAAGGGGAAATATACTGATGTACCCAGTAGAAATATTAGATATGCCCATAAAAAAAATGTGTAAGTATTTAATAGCAAAAAACTGCGACCCCAAATTAGCTTAGAAAACATATATTTTCGACGTTACGGCTAAAATTTTAGAAATTTGTAAACTAGTGTAATTATAAATTTTGAGAAAATCGATCTCTTTAGGCGCACGATGGTGCGCCATCCCAAGCTCAGGCCACACAGTGTGAAACATAAAGTCTCTCCACCTCATGGCTGAAGTTTGAAAGTTCCACAAAAAAAAAGCATCGCGAGATATGAAGGTGTAAAAAGTGGATATTTGAGTACATATCCAATAAGTCACTCACTAACTCATCAATACTATTGGCCACTTCCACTACAGCTAGAAAGTTGAAATTTGGTATACAGTAGGTAGGTCTTGGTGGGAAAGAAATAAGAAAAATCTGAAAACGAGCATTTTTTATCTAGAGGGGACTAGGGTTTCTCATATATGAGATATGTATATATACATGTGCGCCATTTTACTATAGCAAGAGACCTGAAATGTGGGTGCCTAGAAATGAGATGATGTTGTACCTCTCAGGAACTCATTTTCATCTCAGTAGATTTTATGGCCAACATTTTGGGATACGAACTTGGCCTTGATTTCACATTTATGTTTTTGTGTGGATTTTTATTTTACAGCATATTTTCATTTAATTTTTCTTACAAAAAAGTATATAAATGTATATAAATTAGAGGGCTGCAAAGTGTACTCAAATGTATTCGTAGAATGTACTCGTATGAATTTCGTGTGTGCATAGATGTATGTTCTTATTTATATTCTTATGTAGACATGCATGTGTATGTATGTACATACATTCCCTACAGACAAAGTAACTGGTATGTTTTTGGAACTATACTAGTTGCTTTTTCTTCAGACTAGTTGCCTATCTATCCTGTTTTCATATATCGAACTATCGATTTTAACATTAGGTTGTCATAGGAGACTAACTAGTTCATTTGTATACAGTTATATCCCAGTTGGAATCCTAGTTATTGTAAACTAGTGCGCTTACTAGTTTTTTTATTAAGAGTTGTGTAACTCTTAAAAAAACTTTGGCTCAACTGGGGTACAAACACACATTCCTCATACTTTAAGGCAAGCACTCTACCCACTGAGCCACATTCTACTTATTTTTTTAATAGCTAACAATTGGTTTTTTATAAAATCGTATACCTGAAAATTTTGTCATTTTTTGACTAGTATCGTTACTAGTCTCGATACAACTCGTAATATGATTGTGCTTTTTTGACTAGTATCGTTACTAGTTTCGATACAACTAGTAATATGATTGTTCTTTTTTGACCAGTAACGTTACTACTCTTGTTACAACTAGTAATATGACTGTCGTTTTTTGACTACTACCATTACAACTAGTAATAGGACTGTCCCAAAGCGTTGCTAGTTGTAACTTTAGCTGCTGGGTACCCTGCAGACAAAGTAACTGGTATGTAGTTGGAACTATACTAGTTGCTTTTTGCTTCAGACTAGTTGCCTATCTATCCTTTTTTCATATATCGAACTATCGATTTTAGCATTAGGTTGTCATAGGAGACCAACTAGTTCATTTGTATACAGTTATATCCCAGTTGGAATCCTAGTTATTGTAAACTAGTGCGCTTACTAGTTTTTTTATTAAGAGTTGTGTAACTCTTAAAAAACTTTGGCTCAACCGGGGTACAAACACACATTCCTCATACTTTAAGGCAAGCACTCTACCCACTGAACCACATTCTACTTATTTTTTTAATAGTATCGTTACTAGTCTCGATACAACTAGTAATATGATTGTGCTTTTTTTTACTAGTATTGCTACTAGTCTCGATACAACTAGTAATATGATTGTTTTTTTTTACCAGTAACGTTACTAGTCTTGTTACAACTAGTAATATGACTGTCGTTTTTTGACTACTAACATTACAACTAGTAATATGCCTGTCCTATAGCGTTACTAGTTGTAACTTTAGCTGCTGGGTAGCCACGACCAAACATACATGTAAACATACATATATACATACATACCCAGCAAACCAAAACATTTGAAAATAATATCGCATTCGAATGTTGCGTACAAATTTCTCGGACAAAACACTCGAGAAGGGCTATCGAAGTCGGAAAGAGAAAAAGCTGCTAGAGCCCACTCGTCGCTCAGTTTGTGGCAGCAAATAGCGAACCAATATCGAAGAAATATCGATACCACAAAAATGCAGGAAAAAGTAATTTTTCAAGATTTTCATCTTTATTTTTTTAATTTATCTATTTTAATGTAAATGGAATATTTATTTATTTAAAATTGTAACTTAGGCTGCAGTCAATCAGATTCGAACACGGTACCGCCAGGCTAACAGATTAGCACACATCCACTAGGCTATCGTGGCAAATTTTTTTCTATTTAATTATTGCACACATGAATGTAAATTACTCGTACACATTCGATAAATTATCGAAAATAGTTCAATGCTGCGATAGTTCAATTGCGCTTTTTATCGAGACATATTTCGATGCTGCGAACATTCACATTTTATGAAATTTGGCAATTGAGCTTATTGTCGCAACATTATCGAGAAAAGCTCGCTTTTGCGAACATTCGATTTTTTTTTAGATTCACGAGCATTTATCGAACAAATTTGTTTCGAAAATTCTTCGTTTTAGCGAACCTTCTTTTATTTCGAATCTCAGGTTCAGTGGGTATACAGAAAAAACATGCATGCATACACACACAAACAGACATACGAGTACTTGAGAGTATATTCGTGCAGCCCTCTAATATAAATGTATATAATAATGTATGTTTATGTGAATTTTAAGACTTTCCCTCTTAAAAATTTGCTATAATTTTTGTTTTAGTTCTCCAAAACATAAAACATACACAAAAACTTTTTAAAATATACATATATACGAATTCCCAAACATTGTATTAAAATTAAAGACGATACTTTTATTAATTTTTTTGCTAAAGCAATTACAATTTAAGGCATTTGTTGTAGTGCTCGCTGTTGGTAAATACATGCTACAAGATCACGCATCAAATATCGATAGAAAAGAGCCATAAATCTAAATTGGATGCCACAAGAGGAGTCATTAGCACTTTATGAGCATTTAGTTAGACAACAACTGTAGTAGTCTAAAGGGTGATGGTGTAAGTGCAAAACATTCCCGTATCGAAACTAATATTATCACTTAAACGTTTTGACTTTATTAGATAAGTACTTTAATCGATGGAGAATTTTGAAAACGTTTCTGCACATTTTCTGAAATATTCGGCGGTAAGTTATAAAACGCACGTTTTAAATCGCATCATTTCTAAGAAACAGTTAAACTAAAGAGTTTGATTCTTTATGTAAATTTTAGACGGCATTTCTAGTTAATTTCTAATTTTAGCTCTGACTTTTCTCCTACATAATACGGTGATATAATTTTTGCCTCACAGAAACTATATTCTCCGAAATGGGAAAAATCTGGGACATTACAATTCACAGAAAATTATTCTTAAAAATTTTTCGATTAAGCCAGTTAATCAAATATAAAAACTAGTTTCAATTAATTTCATAATTGAATCAATTACTCATAAATTTTGGGTAATTGAAAATATAAATTTCTGTGGTTTAATATTAAATTTTCATCGTAGGTTGAACTTCAATATCACAATTAATTAAGTCTAAAGTTTTCGTAATTGAAATCGTATTTAAGTTTTTTTCTGTGATTCCACCCTGAGAACGTCTTATTTATGAAAAGGGCTCAGACTTTCATGCAACTAAAAAATTACTTTAAGTGCTTAACAAATGCAACTAAAAATTAAAAATATGCATTGGCCTACGAACAAAGTACTAAGATTAAAATAATATGGAAATATTTTGGAATTTTTTTATTATTTGAAGCAAAAAACACACACACAGACACACACAAAAAACATATCAGTTAATAAAAATGGTAAGTTTTTGCTATTTTCGATTTTTCATATATTAAAAAATAAAACAAAAAATTTCCAATTTGGCATAAAAAATATATATTTTTCATCGTTGCGGTCTGAATAGTTCCCAAACCATTGAGTATATAGAAAATTATTTTAAAACGGCTTAAAGGTAATTTTATTACAAGTTTTCGAATGCTTTTTGTAATAAAATTGGATTACCCCTTCCCAAGTTATGATGAAATCCGTATAACATCCACTTGAAAAATCCTAAATTTTAGAAAAAAAAAATAAAAAAAAAACTTTCTTTGTCTATAGGCTTCATATTTATCTTTAAATAAAAATATAATTTATTTGAAAAATTAAATTAAAACCGAACTCAAGCCAAAATAATTACATTTCTTTGGATATAAACTCATACACACAGAAAACCAGGTTAATTTAACATATTTCGGTAGTGATTTTGCTTCATAGGCGTTTCATGTTAAATCAACATGATTTACAATAATCTTGAAAGAAAAGTTATCATTTTGAATCAACTATATTTCATGTTGATTTAATATTCCAGTACAGTTAAAACAAAATGAAGTTGATACTGAAATAATACGAAAAATCATATTGAATCAAAGTAATTTCGGGTTGAAACAACTTGAATTTGATATTGGAAAAACACAAAGAATCATGTCGAATCAAAGTTGAAACAACGTGAATTTGATATTGAAACAACACGAATAATCATGTTGAATTAAAGTTATATCAAGCTGAAACAACATGACTTTAACGTAGCTATTCTATTAATTATTTTACTTAGTCATCAGAAAACTTTGTGTTGTAGCTGGCTGCCCCAGCCAAGATTTGAACTCGTGCCACCTGCATGATAGTCCACGCGTTAACCACTGCAGCCACAACAGCTTCAAACTTTACTTTACCTTTAAATGCACTAACAGCCATATTTATAAATATTTAAAACAGGGTAATAAGCTACTTTTAAGCAAAATTTCATAAAATTGCATTCATAAATGTATATTACATGAACATTTTAAAATAGGTTTAAAGATGGTATGCACCTACTATAAACCTTCAATAAATTCATATCATCGATATATCAATTTTAACTTCAAATATCTTTGCAAATTTAGCACACAGGAATACATCATATACTTTAAGTAGGTTTTTTTAATTTGATAGAATATGCTAGTGGTCTAAAACTATCGATAGTCTACGCTATCGATAGCATGCGAAAGTTTTTTTTAAAAACCATAGATAACTATCGATAGTCTTAAAACCACAATTTGGCTATACATACATATGTTGTACTTGGTATATTTGTAAAAGAAATATATTTCTTACAAACTCAGTAAATTTATTAATAAGAGTTATAAAAAAATAAAAATTCATACATATATTTACATTAGACCACAAACATATATGTTCAAGTATTATTTTTCCACTCCCCGAAATACGAAGTGAGCAAAAAATAAGTTTCTAAAGTATAGACCGACAGAAAAAATACCGTAAAAAGGCATACAGCTTAACTTATCCATAAGTCTTATACTATGTTCAGACCTGAGTTTTAAATCGTGTTTAAGCAAAAAGTTTAAAAAATTAATCAATCCCGTTCACAGCACACTTATGATGATGAAATTGACACTTTCACAGCTCACTTCTTGCAAATAATAACAAAATAGGCAAATTTATAATTGTTACTATTATTAAAAATGGAAAATAATATTTTATTTTCCATTTGTTTAATGTTTTAATTAAAATATTTTTAATTTTTATTATTTTTTCATAATATTATTCACAATGTCAAAATTTTTTATTTTGCCGTTGACACACTATAGTCTGTATAAGGTATGTTCAGGCAATTTTATGTGTTTAACGAAATTATTATATTTTAATCATATCAATTTGAAATGATTATGTGTATGGATAAACCTCTCGTTTTTGTGGTGATTAGGACTTAATCACGATTGAGATGATTAACACTGTAAGTCTGAACGTGGTATTAAACTAAAAGTTTTTACCAATTAAGTTGGATAAACTTTTTTCTGGTAGTAAAATGAGAAACATTTTCTTCATATAAGTTTTTAGCCGACGATTGGCCGTTAGCAGTTTTTTAGACGGATTAATTTTAATCTCCTAAATGCAAACGGACTGGTTTTAGACTTCAGTAGCTTATTTTTTGTGCACTTCATATTTTTTAACCGGGGAGCGGAAAAATAAAAATTTTGGACATGCCACTACAGTTTTTCACAGGATTTTCCGGGAATTCCGCAAAATTTTCAATCATAATTTCCCGGAAAATTAATGCGGGAATTCCCGGAAATTTTCCCCTTAATATATTGAACCTCAATAAACCGGATTTACAAAAAATATACTTCTAAGAAGTTGTTGTCTCTGAATTTTCCAACATCCTTTACCTTACCCACTTTTTTGAAATCTCATATATAACAAAATAAGCAGCAACATCGAAAAAAAAACACATAGCAATTAATATTTCAAAAAGCTTATACTAATTTACAAGTTTTGGGAAATTTTATCGTTCCCTAGAACTGAAAGTTGTTTTTGCTGTTCCCGTAATTTTGTGTTTAGTGGGATAAATTCTTGGTTACTCTCATTTTACCAAATTTTACCCAAAAGATACGCTATCGAACCTAATAATTAACAAAACAAAAACTATCGTCAACTATCGATAGTATTGAAAACTATCGATACTGATTCGATAGTCGAAAACTATCGATAGTATCGATAGTACCATCGATTGTGTCAGACCACTAGAATATGCCACTAAATTATTTAAGTTAAACAAACTTCGCAGCAAAATGAGCAAAATAACACAATCAAAGCACATAAAAGCAAAAAGAAATGTTAGTGATGTAGAAACAATTAACCCAAATAAAAATAGGCTTGTTATTCGAGTACCTTTTTCATATATGATGTAAAGAGTCGTGTGAATTCTTTTGTAATCATTTCACATTTTTGATTTACTTCATAGAAAACTTTCATTAAATAAGTTGAGAAATATATGTGTCGTTTATTGTAAATATATTTAATATATACATATTTTTGTAGAATAGTATCACATTTAGTCATATCTATCGTAGTAACAGTGAAGCAACTCCAATATTTGCACCAAAACCCCATAGATTGCGTTACTTGTTTACTCGCAGAAGTAAAACTGCAAAATATTTACTATAAAAGGCTCGTTTTCTCGAAATTTAATTACAAGGAGATAATTCACTGTTACAGTGAACGACACATATTATAAAGAGAGTTCAAAAAACTTAACTTCACGAAAACAATAAAAAGCTATTCATTTATTTCAATATCCGAATGAAATCATATTCTTTTTATTGCAACACTAACTACAAAACATGCTGGCGTTGCCAGTATCGAAACCTAAAATTCCTTAAAGCACACAATATCTATTGTAGTGTTTATGAATGCAATTTTATATTAAACAGTTTTTAGCGTGAAACTGTTCAATAACAATTGTGAGTCTTAAACCTAAAATAAAAATTTTTTATGCATGTGGCTGTATATAAATATCATCGTATGTAAAATGAATTTCTTTTTATTCAACATGATTTAAGTGATTATTTAATATAAAACTTACTTGAAATTAAAGTTATAGTCATGTCGATTGAAAATGAAATGTAACGTTTATAACAAAATTCTTTTAACAGTGAAAATGTTTAAATCAAAGAGATTTAAGGTTAGATTAATAATTTTCCGTTTAAAATTAATACGAAACAATGGTAATTTTAAGCCAGTAGCGGTAAATTGTCGCTGGTAATTCGTTTTTTGTCGTCTACATAGACACACATGCAAGAATAAACAACAACAAGTCAAGAACAACAAGCAGAACAGTGAATTGTAGCAATGAACAAAGCAAATAAACACAAACACAATCAAACGACAAATTATTTCTTGTAAATTTAATATGATTTCCAATCAAAATTGTGATATGTTGATTTTACATTCCTTTTTTTTTCTGTGTATACAGCTTGACTAAACTCATAACTTAATTAAAAAACGTTACCATAGAATTTTAAATTTCGACCCTTTTTGTAGTTTGGGGACCATAACACATAAAACAAATATGACAAAAGTTTCATATTGTTGCATAGTGTAATAAGTCAATACTTTTTTTTTATCTATCACCAATAAAAGCATGCATTCCACGAAAGTCTGAGCCCAGCTTATGAATATGTTACAACATTATATGAAAAGTACTGTCTTCAAAGTTATACGAAGTATATGCCACAAGAAGATGCGTCACACTTATTGGAAATGGATTTGCTTCGAGACTAACACACATAGAGTTTGGCATTTCTGTCGTCCAACAATGTACTAAGAAATATTAGAAGATCCAACGACCACTATTATAAAAATTAAGTTATTATAAAAATTAAGTTATAACTATTATAAAAATTTATTTGAAAAGTAGGCTCCGTGAATATTTGCTATACTTTTAACATAATACGCAATGCCATTTTTTGATTTTTTAGCCCCCGACAGCGTTGCCAGAATGATGATTTTATCATATTTTTGATGATTTTTTGACAAAAATATGATTTGATGATTTTTTCCCCCAAATGATGTTTTTTTTTTCTTGAAAATTATGATTTTCTACTTGCTTGGAAATAGATTAAATAGTTATTGTAATACATATTTCACGTTTTTTTTGAGTGTATCGATTAATTAATATATAATTTTCGATAGTTTTTAACTTAAAATTTTATGATACTGCATTGTCCCTTACATTGGAACCATTGCCCCTTATTTGAACCAAAGTATGCACAAATGTATGTAGAATTTAGTGCTATATTTCCATTCCGGCAATTTGAACCAATTTGAAGCTGTTTTCTGAGTTTTGTTAGGTTTTATAAAATAAATACTTATTCGTTTTAGCGCTTTTTAAAGATTTTTCTTTATTTTTCATTGATTTGAAGTGTGTTCAATATATTAAATGATGCAATTTTGGTAACACATCAAAACAAAGCAACAAAAACATTTATTTGGCTGAAAACAATTTGGTTCTTTATATGTACATATGTGTTGGAACACTTTTCGGAATTAACTTTTTTATATTTTATGAAATAAATATTTTTCGAAATTAAGGAAATCTGTTCAGCCTTTTTGATTTTTGGAAGCTCATGCAATTGCAGAGACTTAAAACTATTTGTTGCAATTTAATAGTGATTTAAAAACAAGCTTTTGCGAAAATATCATAAAATATCATGCAGAAAACACCTAGGTTCTATAGCGGGAATCGAACGCATGACCTCTGGATTGACAGGCTAGCATCGCTACCACTCAGCCACAGGGGCACCCATTTTCATGACGATTTTTATATATTTTAACTCGAAGAAAACATGCAAGGTAATCATATTAATGTATAACTTGCAAAAGTTGTTGGACTACGTGGTCCATTTTAGTTGAAATAGACAGGTTACAACATGGTCCTATGTAATGCAGCCATGGACCATATCAAATAAGAGTTTGTAGTTACTCGACAAGTGTTCGCATTTTAATGATTGCCAATAACATATGCAATCGGTAAAACACGAACACTTCAGTAGTCAATCAAGTAGTGACGTAGAGTAGGTTCAAAACTAGCCGCACATAGATGCTCCATGGAGTCGTTACATCGGTGTAGTTGTTAGGGTAGTCCTTTGTAATGCAAAGCTGGACCACATGGTTCACCCCTAGGACATCGCAATGTTAAATGGAAACGTTTATTGCATATATTTGTAACTACTACTGGCCCTTTGTGGAGTAATCTATAGACGCTGTATGAAGTATTCGCTATATTTAAAGGGTAAGACTCGGTTTTTGTTTTAATTTGCTCTAACATTTTCATTATTCAGCTTTGCTTCGAATTAAATTTTAGAATAAAAAAATTGTGATGATTTTTCATACCAAAATATGATTTTTATTTTACCAAATGATGATTTTTTTTCGAAAAGCTTCTGGCAACGCTGGCCCCCGATAACGCTTCTTAACATTTGTTCCAGGCTATATAGCATCGATTTATATTACACATATACACTTTTTTTGTAGTGTTTATTGGAATGCAATCTGTATTCCGAGTGGAATCAATACGTTAAGAATTATGTATATATAAAAATATTTGCATAAGTCGGAAGTTATTATTATTTGGCTTAAGTTCACAATAATTGAATTAATGTAAATTCAAATTATTTTTAAGAGTGGAATATTAGAATTAGGGATGTAACGAATACCGATACCGATACCGATATATCGGCGATACTTCAGATTTTCCGATACATCGGTATCGGCGATATTTTACTGTCGATACGACGATGCTTTTAAAAATTTTTTTCAGAGTTTTTTCTGACAAATTATTTATTTTTGGTTAATTTTACCATGAATTCAAATTCAATTCGTTGTTTTTTAATTCTTATTCCAGCAAAAAAGACACTCCAAAGAAGTCATGAAAACGTAGAATTCGCGATCCGGAAGTATTGCAAATTTGGATAATTTCTAATTAGTTTCAAAAATCCTTGCCATTGCAAGAAGTTCTGTTTTTCGATTACCAATCACCGAATTGGAAGCGAAGCTCGGACAAATTTCTTTTTCGGTGTTCTATAATGATTTTTCCTCAAAAAAAAAGGATAAAAAATTACCCATTTTCACAATTTTTTTAATGCGAGTATGGCGAGCATTTTTTAAAATTATAAAGGAATTAAAATTTTTTCTTGATTTTCTACTAATTACACTATGCGACAAATAAAGACTTTTGGAAAAACAAGAACTAGACAGCACAGGTTCGATTGTCCGACAATGGGGTAGTAAAACCCTTTACTCAGTTTGGCGAATTTGGTGACCAATTTTTTTTATGGACCTCCAAAGTTTCTGAAAATCAGTGGGGCCTCAAAAAACGGTGTCATCAGTATTTGACCAACAGCCAATTCAAACTTTATAATACCGCTTAACTATATATAGCAATAATGTAGCCAAGAGTCTGTTTAACAGATTTTTTTTTACATAACTTACAGGGACTTGTAATTTTTTAACTAACAATATTTGGCAAACTTATAGTTACGGTAGAACTGAACAACTTTTGTGAACATATCAATACAATCTGCACGTATCTAGGCACTAATAGCTCACACAGACCACTTTTTACCTTAAAAATGGTAGTTTTTCACTAATTTTTTATGCTAAAAAAATATTTTTTTTTTGAAAATAGTATATTCAAGTGCATACTTCTTTCTCTGTTGTGATTCACCAACATTTTGTGCCCAGAAAAATAATATGTTCCTGTACTTTTTTGAAAAAAAATTTTAAGCAATTATTTTATTCACCTTTTTCAGTTAACTTATAGGAACTCCAAATTTTTCATTACCATTATTTGGCAAAACAACAACAAACAATAAAAAATAGTAAATACTAAAATCAGCAACATAAGAAGTGGAACAATAACAAAGAAAGCAAAAAAATGCAATAAAAATACATATAGCCTAACTCGTAAAAAACGAAAACTTTTAAGGTAGAAATTAGTTTTTCTGGGCTTTTTAGGGTGCCCAGATACATTCAGATTGTATTGATATGTTCACAAAAGTTGTTCAGCTTTACCGTAGCTACAACTTTGCCAAATATTGTTAATAAAAAATTACGAGTCCCTGTATAAGTTATTCTGGAAAAAGTGAAAAAAAAATTTTTTTCCCTTAATTTTTCAAAAAAACAATGCACGAAAAAATAATGTTTTGGCATAAAATGGTAATAAAATCTGCTTAGCGAACTCTTAGCTACATTATTGCCATATATAGTTAAGCGGTATCACCAAGTTTGAATTTTCTGTTGATGACACCTTTTTTTGAGGGCCCGCTGATTTTCCAAAACTTAGGAGGTCCATAAAACGAAATTGATCACCAAATCGAATCTATACTGTCAAGTCCGTGTGTTTTTTGGACTGTTGCACTGTGTTATCTGCATATTTTTAATATAGATTTTTGGAAGCAAAGAAAATGTAGCTCCTTAAAAATACTTCTAATTTTTTATACTGGGTTAATATCAATTTTAAATATTAATAATCTCTTACGCTGTAATTTTGTATAATAAAAAAATTGCACTTGAGTTTTGTTAATCTATACTTGAACTCAATTTCAATATTCGTATCGGTATCGGAATCGGTATCGGCGATATTTATTTTTAAGTATCGGTATCGGTATCGGATCGGCAAAACGGTGTATCGTTACATCCCTAATTAGAATATCTAATCAGACTAGTAGAACGGATTAGTACTACTAATTTCGACAGCCGCTACGCTGTCATCATCAGCGTCCTTTGTTCGCTTTTACCACGTTTGATCGTGGATACTAGTATTAATGACACATCAGCTATTTAACCAAATTTTATGAGGAAATAGAATATGAGTCCTATTCCTTTTATTAATATGGTGAGCTGAGCAAATTTCACCTTCTGATTCTATATTCCAATTTTTCCAACTCTTATTTTTATTGGTAAGCTCCGCCTACGATAAATCAAGCTATTGTTGTTGTACATGTTTTTACACAGCTTTTTATATTTGTGTCATAATTTGCATTCTGATTTTTCAGTTTTAAAATGATGACAGCGTAGCGGCTGTCGAAATTAGTAGTACTAATCCGTTCTGCTACTCTGATTAGATATTCTAATATTCCACTCTTAAAAATAATTTGAATTTACATTAATTCAATTATTGTGAACTTAAGCCAAATAATAATAACTTCCGACTTATACACATTTTCAGTTCAAATAATAATTACGTACAAATATAAATATATTTGCCTAATAAGTTGTGACCTATTTTTATAGTAAATAAACTATAGTATGTATACATAAATATCTAGTAAAAATGTTTTCTACGTTTAACAACAGAAAGTAACACCATATTTTTACTAAACCCTTTTTTGGCATTAAATCCGATGCTATTTTTAATTTCCAAGAGAAATTCCTTTTTGTGTCGTAGTAACATCAAAAGGCACCTGTTTTTCGTTGCAACTGCTGTTGCTTTTATTGTTGTTTTGAATTTTAAAACGGCCGCGTTGGTGTGCAACATGAAAATTAAGAAAAATTGTTGCTCGTTGTAACAAAACGCTAAAATTGTAACAATAATCTAATAAAAACGTGAGCATACCAGAAGACTAGAAATATACAAATCCTGAGAAAAAATTGCAACTGGAAAAAATAAAACAATGGCAGGCATCTATTTGCTATATGGATGTCAGTGGCGGGCTTTTCAAAAAGGAAGAAATAGATCATGAATTCTTTTAATATTTGATACTAGAAAACTATAACATCTGAGTTGGTAACAAGCAATTTGAAAGATAACACGTTTAGTCATAAGTCCCAATTTTGTTTTTAACAACCACAAACTGTGAAGGCTTTTTGCCTTGGCTGCAAAATTTCCTAATGCATGTGTTCGAAAGAATTTCATTGTTTTTTTTTAACAGAAAATCTACGCTTTACTTATTTATTTGAGAAAGCTGGGAGAGAAACCTTGAGCCCTGCCGAAGTCCGTACAGTTATAAAATCTTTACCTTGCGAAGGCGCTATTCGACATTTCTAGAGAAGAAACCCTGCAAGTATGAAGCTCTTTTCGCTATGCTGAACTGGTTACCAGCGGATCTGCTAACCAAAAAGCTTGCCTTAAATACAGCAGTGCGTTTGCACGCTACAAATGCATGGAACCACAGACGCTGGGGTCATGCTAGTATCATCGATTCTTGGGATAGTCTCTCCGTGCTAATTGATTATACCTCCCCGAGACCAACTTTCTCTAGGGGCTTCAGGTTCTCTATCTCGGAATAAATGAGGACCACTGGAGGGTCTTCTCCCCTCGTGCAGCAATTCGATGTGTACCCGGATGGCTCCAAGAGGGGTGACAGGGTTGGAGGTGGGGTCTACTTTCAGACTTCCAGACAAATGTAGTATATTACAGGCCGAGATATCGGCCATAAAGAAAGCGGCAAACTGGCTTCGGTATCACAGGATATTTGATAGAAATATCAGAATCTTCACCGACAGCAAAGCCGCAATCAGGCCCCTAACAGGTGCATGCACAACATCAAACCTGGTCCAGGAATGCCGGGCATCCCTGAACGGGATGGCGAGACATTTAAATATCACCCTTATATGGGTGCATGGACATGGGACTAGCGTAGGTAACTGCATCGCTGACGAACTAGCTAAAAGGGGAACGACACTACCAGAGCCAGACATTGATGTCTTCTGCGTCATTCACCTACACGCTTGCAAAAAAGCGGCAAAAAACTCCGCTTCGGCGGCGAGATAGCGGGCTAAATATACTACAAAAAATTTTTTTCATAACATTAATATAAGTCTCTTAAGACAATTATTTTCTAAGTTCAACTCAAACGCCAGAAAGGTTTCTCCACTTCAAAAATAATGTCCCTTATAATGATTGATCAGTAACTTCGCGCCACTGTGTAATACATATCTATTATTAATTTAATACAGTATTTTTTATACGCAAGTGCATTTACTACGCCACTGTTTCTCATGTGATTACTGATCGTGGAAAAAATAGTACATGAAGTTAATTTCTAATGTGGCGGTATACTTATTACCTCGTCTTTGCAAATACATATGTGCCTAAATGCATGTTAGATGTGCCTAAGTATTCAATGAATTTGGAACATTTTGTCTACCGTGTTGTTAAAATAAAAACAACAATTACACATAATGTAATAAAATTCTACAAGAGAAAAGTCATATTCGCCTGTTTATTTAGTGAATCTTTAATAAAAAAAGGAAGCACACAATCACAAAGTGCCAAAACCCACAAATTTTCTTTATTGTGAAAAACTGTTCATGTTTTTACTTTTTTCCTATCTTTAATCTTCGCTATCACATAGAGATGAGTTCTTATAAGTCTCAAATGATGTTTGTAATTCTTGGGGCCATTATTACAAGTTGACGTTAGTTGAAGGTAGGATTTTGTAGGACGGATAAAGAGTTTCTCTTTATTACAACTTCACTTTAACCTATCAGGTAGGATGAAGTTGCCTTTAAAATATTGCTCACTTTAAGTTAAAGTAATGTTTTGATAATGATAAACTGTTTATCTGTCCGATAAAATCCTACCTTCAACTAACACCAATTTATAACAATGGCCCTTAAAGTTATAAATTTAAGAATCTAGTTTATTTTGAACGAAACCACTTGAACTTGGAATATCGTAATGTCCAAATTTTTTTGGTGATCTCTACTAAAATCAGCCGTAACACAGAAGAAATTATCTCAAAAGAAAAAATTTCAAACAAAAGTTTGTCTAAAATAAAATTTCATTCTCAGTAAATGTTCTTTACTGAATCAGTGAATTTTTTGTTTGACTTTTATTTAGGACCTAAGCACCAAAAACAACAACAAAACCTATTTTCTGTGCCGTAAAAAAACAACATACACATATATAACAACAACAATGATAGCAAAAGGAATGCGATTGTAACAAGTTTGTTTACCGAAGATTTCTAAATGAGCCAATTCCTTAATGTTGTTGCGTTAATTCTCATTCATTCTTTTATAGTCTATAGATAAACGTACAGAGTTGATTACATATAGCAAAGTTAAATATCACAAATGCTTATTGGATGATGATGTTATTATATAAAACATAATAAATATTTTCAAAAAAAGTTTTTACTAACGTAGACAAAAAGTTTGTTTGATTACAAAAAATCTAGTTCTTGGTTTTATTTGAATCAGTAAACAATTTTTAAAGACTTTTTTTAGACAAACTGTTTTATAAATTCAGACCAAAATATTGTTTGATATATTACAGAAATCCAGTAAATAGTTTTGTTTGATTCAGTAAATTATTTTGTTTAGAATTTGTAAATATTTTTAGAATAATTGTTTTATAGATTTGGACAATTTTTATATTAAAACAAAACGGGGGCTTTCAATGAAATTGTTGAGACATTTTTGTCTGTATTAAAAAATTTATTTGTGGGCCCGTTTCTGGACAATATATTCACTAATTCATTGAATTTCTTTACAGAAAATTAAATTTTGTGTTTTCTGTATTAGAGCCTTGTTATTAAAAAATTGATTTTGTTGTACACTGTAAGCATTTAATCTCAATTTGATAGTTCAACATGTAGGACATTTACTGATCGACCTGACTTGACATAACAAATTTACTTGTGATTTCTTTTTAATTTTCACCATTCAACCGACAAAAGTAGTGAATTTCAAATAAAAACTAAAAATAAAAATTGTTACCTGTCAGCTTCATTCGAAAATCATGCAAAATACATTTAACTCACGATATTCACATAAAACACTTTATATTGTGATGCATTATGATGTCGTATGTTTGTATAGTATACTTATTTATTTGATGGATACACTATTTTCTATATGTACGAGTCCTACAAACATGTTATGCATGCTTGTATGTAAACTGAGTATTTATGTAGGCATACTTACGTCAAATACTGTATTTAAGCTAGATAAAATTTACAGGCAATAAAAGAAACAATTGCACTAAAACCAACATTTATTTTCGTATCAAGATGACGAAGACTTTGTTGGAGTTAGTATGTATGTATGTACCTGTATTAAAAGTAGGTAATTTATATAATTTAAAGAAATTTATTATTTATTTATTGTATTTATTGTCAGTAAAAATTCAATTTGCAGTTTTCCTTCTTACCAGAAAATTCTAAAACAAATAGAGAAATTTGTTGTAATAGAGAAATTTGTATATAGAAATAGCTGATATATTTTTATAGGAAATCGGAACGTTATTATCAAAACCAAGGTAGATCTATAAGGTAAACTTATCGGCGAATTCATACAACAAAGCAACTTTTTTTGGGAATTGTGGTGTCAAAAAATGTATGGGAAAAACTCAAAGCGAATATTAAAATGTGAGTGGATTGGTAAAATACACTACAATTTGACAGCAAAATTACCGAACATATGGGCTGATGCACAGACCTTATATATCGACTTAATTGCTGTTACTAAAAAAATTAAATTGCTGACACCAAGTTCATGGCAGACTCGTTTCAAAACTCATTCCCTACACGCAGAGAAAAGTCTTTATTGTGAAATGCTTTCGACAACAATGTCATTCATGTTTTGTGAAGTAGTTTATGGTTATGGTAAAGAAGTTATTAGTGTTTCAAAAGATTGTAAACTTTAATTAGGTCATGATAAACAAAAACTCTTGTTTACATTTAATCATTACATTATTATCATTAATAAAAATTTTAATATTAATGCGTTTTAAAAATAATATTGTTAGCAAAATTATGACTACAACACACAGAAAAAATAGCAACGTAAAATCTACATGTCGCAATTTTGATTCGAAATCATATTAAATTTATGAGAAATAATTTGTTGCTTAAGTCTGTTCGTGGTTATTTATTTGCTTTGCTCTACCCTGAAGGAAATGTTGATATTAAAACTGTAGGGACTCACTATTGACTTTGTCACCAGTGCTACTGACTAATTATACCCAGCCAATGCTCTGTGCTGTAAACATTTAGCATGTGCTTGTCATTGAGATTCCCCTACTGACCTCAGAACTATTGACTAACTATTGACTAACTAGTTCTAATGGGACCGCATAGAGATATTGCATTTTAATGCTTTTAGTCAACACCTGTGAAACTTCTTACTAGATTTCCACACTAGGCAAGGCAATTAAATTTGTATTTTTTTTATAAAAAATTTTATTTTTGCGTGCAGCCGCGTCTGTTTTCAACACAACAAGATGACACAATAAACAAATCGTAAAAACTTTTTTAATATTTCCCAAGTTTTAAATAATAACATCATCATCCATTTATGAAATTTCACTTGGTTATATGTGTTCAACTCTGTATGTTTATCTAAAGACGACTCTAAAAAATTAATGAGAATTAACGCAACATCAGTAACGAATTGTTTCACTCAGAAATCTTCAGTAATCAAAAATTTCTATATGTACAAATCCTACAAACGTGTTTTGCATGCTTGTATGTAAACTGAGTATTTATGTAGGCATACTTACGTCAAATACTGTATTAAAGCTAGATAAAATTTACAGGCAATAAAAGACGCAATTGCACTAAAGCCAACATTTATTTTCGTATCAAGATGACGAAGACTTTGTTGGAGTTAGTATGTATGTATGTACCTGTATTAAAAGTAAGTAATTTATATAATTTAAAGAAATTTGTTGTGTTAAAATAAGTCAGTAAATATTCAATTTGCAGTTTTCTTTCGTACCAGAAAATTCTAAAAGAAATAGAGAAATTTGTTGTAATAGCCCTTTCAGACCGTGATGCATCGATTGCGCGGGTGGGCTTAGATCTCAATATTTTCCCTTCTATTTGACCAATGTCAAATAGACCGGCATGCATTGATTGCGATGTATTTTTATGTTTCACCAAAAAAATAAAAGAATGATTGTTTCAAGCTGTATCATACTAAAAAATAAAAGAAGTTTGAAAAAAGATATCATATGGGGATTTGGTTATTTCAAAATGCAATTAGAGCGAGATGCGTCAATTGTGCGTGTCCTGAAAATCCTTGAAGGATATAAAAATGGTAAAACCTAAACATTGATTATATTTTCATACGATATATACAGACCATATATTCCAAAATTTATGAAAAAATTCCCAGTAGTTTATCGTCAGGACTGAAAGAGATAGAGAAATTTGCTCGTGATACCAATTTGCTATTATTTTTATTGTTATTTATGTGTATGTCGTCAGTGATTTTTTGACGATACAGAAAACTGGTTTTTGTTGTTGTTTTTGGTGTTTGCGTTCTAAATAAAAGTTAAACAAAAAATTCACTAATTCAGTTAAGAGCATTTACTGAAGGTGCAATTTTATTTTAGGCAAACTTTTGTTAAAAAATTTTTTGGTGATAATTTTTTCTGGAGACACTTGGCCCCAGGTTTCCTTCAGGGTCGCTACAATGCACTGTTGTTCTCAGTTGTGTGACTTGTTGTTGTTTATTTTGATATTCGTGTTGTGTAGCTGTAAATAACCGACAAACTTCGCATTACCAACGAAAATTTCCCTCTGGTGATTTTAAATAACCATTGTTTCTTATTAATTTTATACGAAAAATTATTAAACCTTATTGATTTAATAATTTTAAATGTTAAAACAATATTTTTATCAACGCTACAATTCATGAACATGACTATAACTTTAATTTTAAATAGATTTTATGCAAATTCATCAATTAAATCATGTTGAATTAAAATAAGATTCATGTATCTTATAATGGCATTTATTTGGTGACAAATGATCCAAAAGTACTCGTCCTAGGACTTGAAAATATGTGACTGGTACCAAAAATAAGGCGTAGTGAATGGTGAAAAAGGTACATTGTGTAAATTATCACATATTAACCATTTTCAGTCAATTTAGTTGGTACTCCGGCTAGTATTGTAGTAAACGGCACTGAATAAATTCGATGCACCTGGATCTAAGGCCTATCATATAGTATCTATATAATATTAATTGTCTCCCTTCAATGAGACTGCCGTGCCACTCAGGAACCTGTTCCGTATCTATATTCTGATATTAACTCCAGCTTAACTGGTATTTATGACATTGAAATATAAGTTCCCCTATGGTGGAGTGGGTAGTGTACTAGCCTGTCACGCCGGCTGTTGTCGGTTCGAATCCTATCAAAGACACCGCTTACAAATAAAATACAATTTCTACTTGGATTTGTAACAATAAAAAAATAAATGAATCGATAATTACAGCTGAGTTCTGTAATAATATTTATATATAATCTCTATTATTCTACACCGATTACGACTTCATAAGATAGTTCAGAGACAAGTTACACGGTGCATACAAAGTATCAATTAACCCCATCCTAGGCCATCCCCATGTAAAAGTGGCTGGTCCCCTTCATAGGAAGTGTTAGAATTGGTCCCTATCACTTAGGGATCGGTCACGTGACTTGTTTTGTGTCAGTGCCATTTACCGTAAGGTATATATAAAGTAAAGTTAGAAGATGATGTGGCTGCAGTGGTTAGCGCGTTGATGTCCAAACAAGTGGCCCGAGCTCAAATTTTGTCTAGTGCAGCCACAAATTTTTCTGATGCCTATCCGAATACACATCATGTAAGTGAAATAATAAATAAAATGGCTACATTAAATTTATGTTGTTACTCGTACATCTTGAAATATCTTTGATTCAATATAATTCTTCGTAACGTTTCAACTTTAAATAGCGTCATTTCAACTTGAAATAACTTTGATTCTACATGATTCTTCGTGATATTTCATCATCAAATTCACGTTGTTTCAACTTTAAATAATTTTGATTCAACATGATTCTTCGCATTATTATAGTATCAACTTCATTTTGAATTAACTGTACTGGAATATCAACATGAAATATAGTTATTTCAAAAGAAAAAAAAATTCTTTGAAGGTTATTGTAAAATCATGTTGAATTAACATAAAACACCTATGAAGTAAAACCACTACCGAACATTTTTAAATTAACCTTATTTTCGACGATTTTAATATGAAATTTTGCTGCGTGAAGTTTAATTAAATATTCAATAATAATCTGATTCTACAACAATAAAATATTATCAAGAACTATACTATTTTAAGACAGTTTAATCCAGTTTAATCCATAGCTGTCGGGTTTTAAAAAAGGGTTTGTTCTCGCCTTTGGTTGAATGCTTTTCTAGTTTCCACCAATACTGAAGAGTTTTACTAAAATAGTTCTCCACATACGAGATAATTAATAATTGCTTTGCATAATAAGATCCTGACTAATATAAATAGTTCTTTTGATATGCGATAATTAGTTATTACCAGGGAAACCGGAAATATGCCATAAAAATGTGTTTTATGCCAAAATGAAACGAAATGAAATAATAAGTCAAACAAAATTATTTATCAAACAAACAGAGACAATAATAAAGATTTAAAATCAGTTTCAAAAATATGTTTGTTTAAAAAAAAGCTATTATAATTTTTTCTGTGTAAAGACTGACTGCATTGTCTTTACTCTGCAGTACTGTTGCATGAACTTTATTTTCATTTTCTATGGTCATTATTTCTTTTCAACGTGGACACTATTTCACTATTTCGTGATATTGCATGCCATCTATATATTCTGGCTCCTTATGGGTACGGGCGTCCATTTAACAATACCAGCCTGGCGTTTCATCTGTCCGAATAAAAAATGTTGAGGACCAAGAAAGACATCAAGATATATCTTGCGGTTCCTATGATGAACAAATCAGCAAAATACCATAAATAGCTTAAATTATCTCGTCATGCTATTTTTCTATGAAGTGCAAATAAGCCAACTATCTCGACAAAATTAAAATTGCTCTGAAATCCTCAAAACTACACATTGAAAAAATTTTAAAGCTGTGAATAAACGGGGAATTAATCACTGGAATGAGAAAAATTTGTAAGAAATTGGGGGAAAAATACATTAGAGTAAATTTAATATCGCAAAAGATAAATTTTTTAAATGTGGAAAAATTTCAAAAACTTCGATGGCAAAACAAACTTTTTTCTTTTGCAAATAAATATGCATATTAAGATTTAAAAAACCAATATATACAGGAAAACAGACAAATAAGCCACAAAAATAGAAAAATGCCCTAAATATGCGAGTGAGTATAAAATGTGCAAAAAATGCTGTAAAAGGTAAAATATGCACTAACAAATCGATGGCAAAATTTTTAAAAAGTTCTGAAACGTAAAAATATCTTATTTGTGCCTACATAAATCGCACAGAAAAAAACATGCAATTGCATATTTGCGGTTTCCCTGGTTATTACTTTGTATGGTATTAACAAATATTATGTGAGTGAATGGCTCGGACTGAGTCATAAAAATAAATGCATATTTTTCAAATGCCATAAAATTAATATAAATCTATTTTCTTGTTTAAAACTTAAAGTTTAATACTACAAATCGTACTAACTTTGTTATAAATAAATATTTAGCAGACACTTTGGCGGCATGCATTATGGCATCCATCGTGTGTTGTGGGTTCAATAATGTAACATGCAGGAAAAACGAAATATATACATAATAACAGTAATGCGGCTAAACATTAACATAATAGTAACACATGTTAACGATCATTGTTAACAATGTTGCTAATATTTTGTTGACTTAAACATACAAAAAAAAGCAAATGTTCGTTCTGATGATATATGATGCCATTGTAAGAGCACGAACCAATTTATTAACAAATTATTATGAAATCTTCTTAAATGCTTACAACTACAAATGCATCATCTAAGATTGTGATGAGTCTGCATTAAATATGTATGTATATTGTAATAAGAAAACTATTATTAGAACTTTATTCGGCTGTACTGAATTTTTAGGCATTTAATACTCCAGGTGAAAAAAATTTAAGGACATTTTTGGAGAACTACTTTTTCTCTACTTCCAAGATATTAAGTAGTGTATATTTTCAATTTCTCAGTAACTGATTATCAGCGCTCGGACTTTCATGCAAATGCATTTTTTTGTGGTGAGAGATGAAGAGGTATTGACTAATTATCTATGCGAATCAGCAAGTTTTAAGTAGTTTGGCATCGTTTTGAAGTTGCATATTTTTGCATTGTTTGGTGGTAAGTGCATATTTTGCATATTTTGGCAATAAGTGCATAATTTTGGAGTAATAAAAATTTTTTTAATGCATATTTCTCAATTTTTGAAGAAAATATTAATAGGCCAATAATGGATGGCAACTAAGCCTCAGTTTGGTTGCCAGTTGATGAAATTTATACTACTGATGGGAACTGGCAACTGAGAGTGTCAATCTAATTCGCTATTTAGTGCCTGCCTTTCAGGCAAACATTAATTTTCAGAATTAAAAAAAAATATTTATATATATTTTTTATTTTTGGTACTTTGTTCGTATGTAAATTCATATTTTTGCGCATATTTTTCATTTTTAGGTGCATTTGGTAAGCGCTTAAAATCAATTTTTAGTTGCATGAAAGTCCGAGCCTTACTGATTATTAACAACATCCAGCTAATTAATTAAAAAGTTGTTTTACTTTTAGAAAATTGGCACACATTTGACATTTTGGCAAATAATTACGATGTTTCTTGATTTTCTAAGCGAATGAAATATGTGAATATTATATGTTATTTTATAAATGCATATGAAAAATTGTTTTCCCGCTTAATTTATAATTGAAAATAATGTTAAAAAACGCGTAATTCCCAATAACATCACTAAAGTCATTTTCAAAAGCCACATTTTCATATATTTATAAGCTCGCTTTTGTAACACTACTCAGCAAAAAACTTGGCAATGAGTTGTCATTACCGAACAACATACTTTTCAACCACAAACTACATACCGTGTGAGTTACTTTACAGTAGTTGAACAATTACTAAAGCGCCCTTCAGACTAATAGATTTAGTATTAATACTTGTCAAAAACTCAAATCTTAAGTAAAAGTATAACAGTGTAAAAACAAATTGTTATGATATGTCAAATAATACGTAAATAAATTTGACAGTATTATGGTATTCGTCATTTTTAGGCAATTTTCTAAACAATCACATTTATCATTTTATCAGGGTTGTCTTTTGCACAAACAAACATAGGAATAACAAATACAATTTTGTATTTATTTTCCGTCATAAATAAAGAAATAGAAAAACGAAAAAATGTGCTTTATCACAAATTATTTATCTTACGTTTCATTTGGAATGTGATAGTGTGGAAACAAAATTTTCTTTAAGATTTCTTGGCAGTCAGACTGATTTTGATTTACAAAATCTAATAAAAATCTCAAAGCTTATATTACAATGTGAAAGGGCCTTTATTACACAGAAAAAATTATCACCAAAAAATATTCAAACAAAAGTTTGTCTAAAAATAAATTTAATTTTCAGTAAATGTTCTGTCCATAACCTATGAATTGTTTGTTTGACTTTTATTTAGAACGCAAACACCAAAAACAACAATAAAACTGTGTCGTACAAAACCACACCGATGACGACATACACACAAATAACAGCAACAACAATCATAGCAAGAGGAATGCAATTGTACCAATTTTGTTTACAAAAGATTTTTGAGTGAATCGATTAGTTAATGTCGTTGCATTAATTCTCATTAATTTTTTTTAGGGTATTTAGATAAACATTCAGACTTGAACACATTTAACAAAGTGAAATCTTCTAAACGCTTAATGGATGATGACACAGACAAAAATTTTGTTTGTATTTTTGTTTGATTAAGTAAATTATTTTGCTTAATAATTATTAAAATTTTTAGACTAATTGTTTATTAAATTCAGACAGAAATATTGTTCGATATTTTTCAGAAAATCCAGTAAATTTTTTTGCTTAATTTTGTAAATTGTTTTGTCAACAATTTGTAAATATTTTTAGACAAATTGTTTTTAGATTTAAACAATTTGTTCACTGAAAAAAACACGTTTTTTTCAATGAAATTGTTGAGGTATTTTTTGTCTATATTTACAAATTCGTATGTAGGTCCGTTCATAGACAAAATATTTGCTATTTCATTGAATTCCTTTACAGAAAATGATATTCAGTTTTTTCTATGTATGGTGTGTTTGTCTACAAATGGGGTGTCCGCATGGGGAGCAAAAACCAAATGTTGAAAATCGGTTCACAAATGGCAGAGTTATGAGTGAGAGGCGCAAAATTCCCCAACTATTTTCGAAAAAAAAAATTGTGAAGCCAAAATGCAAGCAAAACCTTTCAAACAAAAAAAATTTAAAAATCGGTTGACTTATGACAGTGCTATGGTTTGGAGTAGCAAATTTTCCCACCGATTAAAAAAAAATAATAAAATAAAATAAAAATTACGGGACCAAACTGCAAGCAAGCCCTTAAAAAATGTGAAAATCGGTTTAGAAATGACAGAGTTATGCGTGTGCGAACATTAAAAAAATGCACAAGAATTGAGAATCTCCTTCTTTTTTTAAGTCGATTAAAAAAAGAACAAAAGTGAAATTCAGGTTTGAAATTTTTTTTTGCCAACTTTCCGTTTGGTAATACGCGCTGAAGAGAAAAATCAACACAAAAATGTGGCCAGGGGAGCAGATTTGCCAAAAAATTTAAAATTTTCAGAAGCATTTTATTTACCTGCATGAAAATACATAGTACTAAGCTTAATTCCTTAATTTTTATTTCTTTACTTTTTATTCACGTGCATTTTTTACGAATTTTTAATAACAAAAATGTGAAGAAAATGCGAATTTCCAATTTTTTAGGACAAAATTGTATACGTATGAGCAATATGTTAGTATGTACTCTGCATATTGTCAAGGATTGTGTAAAAAATTATAAAGATTTTTTTTAGCTTTGGCTATGCTATTAGCAGAGATATTTACAAAATAGGGAACAAAGCCCAGGCCAAGAACCATAATTATAAAATTCAAAGCCAAATAATTTTGAAAATATTAAAGATATCCTAATGAAACAAAGTTTAAATTTATTAGAATTGGATAATATTTTTAAAAATTATGAGGCCATAAAAGTTTTTTATGCCGGAGGTAGTAAAATTTGACACCCGGTAGCTCATCATGTGTTTCAACAGGGTGGTCCAAAATTCAACATTAGTTCTCCTCTATGATTTTTACATATGTACATAATTTTGCAATCGGATCGCAAGTTTGAAAGATACAGATTTATAAACTTTTTTTTTTTGAAATGGAACCATTTTGCGTTGGCCGACAGTGCAATTTAATGCCGTCCAATCTGCTTCAGTGTCCGTTTGGTATCCTTTCCGTATCTTTTAAATAAGTCGGCAACGATATTTTTATAGATTTCAATTAAAATACGGATGTGTGAGAATTGGTATCAGTGATCGATTCTGATTTTTACTGATAAGGCACGGAGGTGTGTAAATATAACCTTTGAGGTAATTTTTTTAATAGGTATCACAGCGGGGGGAGCGAAACGATGATTCCAAGTGAATCACTTCATAAAGATGACTGCAATTTTAACCTAACATAACTTAACCTAACCCGACCTATGCACATACATACACATAAGAAGGGCATAACATATTCGGCACAGGCGAATATAATCTTTTGCTTGTTATTTGTTCAATTAGTTGATGTTTTCATTTAAATGATCTTTTAAATTCTCATCAATTTTATTTTTAATGATTCCACAAGTTCATACATACACTCATTTAGTCAAAGTGAGTTTAAGTAGTTTTTGGTTTTGAAAGCAATTTATATGATGGTTTATGACGTTAATTAAGAAGATCCAACAACTACCAAACTAGTAACTGGTATTTATTTCTTGGCTATTAACCTGCATATAATGACTAAATAAAATTTATGAAAAAGTATAAAGTTTTAAACATTTTTATGAAATTCAATTATCAATTGACTTGCAACTACATGCTCAGAGCATCATATAAAAATTGATTTTGTACATACTATACACTCAACAAAAGACTGTAATAATTATTTTAAATTCGAATAAAATTGCTTAAAAATGGAAATGAAAAGCCAAAAAATCAAACATAAGAAAATATTTTCGATTTGGTTTTTATATAGTATTTATTTATCAAATTTGTAACATTATAATTATATTATAATAAATTATATTGTAATTTAATTTAACGAGCATAGTAGTAATGAAATAGGCCATACTTTATGGTGGGATCCAAAATTGGCTGTAGGTAAAAACGATTTACCAACATTGCAATGTTGTTGCTTTTGTTGTTCATCAATTCATTGTTAAAAAGAAAAATATACAAATATTAGCTGCATATGCTGATTAAATAATAAATAAATTTGCTTCTTATTACTATTATTTTTTCTTGGGTAACATTATCAATCAATAGTATTATGTTCACGTTAACATGGTACACGCTTACATATCCGTTCACATCCACTCATCGAAGGTAGAACATGATGCACGCATGAAAAGGAAAATATAGTATAGCCTCATCATCGTCATTGTCATCATCATCGCCATTTAGATCAATGAGCTTTATATTCATTTATTGATTATTTACTAGTTTGATCATTAAATACCATTTTGAACTGTTCGTTCAAATACAATACCCGCAGTTACAAAATCAACATAAAAATTCGTTTTTATTTCGGTTTAATTTACTGGTATTGACATAAAATACATTTTTAATACAATACTCTTTTTGGCCATATTTCCTCAGTTTTCGCTAATAATGATGAGAACATAAAGAACAGAAAATAAGTTAAGCCTTAAGTGGTAGTGAGGGGTCTTATGTGGCAGGAAACACTTTTGACAAGAAACGTTTTGTTTTTAAAGTTGTAATCGCACTACTTCCCAAAATTATTATTTTATTTACACAGAAAAAATTACCACCAAAAAATTTTCAAACAAAAGTTTGTCTAAAAATAAATTTAATTTTCAGTAATTGTTCTGTCCATAATCTATGAATTGTTTGTTTGACTTTTATTTAGAACGCAAACACCAAAAACAACAAGGAAAACTGTACTGTAAAAAACCAAAGCCGATGACGACATACACACAAATAACAACAACAACAACAATGATAGCAAAAGGAATGTGATTGTATCAAGTTTGTTTACTGAAGATTTTTGAGTGAATCAATTCGTTAATGTTGTTGCGTTAATTCTCATTCATTCTTTTAGAGTCTTTAGATAAACATTCAGACTTGAACACATTTAACAAAGTAAAATTTCATAAATGCTTAATGCATAATGATGATGATGACCCAGAAAAAGTATTGATTGATATATTAAAAAAAATCCACTAAATATTTTTGTTTGATTAAGTAAACTATTTTGTTTAGTATTTGTTAGTATGTTGACTAATTGTTTTATAAATTCAGAAAAAATTTTTGTTTGATATTTTTCAGAAAATCTAGTAAATCTTTTTGTTTGATTTAGTAAATTGTTTTGTTTACAATTTGTAAATATTTTTAGACAAATTGTTTTATAGATTTAAACAATTTGTTCACTAAAAACACATTTTTTTCAATGAAATTTTTGAGATATTTTTGTCTATATTTACAAATTTGAAATTTAGTTTTTTCTGTGTATATGTATATATCAAAAAATCGATGCGTGTGGTGCAGTAAATGTTAATAGAAATAAGAATTGCGCCAGCACTAAATAAAATTGGAAAAAAATTATTTTGCACTATTTTTCACTAGCTTAGTGCTAATGGCTTTTTCTACATATGTAAGCCCTACGAACTAGAGAAAGGAGCTTTCTCAATCTTGGGCGAGAAATATAAACAAAAAGCAGAAGTATGGTTGTTGATTAGGATAAGTGCCAAGTATGTATGGTCAATTTCTAAGCCACCATAAAATAAGCTTAAAAGCCAGGAAACATTGAGCTTTAATGCAATTTGGTTTGATGCCAGATATTTACCGCTTGACTTTGGAGGCTGAGTAGCCTAGAGTATAGAGAGCTCTGACGATGGGATTGTGGTTAATCCCGAAAACACTGATGTTCAGTTCGACCCTTACAAAAGTCTTTGTACTTTTCAATTGCCACATGCTTTGAAAAATTATTTCTCAATAAAAAATGATTTAATTGTAAAATTTAAATTGAACGAACTAAAGCCTGAATAATAAATTTCTTTGGATTTTTAAATTTTATTTTAGACTCACACCTTGAAAAAATTTTGTTAAATCGGACAAAAAAATGGGAAAGTTACCACATATTTAGTGAACACATCCAAATTTGAATTTCCATTCGTTGGTCCTCAGATCAGCACGAGATTTTACTTATAAGTCCTTTACTTTTACACGTCTAAAAGAGAAAGGTCGACATATTGTATATCAAAATTTACAAAATTATGTGTAGTTTTCAACAGTTTGTTCAGATTTTAGCAATTACAATTTTTCGAAAGACTTTGAATATCAAGGGGAAAAATGGTGTTATGTGGTGCTATTCATATTATTTTCTTTTCTTAATGATATAAAATCGTTAATTTTTTATATTTTCCAATAAAATTTTGTAATTAGATAAGAATTTACGCACTTAAAACCCTTCAAGTAATAAAAACTATAATTTGCTTATGAAAATTATAAGAATTCCCAAAATATTTCAAACAAATCCAAAAAATAGGTAGAATTCGAAAGGGTAAGCGCTCAGCAAAATTGTATATTGTATCAATTTCTTTTAAATCATGTCTGTGAAGATACCTTTTAAACATGTCTGTAATAATTATGTGATCCTCAAGAAAAATTGTTTTGTAGAGAAAGGAGAAAATTCAACATTTTCCAATTTTCAAATTAAAAATTGTATATTTTATAAATTCAGAAAAAATATTTCCATCAGTTTTTATAAGAAAATTTGCTCTACAGCTAACAACGAAGCAATTGTGATAATCGGCCCTTACTTGGATCCGATTTCTTAAAAATACTGAACAAATGTTTTTAAAAATTGAGAAATTTTAATGTAAAAATGAGTATACCTCACTAACTATAAAATATAATTGTTTAACCAAAGATATATTCTTAGAACCTTATAAGGTCTATAAGCAGACAGACAAATGTTGGAATCGTTCGAGAAATAGATAAATGAAAAGCGCTGAACAATTTTACAGCCCGAAGTGCACTACAGAAATATGGGGAGTTCATCTTCTTAAATTAAATCATCCTTCCAATAACATTCAGATATCTTGATATAATCACCAATGTGACTCCACTGAAATGAAAGGAATTTTTTTTGTAGGTTAATAGCCCAATTCAGTATCTCAATAAAACGTTACGTCTATAGACGGAAAGCAGTCACTAAAGCAATTCAGTAAATCGTTATTATTTTTTCGTTTGAGTTTAGAGGTTTTTGTCTTCACTACAAGAAATTGGAAATAAGGTACTGCCAAGTCAAAAACCATAATAGTTTAAACAATTATTCGGGCTGTATTTTTTGTTCAACTTATAATTATTCTAACGTGGCAATTCAAACAATTATTTTATTGGACGCAATAATTTTTCATTTTCAAAGACAACGATCTAAATATGCTCTAAGCTATTTAGCGAATACAAAACAAAGAAATTAGTCAGAAATTAGTGGGAAAACGTGTAAAACCGACATAGTGAATTGGGCTATAATAGTCCAGAAAGTATTTTAAGGTTTGGAGGACTTTCACGAGCACTCATATTAAGCGTAGAATACAAAAAGTGGTGTAAATTATGCAAATATTAGCTGTGAGTATATCTTTAAAACTAGAGCTGCTAGAAAAAAAACTAATGATGCCATCGTAATTAGCAAATGAAAATACATAAGAATAAACTATTTTTAATGCAGAAAAATGTAAAAATAATAATTTTGTTGTGCTGTGTTATCAAAATTGAAAATAATTTTAGTCGGAAAAGTTAAATATAGAAAAATAGAACTTAAAACCATAAGTTTGACAAAAATGTCATAATAAATTATTACTAGGATCCCTCCTGGTGGTCAAAATTCGACCACTTGATCTTTAACCGGGTTTTTAGCCGGTTTTGTAGCCGGGTTTTTAGTGCAAAAAATATATTGCGCATTTCTAGAGAAAAATACCTATCAAACCATATGTTTTTCATCAATATTGGTGGTCATTAAGATACTTATAAGTGTAGGACAAAAAATTGTGTGGCCTATTTATATATAAGATGAATAAACTAATATGTACAGGTTTTTCTTCTACTCCTTCCAGGGTTAAATATTTTTTGCCGAAACCGCAAAGTTCATTAATTTTAAATAAGTAACTGCCAAAAAACAATATTGTTTTTATATTAAATTGAAGTCAAATTATTAGTTTATTACCATGTAAACAGTTCTTTAAGAAAAAACTTAACTTAAGAAACCATTGAAATATTGAGAATAGCTTGTACCATCGGTGGTATGTGGATGCTTCTTAAAGCTCTGGCAAAATTATTTGGTTGTATTTTTTATATAAAAAAATAAATAGTTTTTTTTCGGAAATCTAGCGCAAGGTTGACAGTGTCAAGACACACATGCAACACAAACACCATTGATGCAGTTTTGGACTTTTGTTTGCAACAAAAATAAAAACACAAATGGAATAAAAAAATTGTTGCAACATTTCTTTTCAATCGTGGTCACACACTGGACTTGGGCTTGTGAAGATTGCATTTGTTAATTTCGATTTTTTGATGTGAGTTTTATGGCCAAAAATTATATAATACTATTGATTGGGCAGATTGCAAAATATATGGCTATACATAAACAAATTTCAAGCTTTGTATATTGATATAAATAATGGCATTGCGTAACAATAAATATGTATCGAAAATCAAAATAGAATCAAACTAGTTTATCTATTTATATGAATTTTCATCAGCTGAATTCAGAAATCAAAAAATTTTTTTTTTAATTTAAAGACTTTTACGCTTTTGCATAAACTACAGAATATTTTATATTTTTCGCTTAAAATACGAACGGAATTGAACTCTGTGACATGGCCGAATAATTTGCATTTAAGCCATGTTACTTGTCATTATTGTTTTATTACTTTTCTTCATACAAAATCACATGTTGTATGAAGAAGCTGAAGGGAAACACTGCTATAGACTAAATATGAATTCAGTTGCCACTGCCTAAAGTACTCAAATAAAGCAGTGTATTTTAAATATTACTCCGAATGGTGGCATTCAAATATCCATAGAAGGTATTGTCATAAGAGGTGTGATCTCGCATTCTAGAGAGTTTGACTTTACTTAGATTTTGATTGAATACGATCAGATTAAGTACGTAGATTTCACGAGTTTTCGAATATAGCATGTTCGAAAGACACTTGAAAAAAAAATCAAAGTGAAAGTGAAGACACTATTTCATACACCCAGTGGAAAAAGTCATGGTACATTATATCCCTATTGAAAAGGACATAATGTCCATAAACATTATTTCCCTTTTGAAAAGGACATAATGTCCCATAAACATTATTTCCTTTTTAACGAAACATTATTTCGTTGGTCGCTATTGCCGTCCACCTTTAGAATATTTCAAAACACCACTTGTTTAAACACCAATTTTTATGTTAAGACTACTTTGAACATATGACTACTTACGTCATACAACAAACATTAGTTTAGAGTTCAACCAAACATTTATGACATATTTTTTTCAGTATGTATTTGTGAGATGATGAAATCAAAATTTTTGAGCATGTGAGTTTTTGGATTATCTAAGCATTTGTTGGTCAAAACTCAATAATGTTGCATAGTTAACAACCTAAAGTGTCTTTGGTACATTCTTATAAAATGTTAACATGATTTTTCTGTGTTCAAACAATCTGCGAGTCAGTATGTGAGATACATCTCCCTTAGTTTAGTTTCTTTACTATTTTTTTCCCAATATAAATATGAAATTGCACAAGTTTTTCTTTGAAATTTTGTAGGGCTTTTCAAATAATATTTTGTTGATAGAATCGTGTTCAATTAAATTTTGTAAACAAATATTTAAAGGCATCCTAATGGATCACGATTTTGTCGATGGCATACTGTATGTAAATTATTCATAAGAAAATTCATATTCATATTTAACAAATTCATAATAAAATGTTTATAGATATTTTTTTTTTGATATTTGTATAAAAAAACATTTGTAAAATGAATAAAGTACTTAATTATTTTATAGTTCAAATATGAGATATGAGTGAGAAAGATTGTTATAAAAAGAAAATCCCAGATTTTAAAGGGTAAATATAAATGTTAAAACCTTTAAAGATTATGAGAAATTACGTACATATATTTATTTATTTTATATTGTAGTTAAAAGTCATTAAGATTAATCCCTTGAATGAATGAATGAATTTAAATTATCCGGGAAATAGCGGATACTACGACCGAAGAAGATCTATAGTATCCCTTGCCAGGTGCTAAAGCAGCTCATCTAGACCTACTATCGTGAGGAATCTCAAGATTGCCAGTGGTTCTAGTGTTGGCAGTTCTCAAACCTCCAATAGGTGCTTGGCTATATCATCTGTGGCATAATGCTTCACAGTCCTTCAGAATATGCTCATCTTCGTAATCACAGAATCTGAACAGGCTGTTACACTCAATGCCAAGTCTGTTGAGGTGTTTTCTCAGTCGCAATGGCCTGTGAGAGAACCTGCGAGTATTCTTAGATTGTCATTACTTAGGGACATGATAGCTATGAAACAATTTTGGTTATACGTTCCAATCATTAGCTTTGCATGCATCAATCCAGGGAGATCGAACCAAAAGGTGTTGCCTGGTACTCTTGATCGCCCTCGATATATCTTCACGGATTTTATCCAATCCAAGTACCCCCCCCCCCCTTTACCTACCACAACGACGTGCCCACGAACCCAGCAGAGTATGACGTTGTTCATGCTGCTTAGCTGATTTAGTTTAATGCGGCTTTCCCAAGCCAACTTAAAGGTAAACTCATATGAGCTGACTGCTTTGATGACAGTCTGACTATCCGAGCAGATGTATATTTCTCTCCCTCGGTAGCACCTGTCAAGATTAAATTGTGCACATCTCTCAATAGCATAAACTTTCGATTGAAAAATGGTAGTAGCTTTTCCCAAGGACTCGTAGTAGTTAGTCATCGGTCCTCCCACACCGGCGTTCTGGAGCCATCAGTGCACCACCTGATGGTGCCAGATTATTCCCTTAGTAACATAGAGCATGCTAATAAAGTGAGATGCTTGTTTTGGCATTTGATGGTAGCATTCAATGATGATAAACTTATATTAGGATGGAGAAACTGCTGTACAGTTACATTAGGAAAAACTACCTCAGAATGTATCCAATACACCAGTTCCAATACAGCAGTTCCAATTTGCCTACCAGAAGGGTAAATCAACGGTAACAGCCATAAGCTACTTAGCCACTATCATACAACAGGCTCTAGTCGCTAACCAAATAGCGCTATGCGCTTTTATAGACATTCAGGTAGCCTTTGACAATACATCGTATGACGCGATCGGCAAAGCTCTTAATAGGAAAGGAGTTCCGAAAATTATGAAAAAAACTGGACATTACAAACGTTGTCATCCAGGGTGCTTGAGTTAAACCTATGTGGGCCATCGAAGATCATAAGATCAACTTGAGGCTGTCCACAAGGTGTCGTTCTATCGCCTCTATTGTGGACGTTGGTCATCGATGAACTGATTGAAGAAATCAACAACATGGGCTTTTGAGCTATGTTTACTATGGTAGGATGGGAGAACGGAACCATATCGGAAAGGATGCAACAAGCCCTAAGTTTAACAAACAAATGGTGCAAAAATAGTGGGTCGTCCATTAAGCCAGAAAATACTGTCATTGTACCCTTTACCAGACGAAGAAAGCATAGACACATAGAACCCACCCTACTTTTACAAAACTTGAGGACCAAACCAAAAATTATATATTTGCTATATACCACCATTTTATTTGAGCTAGAGAATGCCTGAGGAGAAAGTATTATGGTATTCGTATCCGCCTTAATTTCTTATGAGATAAGGTCGGGTGTTGTCTCGGATTCTGTTACATCTCTAAATGGCACTCGAAATAAACTGACGTTATACTGGGTGCCTAGCCACGAACGCCATGCTGGAAACAAACGGGCTGACTGTGTAGCCAACAGAGGTGCCCAAAATTCGTTTATAGGACCGGAACCCTTCTTTCGCATCTCACGAAGATATGTCAAGGAACATAATAATTCTTGGTCTTATATTAAATTTTTTCGCCATTGGGAAGCCCTTCAAGGTCTAAGACAAGCAAAACGATTAATTACGTTATCCCAAAACAAATCCAAAAAGTTAGTGATATTGGACAGAAATGACCTTCGATTACTAAGCCTACGTTCAAACGATGCAAGTCTTATTGATCAGTTTCTTACTTTTTCTTCTTCGAACTTTCTTTGGCGCGTTCAGACGATGAAAGTCTTATCGCTTAATTGTTTCTTCCTTTTGCATGACTGTATACACAATGTAAATGAATGTGTGGGTTTTATATATTACGAATGAGAAAACAAAACGAATTTCATGAGAACATGAGGGTGTGTATCAGTTTCTTTCCTCTTTTCTCTCGCCTACAAAATAAGAAGCTGATCAATAAGCCTTGCATCGTTTGAACGTCGTAAAAGCTTCGAATCGATATATCGTCGCTCAGAAAAAAGAACAACTTTGCAACGAAATAATCTTGTATTTTTAGTAGTTAATTGTAAAATATCTAAAGAGAAACCAATCGAAAATTGTTTATAAAATCACGGAAAGATGCTATTTATCTAATGCAATTAAACTTTTTCTTCTTTTAACATTACAACTTTATGATTTAACAAATAACACATGTCAATATTACATTTTATGCACAAATATGTGTACCAACTATATAACCGATCATTAAAATTGTCTACATAAATATTTTCACAAGTTATTACGGCAATTTCCAAAAGGAAGAACGCCCTGCCTGGTCATAGGAAATATAGAAAAAAAGCTAATAAATAATTCTATGCAGCCCACACAGGATGAATTATATTAAATTTACACTCTATTATTTTTCACAAGCCATAAATTTGTATTAAATTCATACATTTATTACAAAAATCCTGCAAAGAGTTGAACAACGAGATGAGGAGAGAAAATATAGAATCACAGGCTGAAGAAATTTAATACGGACAACTTTGGTGGTGGTAATTGATTGCTGCAGTTGAAATAATTAAATATTTTTAAACAAATCACTTTAACAAACTGGACTCTTGAAAAAGTCTAAAGATTTTAAATTCAATATGTAGACGAATTCTAAACACTGTAATAACTTAGATGCTGATTCTGAAAGTAGGCACGTTTGCTAAAAAATGTTTATGAGAAATACTAAAAACTCTCAAAATTAAAAAAAAATGTATGCTTGTGTTTGTGAATTAGCACTGGTCTGCACAGAAAATGTCCTTTATATAATAATATGTGGAGTACAAATATATATTTTAACAAACAATTTTGTTGAGTAATTTAATTGATTAGTTATTATTTTTTTCACATGTTTCAGCAAAATCTTTAATTGACATTTTTAATCAAAAAAATTATGAAAAAATTGTTTGATTTTCGCGCTATACATAACAAAAAATTTAATTAACCCAGTTTGTTGAAAAAAGCTGTCTTTGTCGCATCCACAACTTAGTTTGTTCTTAATTAATAACTTGATTTGTTAGTTGCAGTTTCATGATATTTTTTTCTGTGTACACCAGTATATTGTATCCTAATTCGGGAACGGTATACCCGATTTTGATAAACAAAACACGTAATTTTCTTGATTTGATCTACCGCTTTCTTAGTGATCCTCAATTTAGTATCGAAAAATGTGATTTTTCATGAAAAATGAAGACATTTTTTTCTTGCTAAGAACTTATAAAAAATTTAAGACAGTAAATACTTTACCTTTTAACTTATTTTAAAGACAGGTATCTCTTAAATTAAAAAGTATCTGAAGCTGATTGGTGGCGATACTAACCTCTTTGCCCAAATGTAGCGATACTACCCGCTTCGTCCAAATAACGCACAGTTGTTCCAATTTGAAAAAGGGTAATAGATCTGTATCTTTTAAACTTGCGATCCGATTACAAAACGATGTATGTAAAAATCATAGAAGAGGACCGGAGCCTTAAGTATGTTGAATCTTGGACTACCCTATTAAAACACACGTTGAGCTACAGGGTGTCAAAGTTGACTACCTCGGCCATGAAAAACCTTGTCGTAACTTAAACAAATATTCAACGATTTTGATAAATTTAAGCTTGGGGTAAAGTTTATAAATAGACAAAAAAAAACATTCCATTGGGATATCTTTAATATTTTTAAAGATATATGGCTTTGAATTGTAAAATGTTATTTTTTTGGCCTTGACTTTGTTCCTGCTTTCGTAAATGAGTAACTTCATTTCATCGGGTGTGACCATTTTACACATATTTTTTGCTCTTAAAGGTTCAGTTTGCATTTTACTTTTCATTTTGCCTTATAAATAATTTTATTGTTATCCAATGGATTCCTAATTGTATAAAGGCGTAGAAAAGTAAAATAGATTCATATCAAATACAAATTATTTGCTGGGTTTGTATAAGTTTCTAAGCCTACTACGCTTATTTTATTCTCTTGTGATTTTTAAAAATATTATCACTTGCAAATTCCCAAATAGTTTTTGAAAGTCTGTGCATAAGATAAGAGGTTTGTAACTGTTCAAAGTTGTGGTTGAAGTCTATTGACGATTTGGTAAAGCGCCAATGAAATGCATATAGGCAATGGTTAACTATCAACAAAAATTTCGTCCAATGCTTGATGTAGCGCGCATACTTTCCTTAATCGACTTAAAAATTCAGATGCAGTAATTTTTGAAGTCTATTCTTTTAAAATATTTTTTACTTTCAATATTTATATTGAAATTTTTTTGAGAAAAACGGCGAACGATTAGCTCTATTTTTGCAAACATTTTGACATTTTTCACTTCCATTTCAAAGTCTTGATATTGATTCATTTTCACCACAATATGAATTGAAATAACTTAAAATATTTTCTACATGCTATCAGGGATTGTGTTAAAAATCATAAAATGTGGATATGCTATTACCAGAGATATTGGCAAAATAGAAAACAAAGTTGATGAAACAAATTGTATGTTATTTACCTGTTTACAGCCTTTGCACCAAGTTTAAATTTAAATCGGATAATATTTATAAAAGTTATGGGCCCGAGAAGGTTTTTCATGTCCGATGTAGTCAAATTTGAGACCCTGTACACAGAAAAAAATATCACCAAACAATTTTTAAACAAAACTGTTTCTGAAAATAAATTTCAGTTTCAGTAAATATTCTTTACTGCATCAGTGAATTTTTTGTTTTACTTTTATTTAGGACGCAAACAACAAAAACAAGAACAAAAGCCCGTTTTCTGTGTCGTAAAAAACAACCCCGATGACGACATACACGTAAATAACAATAACAAGAATGATAGCAAAAGGAATGTGATTGTACCAAGTTTGTTTACTGAAGATTTTTGAGTGAATCAAATCGTTAATGTTGTTGCACTAATTCTCATTAATTTTTTAGAGTCTTTAGATAAATATTCAGAGCTGAACACATTTAACAAAGTGAAATTTCATAAATGCTCAATGGATGATCAGACAAAAAGTTTGTTTGATATGTTACAACAAATTAAATATATCTGTTTGATTCAGTAAACTATTTTGTCTGGTATTTGTAAGTATTTTTGGAGAAATTGTATTACAGACTCACACAAAAATATTGTTTGATATAACAGAAAATCCAGTAAATATTTTTGTTTGATTCAGTAAATTATTTTGTTTAGAATCTGTAAATATTTTTAGAAAAATTGTTTATAAAATGTGTATACTAAAAAAACGGGGTTTTCAATGAAATTGTTGAGATATTTTTGTCTATATTTACAAATTTGTGTGTAGGTCCGCTTCTAGACAAAATATTTACTAGTTCATTGAATTTTTTACTGAAAATGAAATTTAGTTTTTTCTGTATAGCTCAACGTGTGTTTCAACAGGATGGTTCTTCGAGAAAAACTCACTTTTCTGATTTGGCATAGTATAACTAAGAAGCGTCGATATATTATTTGATGTAGCGTACCAATAAAAGATGTAGAATTTCCGTTTTAAAGGCAACAACACAACTCATGCGTCGTTACAGGTTTGTTTAACAACATTCATTCCATGATGCATGAGTGAGAAATATGTATTTGTTGTAGAGATGGTCACAGTTCACATGATTTGCGTGAGTGCGAATATATAAAGAATCGTTAGTTTCTTTTGTTTTAATGATTACTGGCTCATGTGCTGATACTAAATATTACAAATAATCGATTATTTTGAAATACATGTGGAAATGGTGGTACAAAAATATATTATAAGAAATTTGGATCCAAAGATATTTAATTATTCAGGCTTAAGTTAATTTTATTGAGAAAGGCAATTTTAAAACATATGTATATAATAATTGAGCAGACAAAGAAAATTTTTTGGCTGTATAAGTAGCCAGGTGAATACCATAACGCTTTGTTATGGTATTGTTATACCTTTCCACCTAGTCAAAGTCGTAAAGCTAAGTACATAAACATTCAGCATTTAACCAATTACTAATGAAGGCTTTTTACGAGTGTGGAGACTTTTTATAACTTACCTCATGCGCTTGTAATTTCAACAACATTTGGTTTTAGTCTTAGCTATTTTTTACGTGAGCTTTTGCCATGTCCATATCAGCCTAGTTTTCGTGAGTTTTCATGATCGCAAATAATTTTTTTACTCTCACGTAAGCTTGTATGAATAACTAATTTTGTTCTTTATCATACATGACCGTGAGTGAAAAGCTACTCACGATCTCACCTCTAATCAGAAGTGATGCGATATTTAGTTGTAAATTGCTTGTTTGTGTGCCAAACGTTCATAAGTATTATGTGCAACATGTGCAACTGTAAACGTGTACAAAGAAGCCGCCTCAGTTAAACTTAAATACATAAACACTTAAAAATACATACATGGACGTAAGTATACACTATGTACTAAAACATACATATGTATGTATAGAATTTATGTATGTAATTTTAAGCTTTAACTGATAAGCTTTAAAAACGTCTAAAATATTTGAATTTATAGAAATGCAAGGGAAAAAATGTAAAAATAAAAAAATTGCTTTACAAAAATTGTTGTAAATTGTAAATATTAAAAAAAAATATCTCTAAAATTATACATGCAAGTGCATGCACACGACATCGCACTAGACATCAATTGGGTTTCAAGCGAAAAATATATAAATTGTTAAGAAAAAAATCCAACCGATTCTTCAGCATGTGATGAGATGTAGAAGAACAGGCGCCGCGCCGTTTTAAACAAGATAGAAATAGGTACAAGTAAACGGTTTATTGAATAAAATTATTCATATGGGTGTTTCCACAAAGGGTATGAGAAAATATATGAAAATTTTGGTGTTGAATTTATGACATCGGCAAGCCACCTTCGGTCGGCCGGCCATCTTCGGACGCTATGTCAGACGCCCCCTCATCTTTATTGCTCCGACCCCCATCAAAAATAAAAATTATAATTTAAAAACCAAAATATCACCTACCTTGATGACACCGAGTAAATGAAGAGAGTAATTTTAGCTCCAGGATGAAAACACAAGACAATTGATGGGGTGAAAAGCAAAGGGGTAAAAATGCCAAAAATATAAAAATTGGGCTATATACAGAAATCAACATTTAATACCAATATCTATCACTCCACAAAAATTTGCGCCTGTACGCTGACCTCAAAAGACGCTATGTATTAAAAACCAAAAATATTATGTATGAAATGTATGGGTACAAAAAACTTTGAAGCTTAATTACTCAGAATTTTCTTTCTTGCACTTGTACCCCTTTGCTATTAAGCCCCTCTATTCGTCAACAAAAAACCACTATCGCCTGGAAGATATTTAAGAGATACTTCTCAAGAATTTCGCCGATCACGTGGTTTTTAGACGAGACATCTTGACTTAGCAAGGAAACCAACTATTAGCCAAGACACAAACCTGGTCTAAGGATTCCCAAAAACTAGAAAAAGCTCCCCAAAATCGCAAAAGTTCCACTGATTCCCAAAAACTAGGACAAAAATCTTCCCAAAATCCCAGACGTTCCAAGTATTTACAAAAACTAAGACAATAATCTCCCCAAAATCGGTAGAAAAATCATATCTTCCAATCTAATAGTCTGATCCACAAAAAATGTACGAATGAAATATAGGCAAGGATGTAGACTACCAAATGTGTAAAAAGATAGGCAGCTGCTTTTTGCACAGTGGGCTCTATATGTTGTTGAACAGCTTATATCTTGCAAAGTAATAGCCTGATGTACAAAAAAATGTATGGATGAATTAAAGGCAAGGATGAAGGCTTTTTTATTATTATTCCTTTACTTATTCCTCTTGGGAGCATAGGGCATCAACAATATATTTATAATAACTTCTGGCATTAGCATTTAACTTAACATAGTCCCAGGATTTATTTATTTTGGCAAAGTCTTTCAAATTCTGTTCTTAGGCCATTCTTGCAACTGAATTGTCTAGTTTTCGCAAGGTATGGCCAATCCATCTCCACTTTCTTCTCTTGATCTGTATTTCGATGGGTTCTTCTCTTGCAATGTTCCACAGGCTTTCGTTGGTGATTGTTCTTGGCCAAATATACAGCAAATGTTTTGCAGGCATTTGTTTTTGAAAGCCTGCAGACTGTGTATAATGGCATCGGTGAATAGCCATATTTCACTGCCATACAACAGAATTGATTTGACGCGTGCATTGAATATTCTTATCTTCGTGGTTCTCGTAATTTGTGTACAACACCATGTTTTTCTAAGCCGCACAAAAACACTTCTAGCCTTATTTAATCTGTTATTGACGTCTGCCTCTATTCCACCATTAATCGACATAATGCTACCTAGGGAGCAAAACTTTTCAACGAATTCAATGGGCTTATTTTGAAACGTAATATGTCTGTTGCAGCTGTTATTCAAGCGCATAGCAAAGGTTTTTCTTGTGTTTATTTCAAGCCTTACATGTTTAGCTAGCACCACGTTGCTTTTTCCTACATTTCGGAAACCTTATGTAATAGCAGAGAGATGTCGTTGGCGTACTCCAAATCTTCAAGTTGGGTTTGTAGACCCCACACGATACGCCTTCTCCTTGTGCATAGTTTCACCATGATGTTATCTAGAACAACAGCAAAAAGCTGTTGCCGTACTCCCATGTTGGTTGTTGATTGAACCATTATCTAATACTTGTAGTTCAGCTGTTGCATATATCGCTTTTATAATATTGATTATTTTGTCAGGAACCCCCTTCTGTCTCAATGCATGCCAGATTGCATTTCTCTTGATTGCATCAATTGCTTTTTTAAAATCTATAAATAGCAGGTAAAGTGGACAACGCCATTCAACGCACTGTTCAACTATTATTCTCAGTGTATTTGCTTGATCAAGGCAACCGCGGTGTGAACGAAAACCGGCCTGTTCGTCCCTTAGTGATTTCTCTATGGGCTCCAACCTAGTGTGAATTATTGTTGCCAACACCATATATACACTGTTAAGCAGTGTAATCCCTCTCCAATTTCCGCAATCTCTCAAATAATCTTTCCTCTAGTCCACTCGTTGCTCACATTTTCTATATGGCCATGAATCTTTTTGGCGGAAGTGTTAGGGTCCACTAACAGCAAATCTGGAATGTTCGTATCAACAGTCTCCCGTATTAATCCCGTTGCAAAGTCTGCTCTCGTTAACGGCTCTAAGCAATACTTGCGACGATTCAGCAGCGCAGTAATTATCCAAAGTCAGACTTTGGCCGCACAGAACACAACCCCAGTAGCTTTACTGCCACAAATCAGGTTATTCCAGACCTCACCAGTCACTCGTGACATTGATTCAGCTGCCAAGTTCATTGGTGCTGGTGCTGCAACAGTCGGAGTAGCTGGTTCCGTTGCCGGTATCAGAACAGTATTCGGGTCCCTCATCATCGGTGATGCCAGAAATCCATCATTGAAACAACAATTGTTCTACTACGCTATCTTGGGCTTCGCCCTTTCTGAAGCTATGGGTCTTTTCTGTCTTATGATGGCTTTTTTGCTTCCCTTCGCTTTCTAAAGTGTGTATTTATGTCCTAGAAAAACGTTAAATCTTATAATAACAAAAGTAATTGATAACATCTGTACTGCAGCAACCACAGCTCCATTATCTTTATTGTTTTTAAAAAACAATCAAGAGCAATAAAAAAGAAGTAACTTTTTTTTATTTAAGTTAAAAACGCTAATAAAACTAAATAATCTATGAAAAAAATGGTCCTTCGAACCGGATTAGATTGGGCTCCTGGGTTTCTTGCAGGGTTAGATTTGCCTAGGTGTTGAATAGTTAGCACCTAGGTAAGATATGAGTATAGGAAACCAGGGTATCTATTTCCTGCTGAAATGCTTTATAGTTTCTCAGAACGTGGAGAAAAGATAAAGGAATTAGAAATAAAAATAGGTTAGGGTTTTAATTCAGTTGTAGAGAGGTTACTTTATTCAAGTGCTCACCGCTCGCCAGTATCTTTGAAAGTGTTAGACACTTTTTTTCATATTCTTTTGAAAGTGTGGGGTTTTTAAGATAGTTGTATAATTTCGAACGTTAGGTGTTAAATATAAATTTAATAATTCACAATAGCTTGAATATTAATCGTTACATTTCATGGTTTGATATAAATGTCATGACATTTTTCATAAGATAAAAGTAAAAGATACAATTTTATTATAAAAAGATACTAATATACATTTGCGTATTTGTTTAAAATATATGTATTTTAAACACAAGGTATACTAACTGTTCTATTGGTTGTTTGTGTTAAGTTTTTTTTTAACTTATAAAATAGTTTTTCGTACTTTCCAGACCAAAATTATGCGCTAAAATAGAACAGTTAGTACTTGCTTTGTAAATTCCTTTAATATCTTTTAATTTACAACGTAAACGACCATATTCTAATCATAATTATCAACTTCGTCCTCATCTTCAGCAGCAATATTACTCGTACTTGTGAAAATGTAGTGTTTGGTCTGCTGTGATTTTTGTAGCACAAACAAACATTAAATTTACACTGTTAAATTTGTGTAAAATAAACGTGTGGAGAATCTTCCTTTTCTTTTTTCACAAAATCACAAACAGATGTACATATGAGTATAGGACTACTAGACATGTATCGACATATGAACAGACACACTTGGTGTCTATTAAATCAAAAATTACACATAAACGTAAATTATTTGCACGGATCGTGTACAATGTATATATTTACTACATCACAAACTAAATAGCAAGAATGAACCAACTAAACACTTAAAGTAAAATACTACAATAACATATTTATATCTAGCAACTTGTACATACAGTAGAGTGCCTGTTTCGTTGATTCTTTTGAAGCATTAATGTTGTTAACTTGTACGAGTTAGTTGCTTAGTGGCATAAAAATGAACCATACTTTAAACATGATTCCTGCATTTACAGATGCGTTAAAAAGAATATATTAAATAAAATTAAGGAGACCAGATTTATGTGCATTTGGTTTGGGAATCTTAGTAGCTTCTATATAATATATATTATATGATACAAATTTGTAGAATTATATCGCAATCTAATACTGAGCTATACCCACTAAACAGATTTTAGCTAAAAAGCCAATATGATGTACCTGCTAATATTTTGAAAACTTTGCTCGAACTTTTACTTTTCTTCAGATATGACTACTACTAATATAGAAAATAATTGAGTTGATTTTCTATACTGGAAAGAAAAAGCAGTCCATCCGCACTTAAGTTACTCCCAAGCGGTGTCAAAAGTACGGCAATCCCGGGTTTTCTGAAATCAAGTACAGAAAGATTGATTAAGTCGGAATATTCAAGTGCAAAATAATAAATTTTAGCCTTTATTCATGTAAAAATTCCTATGTTAAGTACGAATATGTTCATAATCTTTATACACTGTCGTACTCGTAATGTGTTGTTTGCTTGATGATAGCCACAAATCACTGTTGTGCTGTTGTTGTTTATTTTCATTACTATGGCATAGCCGACAAGTATTTAACAAACGTCGTTTTACATGTAGATTCAAGCCCGCTGTATACTTGAATCAATCCGCCGCGTACTTGACAACAATCCTAACTGCCCGAATCAGGCTAACTTTTACTTATTTAGTCCTGGAACAGAACAGACTTAAGAATTTATATATTTACTACTTATATAAATTTAATATTTTTACTTACTTGATTTAATTTAAAATTTATTTTTCCTCATTCATAGTATTGAACTTAGCTCATCGTGCTTGTAAACCAACGCCTTAGACCACTCAGCTAACTCATTATAGAAAGAACGACAGCTAGAATCCAGTATAAGCCAGCAGCATGTAATATGACGTTTGGACGCTATTAGTCGGCACTGAACGAATAAACAGAGTAACCAACAATAAGACAACAACATAAGCACAACATCCCGGTTGGTCATGTCTTTCAGACATCTTGCAAGACGGATGCATGACAATGTTAAAGCGTCGATGACCTGTTGGTGACAGCTCAAACAGATCAGTGAGGACATTTTCGAACAAATGGGCGCTAAGTTCATACATGACAACAAGAGCGACACTGTCATCCATCTTTTCATTAATGACCGTGTAGATGACAACATCCTCAGAAATGTCCCCATTACATTTTAACGTTTGTGTCTGTACTACAATAACGTGTACTACAATAACAATTTGAAGAATTTGTCGCTCAGAGAGTATTTAATACAAGAACTTTTAATAGACATTTTAACGGAACTTTTCATCAGCTCAATTTCGCTCAATTTTAGCAAGCAGAAATGTATCAAAATGATTCAAACTGGAGACAAACTGAGCGACAATGTCCACAAGAATTTCATTTGCTGATACATATAAGAAGAGTAGTGTTTTTTGTTGTAACGAAATTATAAAAAAATTTTAATTAAACGTTGAAACTGTAATCGACAAATACCGTGCATTACAAATGTCGAAATTTCCTTAAGTAGTTGTTGATGAAAAAGTCCTCTACGACGAGTTAGCCAACCGGGATGCGACTGAAGCTATCAACAAGCACACAAATACCAACACACTACGACTGTGTAAAAAGTTCATACTAATAGTAGTACATAAAATAAGAATTTATGTACACAATTTAAGAATAGTTTGGAAAATCCAAAGGTGCACGCCTCATAATCTCATTTAGACCGTGAAATTAAATAGGCTTCTATTCTTAGTTATACTGAAGAGTAAAAAATACCCACCTCAACGCTTCGCTTATGAGGCGTGCAATACTTAAAGTAAGTAGAAAATACTTGAATTTAGTACGGCGTTTTTCTTTCTGTGTACCATTGGCTCATTGACCCCAGAGTGGTCAATTGGATATTAGAGACAGTAATCAAGCCGATACTATTTTACTGCATGTCAGGCTGGTGGGAAGCACTGGGCTCAGCGAACAATCGATCTCGAGAGAGAATTCCTCGTATAATGGCAATCATGATAACTGGTGCCCTAGAATCTACACCAACGAAGGCAAATTCTGCTACATTATGCTGGCTTTTTTTCCAAAGCCTTCCTTCAAAAGATAATTTTGACACTCCTTGGCTTGGGACTTCTTCCCATCATTACCCGGGGCCATACATGTCTACACCGATGGCAGCATCATTGCAGATAATCTGGCTAAGAGGGAAGCCTTGCTTGGGGATGTCGATATTGACAATTTCTGCGGTCTCCCACTCTCATCTTGCTGGAGACGAATTGATGCTGCCCTTATGCAGATGCTCTATAGCGGGAAATATCTGGCCACCCTCGACACAAATAGAACGAAGTAGCTTATATACTTCCCAAAGTTGCACTTGTGTTATCTCATGGCCACGATCTCTGGGCACTGCAGCTTTGGAACCAACGTTAGACGTATGGGTCTCCTCTACAATGATTACTGCTTAAGCTTGAACGACGTAGAAGAAGAGAATATCATGCACCTTCTGTGCCTTTGTTCCGCTCTGAAGGACTACCGCCTTCATCTTCTAAGCAAAATATACTTCAGAAGGCTCCCCTAGATTTCCGTAGTCGAGCTCAACAATATAAGTTCCTTCATCAGCAGCAGCGGGTGGTTCGCTCGCTGACTACTCAAATGGCGTTTTATTTCATAAACTACCCCTCTAGCATGGAATTCCATACTCCTAGCTCCTATCTTCTCTTCTTCTCTCTCTCTCTCTCTCCTTATATTCCTTAAACCACCTCACATTTCACGTCTATATACTTTTTCTGTTCTATCCTTTTCTTTTTTCCCTACAGGTATCACAAAGGTAACATCGACTCTTGGACCATAGTAGGCTGGAATCTTTTCCTTCAATTTTCACCAGCAACCTGATAGCCTAACGTAGCCTGGGCTAGCCTAACCCTCTAATTTTTAGTTGTATGGGTTTTTTGTCCCCTTCTTAAAAAAGTTCAGAAAACTCCCCTTCAAAGGCAAATATACTAAAAAATATTTCCCTTAAAATTCCCTAAAGACACCCAAACTCCAGACTTAATTTGAGCACCAGAAATCATACAAAAGTCAAATTACTTTTAAGGTTTAATTTCGTAGTTATTCGCAATCAGTAATTGGCCTACGAAGCCTCACGTCTGAGATACAATTAGTGCTTAGCACTTTGAAGTAAAAACGCATGGGCAACGCTATTGTGGAATATTTTAAATCTCTAACTCTTCGTTGTATTAATGATTTTTTCTCTTTTTTAAAAGCAGCAGAAAACTCCCCTTCGGCGGATGTATAGCAGACTAAAATGTTAAACGAAAATATTTGCAATAAAAGTCTACTATAGATCTTAAAATATATCCAGACTTAACTTGAAAGCCACAAATAGTTCAAAGCTCAAAAGGTGATTAAGGGTCAATTTCGTATTATTCACAATTAGTGACCCACTCGGCATAAGAAATATATGTGGTCAAAACTTTTACGTAAAACACAACGAGGACCATTTATGTCAAAAGTTTTAGACCACTATATCACCACTGAAGGAAAGTTTTTACCCCTTATTATAGAAAGGGATAAAAAAGTTCCTCGTAGTGTTTTACATAAAAGTTTTGAGGGAGGGAAAATGACTCCCAGATATAAACTTTCAAAACGCTGATACACGTATGTATATATTTTTTTGGCGCCTTCTACCTGTTGTTTTGAAAAAAATTGTATGTTGTCGTACAGTGTAATCAGGAAGCACAATATCTAAGATTATTTGTGTGGTATAAAATAATCTAACAATCATCTATTTCACTCAAAACTTAAGACCATTAAATATGCTTAATGCGACATTTAGAGTATTCCCTAGTTAGTATTCAGATCTAAGGTGATAAAAAAAATTAAAAGGTCTGGTCAACTTAATTTAAAATGTTTTCGAGCATCATTCCGTTCCATCATCTTCCTTGAACTGCAAAGGCTGCAAATTACATCCAAATGTTGCGACCAACTATTATTCTTTCAACTTCTTGACTGTAAGTATTTAAAGATATTTTTCTTCGTCTTAAGCTTTATTATTTTGCTTCGTTGTGTGACGCTGTCGATGTTGCAAATTGCTTATTGGTAAATTGATTTAAATATGTTGTTTGCTGCGTGGTTATTAACTCATTTGATGTATTTGCTGTTATTGTTGTTGTTGTCTTCAACTAGTGCCTGTTCACATCTCCTTCAATCATGTCGTACGTCCATAATTTACCTACGCATTGAGGCCACATACAGTTGTTGTAGTATTTTGCAAGAAACGGCAAAATACTGCAACATCAACTGCAACTAGAAAAACAAAAATTGTTAAATTTCTAATTGTAGCATTTGTTAACCGTCTTAGTCGGTTAAGAAACCCATCAATGGTGTTATTATGGTTATTGGCAATTAATGTTAGTCATTTGTCACTTATGTACGTTTTACTTTTTGAATGTACTGTATACATAAGAATATACATGAGTATGTTTGCATGTGATTTATAAACCATTTTGTATATTTTTCGGTTACACATGTGCGAGTTAGCAGTTAAGAAAAATGCCTACTGCGACATAATTAATGGGTGGCAGTTGAGATTTCGCGAAAGGATTAATTTAAAAGCTTGAGTGAAATTTAGATTAAAACCTGTGATTTTTATTTAATATCAAGTTCCATTAACATCTTTAAAATTGGTAGAGACATTTTTAAAGAATTTCTATATAAAAAATAGTTGCATACGAGAATTAAATCACTACTTAATTAAAGACAATTTGTTGTTTTATCACAATTAGTTCCAGAGTTGCCATTGGTTTATTTATCTTCATGTAAATTTTTCCGATTTTTTTGCTCTTCTCAAGTCAAACTCCTTTGGTTTGATTTTTTTACTTAAGTATATGCGTGATTCTCATTTCAAATATTTTTTTCGTGTCTGTTATATTTTTATAAAATAAACGCAAAAGTTTCAAAATGAAAACTGCTTTAGCATGATTATAAATAAATGTACATAAGTTTTTTTTTTGTAAGACTATACATTATGTGCTAAAAACGAAAATACCTTTTGTACTTTCTTCATACAAAATGGCATGTCCGTAATGCATGCTGTTGATTTTCCACATTAAGAAAGTATAAATAAATTGTATTGAGTGTTACCCATATTTTTTTAATATAATTGAAAATTTACATTGAATAATTAAGGACTTTATGTTAAAAATCTCATCGAAGATTATACATCTGAATTGTTTTAAACTCAAAATATATTGTGTGTTCTGAACAAAATATTGAATTCGTAAGAAAATGTATTGAGCGTTGCGTTAACAAAATTTTTAAATATAATTTATCTATAAATTTTAGGATGGCAAAAAAAGTTAACAGCTACGCAAGGGTAGAAACGGTATAGAGAACATTTTCGGCCTACTTATTAAAATTGGTTGATGTCTTCTGCGGTATTCCCCTACACGCCTGCAAGCAGGAAATCGAAAACTTTTTCCATACCCTGGCACAGACCAGATGGTTCAATGAGCCTACTTGTAGGACCACCAGGCTGATCTGGGCAAGGCTGGATTCAGACCGTACTAGCAATCTATTAAGACTTCAGAAATCACACCTGAAAGACATCGTCGCAACGATCACAGGTCACTGCGAATTCGCAACCATGCCAAGCTAATGGGACTAACGTCCCACGACTTTTGTAGAAGCTGTCAGGATGATCATAAGGCGCAGTGGATGGTTGCAGCCCTGAACCATCACCTTCTGGCGAGTGATTGCCATACCTCCTCTTCTTTTTCTTTTTTATTCCCTTCTTTCTCCCTTTATCCTCCTCACTTTCGCACTTCTCACCTGTTCTCATTCTTTTCTCTCTCTTTTACTCTACTTACAGATAACACAAAGGGACCAACCATGGACCCAAGTGTGCGTAAGCAGCCTGTACAACCTAACCTAACCTATTAAAATTGATTTTATTTGGAAGAAGGATAAGCCTGCTTTTTGTTCATCTATAAATATTTGCAAAGACTTATTTTAAAAGATAACAATTTTTTATTTTTTCATGTGAACAAAGGAGAAAATTTAAAAAGTGGTCATAACTTTTAATTTCGTCTTGCGATTATTATAATATTTTGTCTTTAGAGAATATATGTAGTGTGCTTTCATACAGAAAAAAAGGAATGTAAAACCCACATGCAGCAATCTTGATTGGAAATCATATTAAATTTACAAGATATAATTTGTCGTTTGAGTATGTTAGTATTTATTTGCTTTGTTCATTGCTACAATTCACTGTTCTGCTTAGTTGTGTGACTTGTTGTTGTTTATTCTTACATGTGTCGTCTATGTAGACGACAAAAAACGAATTACCAGCAAAAATTTACTGCTGCTGGCTTAAAATTACCATTGTTTTATATTAATTTGAAACGGAAAATTATTAATCTAACTTTAAATCATCGTTAAAACAATTTTGTTATAAACGTTAAGTTTCATTTTCAATCGACATGACTATAACTTCAATTTCAAATAAGTTTTATGTTAAATAATCATTTAAATCATGTTGAATTAAAATGAAATGCATTTTACATACGATGGTATTTATTTAGTGTATAAGTAAAGAAAATTTTGAAGCTGGTGTGGCTGCAGTGGTTAGCGTGCGGACTATCATGCAGGTGGCACGAGTTCAAATCTTGGCTGGGGCAGTCAGCTACAACGCAAAGTTTTCTGATGACTATCACGTAAGTAAAATAATTAATAAAATAGCTACATTAAAGTCATGTTATTTAAGCTTGATATAACTTTAATTCAACATGATTCTTCGTGTATATATATATATATATATATATATATATATATATATATATATATATATATATATATATATATATATATATATATATATATATATATATATATATATATATATATATATATATATATATATATATATATATATATATATATATGTCCTTTATTTATTTATATACGTATAATATTCTTAAATTTTACAGTATAAAAATAAAATGTACACGAAGAACATAGGGCGTTAACGAATTCTCTCCATCTGCTTCTATCTCTGGCTAACGATTTCACTTCATTCCAAGACATAAGAGCTGTTTCGTGCTCTGCTCTGACACAGCGTAACCACGTGTTTCGGGGGCGACCTTGTCGGCGTTGACCCTGTGGGTTCCATTCAAGTGCTGCTCTGGCGATATCTAACAATGGTCGTCTAAGCACATGACCGATCCATGTCCACTTTCTTTTGCGTATATCACTCATTATTGGCTTACAATTTGCTTTTTGCCAAAGGTTTCCGTTTGAAATCCTATCTGGCCAATAAATTCTTAGTATCTGTCTAAGACATCGATTTACAAGCGTTTGTATTTTGTTGATAGTATATTTTGTGAGGCTTAATGTCGTACAACCATAAAGTAATATCGACTTTACGCTGCAACTGAATATTCTTAATTTTGTCCTGGACGAGATGCTATTTGATCGCCAGATTTTGCTCAGGTTGAGGAAAGCTGTACGTGCTTTATTTATGCGTTTATTTACATCTATCGCCGATCCGCCATCTTTAGATATTTTACAGCCCAGATAGTTGAATGATTCCACATCCCCACATCCTCAATTGTCAATCTGTCTATTTTTAACGGTGTTGTATTTTCGTATACGCATGAGTTTCGTCTTTTTGAAATTTATACTCAGTCCAACTTTCTTAGCGGTTTCAGACAGCTTCATTAGTTTTTCTTCGATATCAGAAAATCGATGTGCGATGAGGCAAATATCATCAGGCAAATGTCATTTAAATATCCTGCCATGTTCCACGGGATTCCAGAAGGTGCTTGTCTGTTAGTATTTTCCATAACACCATCAAGGAGTTAAAGAAATAGTGTTGGAGAAAGTACACATCCTTGTCTTACAGCCGCCGAGGTACTATAAGGATTGCTTTCCTTGCCGTTAAAGGGAACTTTATATTGTGCGTTGTTATATAGTTCACGGATTAATACCACAATCTTTTCAGGTATACCCTTGTCTAGTAGAGCTGACCATATAGATTCTCGAATAACTGTATCCAATGCCCGTTCAAAATCAACAAATAGTAAGTACAAATGAGAATTGTGTTCCACCGACTGTTCCACAATTATTCGCAATGTATTTACATGGTCGGTGCATGATCTGCCGGGTCTAAGACCAGCCTGTTCCTTCCGAAGAAGCGTTTCTACTGTAGGTTGTATACGGTGCAGTATAATAGTTGCCATTATCTTGCTAATGGAGTTCAGCAGGTTGATACCTCTCCAGTTTTTACACATCGCAAGACTGTCTTTTTTGGAAATTGTAAAAACAACCCCTTCTTTCCAACTGGCAGTTATATGGTCGTTAATCCATGCGTCGCGAATAAGTGGCGTGATGAATTCTGCGATAGTGGCGGAACCGTACTTAAGAAGTTCAGCGGTGATATTGTCAGAACCTGGTGATTTGCCATTTTTCATTTGGTTAAGTGTGGCCAAGACTTCTGCATATGTAGGAGCGTTTGTTGAGATTTCTCTTCTGGGATTGCGTCGCACTCTGCTCATGTCAACGCTGGTTTGATTTTCATAGGCATACGCAGAAGACTGGGATGTGAAAAATTCTCGCCACCGCTCAAGCTGTTGATCACTTGTAGTCAAATCTGCGCAATACGCAAATACGACAATTAAATCACTGCTAAATTGATGTTAATTTGATGTTCTATTACAACCAATCCCAGTGTTACCGTTGGTTTATATTTTTTTCATGCCCATTTTTAATATTTTTTTGTTCTATTTACTTTTCTAAATTTTTTGTTCTACCACTGATAAGGAAAAAAAACAGCGCTGTTATATTCTGCTGTGTTCGTTGATGTTCATTGTTTTCTTCTTCCTTGGAAATGTCGATCATGTCTAATTTTTTCTGAGTATTATGTTACGAACCTTAGCCTGGATTAAAAACCAAACTAGTTCGAAATAATCACATCAAAGATCATATAATTTGTATTCCAACATATAATTAATATATGCTTTATAAAATCTGATCCTATTTTCTACTTTAACTTATTCAAATGAACGAAATTCTTATTTCTTTGGCGAAAGTCATATGTATTTCAAGAAAATTTTATATATGCACTTCGCTATCACAATCTAATCGAAACTCTGTATTAGCCAACTGTTAATATATACTTCCATATAAAAGATACAATTTTCTTTTAAATTTTTGTTAGTTGACATACACTTGTATTCAATGCACAAATAAAATTTAATCGAATTGTATTAAGAAATTATGAGAAAATGTAATAAAATTTCAAGAGCAAGGAAGAAAACAGCCAAGCATTTTCCGCATAGAAAATATTAATATTTCGAATTGTTGTTTAGCATTGTCTTATATACGAAGAATATATGTAGAACGAAAAGTAACAACACGCAATAGACAGACACACACTGTGGCATACATTCGTATCTAAGAGGCAATTGCATAAAACAGTTGCTACTAAAGCTAACGGGCAACATGTTAAATTTTCTGCTATTTATAATAATTGGAGTAAATGTTGTAGCAGCAACAAACAACAAGCAAAAATTGCAATATAACCAAAACACAAAAAAAAAAAACAAAAACTCTAGAAACTAAAAGCAACATTAGCATCAACATCAAAAAACAATATTGATGATAAAGCATTTGTACAATTTGTGAAAAATATAAGCCAAGAGCAAAGTTTTACCACAATTGTTATATTGACAAATTGGCAATATGCAGCAACCAACAAGAACGCCAACAATTGGAACACCGACAACATCTACAAGCGAACAATATGACTATTGCGTAAACTTAAAATATTATGTGGAATATTTTCAACATCGCTTGGAGAATTAACATCAGCATGCTTTAATACCCATACTAATTTTGCAATCACAAGAGGCCGGCTTACAACAAGCTCCATACGAAATTCAATAGTGGATTTGTAACGATTATTTGTTTACCACTTCTGTTACCATTGCCAACACAGCGACAGGTCATTACAAAGGTTACCCAAAATCATTTATTACGTGTTTTTAGAAAAAACTCTTCTGTATTTACTTAAAAATCGTGAAGGTGCAAATTTTCAAAAACTTAAAAGTATTTTGTAATACTGTCATATGGAATAAATCGTTCATATGATGATAATACGTCGTCAATTTACTATAATGATTTTTTTAAATTTACTTCATTCCAATGATTTAAGTTAGACTTTCCGTGTTTATGCAGATTTTGAACGGTTTTAATGGCTTTTCATGATTTTTTTTGAGGAAACACAATTTTTTTTAGATTGTGCGCTCATTTATCTAAACTATTTATGGTCTGATTTTTTTAGTTTAAAGAAAAAATATGGACGACACGTGCGATGCATTAGTACAAATTTAGGTTTATAAGTTATTTTTAGTCTAAGGGGCCAACATTTCATCTTCGGACAGATGAAATGATAGACAATAGGTCTAGTCGTTTTCCATAAATTTTTGCGAGTTTTCGCGATTTTTTCCCGAGTTCTTAATATTTCTACACTTTTAGCGAGTTTTAATAAATTTTAGACTTTTTTCCAATATTGCAACTTTTTGCGAGTTGGCAACATTTTCGCGAGAGGTGTGATTTATTCCTAGTTTGGCTTAAATAATGAAACAGAAAACTCTGCAACTTCAGGTAAAAACGCTGTAGAAATAAACAGGCCCAAAGCTAAATCGACGACAGTAGCTTCAAAATTCTCTCATATTATTGTTTATTTTGTTTTGTTTTTATATTTCGTATGAAAAATGTATGACATTTTATTAAAACATGGCAAGATTGTTGAGAGAATGAGTGGCTAATACTGAGAGTATGAGAAAAAATGTTGCAACTTCAGGCAAAACCGCTGCCAAATAAACAGGCCCAAAACTAAATCGACGGCAGTAGCTTCAAAATTCTCTCATATTATTGTTTATTTTCTTTTGTTCTTATATTTCGTAAGAAAAATGTATGCAATTTTATTAAAACACGGCAGCATTGTTGAGAGAATGAGTGGCTAAAACTGAGAGAATGAGATAAAACGTTCTCAAAATAAAATATATTCTATCTCATGACCAGCGTTGCCAGAAGCTTTTCGAAGAAAATCATCATTTTGCAAAATAAAAATCATATTTTGGTATAAAAAATCATCTCGAATTTTTTATTCTAAAATTTTATTCAAAGCAAAGCTTATCCAGTCTTATCCTGTAAAAATCGCGACTACTTCATACAGTGTATAGAGTACTCCACAAAGGACCAGGAGTAGTTACAAACTGGTACAAACATATGCAATAAACGTGGTCCATTTAACACTGCGATGTTCTAGGGCTGGACCATGTAGTCCAACTTTGCATTACACAAGACTACCCTAAAACCTACACCGATGTAATGACTCCATGGAACACCTATATGAGGCTAGCTTTGAAACTACTCTGCGTCACTACTTGATGGGCCATTCAAATGTTCGTGTTGGACGTGGTGCAACAATTTTTGCAGGATTTACATTAATATTATTTCCATGCACGTTTTCTTCTCCTTAAAACATATAAAAATCGCCATGAAAATTGGAAAATTTACGAACGAATTTCTCTAGCAAAGCTAGAGAAATTCGATAAAAACATGTTAACATCAGTAAACTGGTTCGATATCACTGAAAACTGTATACATATAATTTCATGATATTTTCGCAAAAGCTCCTTTTTAAATCACTATTAAATTGCAACAAATATTTTTTAGCCTCTGTAATTGCATGAGCTTCCAAAAATTTAAAAGGCTGAACAGATTTCCTTAATTCCGAAAAAAAGATTATTTCATAAAATAAATTATGTTTATTTGCTGATAGTTAAGCATTGTCTATATGCATTTCATTGGCGCTTGACCAAATCGTCAGTAGACTTCAACCACAACTTATCTCAAGATAAGAGGTTTCTAACTTTTCAAAGTTGTGGTTGAAGTCTACTGACGCTTTGGTAAAGCGGCATGGAGATACATATAGACAATGCTTAACTATCAGCAAATAAACTGCATTTAAAATAAAATTATGACAATATATCAAATAATAAACTTCTTAAAGATTTCATAAAATATAAAAAATTCATTCCGATAATTTTTCCAACACATACAAAGAACCAATTTGTTTTAAGTCAAATAAGTGTTTTTGTTGCTTGGTTTTGATGTGTTACTAAAATTGCTACATTTGATATTTTGAACACACCTAAACATTAAGAAAGAAAATCAATGAAAAATAAAGAAAAATCTTTAAAAAGCGCCACAACGGAAATATATTTATTTTGTAAAACCTAACAAAACTCAAAAAACAGCTTCAAATTGGTTCAAATTGGCGAGATGGAAATATAGTAATAAATTCTACATACATATGTACATACTTTGGTAAGAGAAAGTTCAAATAAGGGGCAATGGTTCAATCTGAGGGACAATGCAGAACCATAAACTTTTAAGTTAAAAACTATGGAAAATTATATTTTAATTAATCCATACACTTATAAAACCGTAGGACATAAATATGTATTACAATAACTATTTTAAATATTTCCAAGCATGTAGAAAATCATCATTTGCAAGAAAAAAAATCATCATTTGGGGGAAAAAAATCATCAAATCATATTTTTGTCAAAAAATCATTAAAAATATGATAAAATCATCATTCTGGCAACGCTGCTCATGACAGCGTTTGATTACTGCCAACTTGTATGGAAAAACTCGTTTACCCCGTTCTGTTTCATCATTAAGTCTGCAACTTCAGGCAAAAACGCTTCCAAATAAACAGGCTCAAAACTAAATCGACAGCAGTAGCTTCAAAATGCTCTCATATTATTGTTTATTTTGTTTTGTTTTTATATTTCGTATGAAAAATGTATGAAATTTTATTAAAACACGGCAACATTGTTGAGAGATTGAGTGGCTAAAACTGAGAGCATGAGAAAAAACGTTCGCAAAATAAAATAGATTCTGTCTCATGACTACTTTTTACGGCGTATGATTAATGTCAATTTGTATGGAAAAACTCGTCCAGCCTGATGTTGCAGACTTGTTCTGTTTCATCATTAAGCCTGGTACTGTGTTTAAATTTGTGAAAAATGTTGGGCAACATTAATTATTTCATGCGAAAAATTTGACATTATAATCTTCATGTGTTTGTTGTAAATTCAATGCGAAAGAAGTGTCACTCATATTATTTCAAGATGAATAGAGAGAGTACTACTACTGCAACATTTTTTCATAAACAATTCGCGTATATTTTTTTAATATGGACTTTTGACAGAATTTCGCATAAAATGATGAACAGAGCACCATGCTTTATACACAAAAAACTAAATTTAATTTTTAGTAAGGAAATTCAATGAATTAGTAAGTATTTCGTCTAGAAACGGACCTACAAACAAATTTGTAAATATAGACAACAATATCTCAACAATTTCATTGAAAGACGGGTTTTTCTTAGTAAACAAATTATATGAATCTATAAACAATTCGTCTAAAAATAATTACAAATCCTACACAATATAATTTACTGAATCAAACAAAAATAATTACTGAATTTTATGCAATAAATCAATCGATATTTTTGTCCGAATTTACAAAACAATTTGTCTAAAAATACTTACAAATAATAAACAAAATAGTTTACTAGGAACTGCATGGTGTTTATCCAAAGTTATTTAATTAGTTTGGCTTAAGTTCATATTTAATTTAATCTTTCGATCTAATTATTTTTTATTTAAGAAAGAAATTTTAAAGCATGTGAATATTGAACATTCAAAGAAAAATTTGGATGTACGGAGGGTTGAGCTGACAGCTGTTTCGAGACTACCACAGTCTACTCATCAGAGTCCTTTACCTACACTACCACTGACAGTGGCAACAACAATGTAGCGAAAGTCCTACTAGTTTTAGTAAGCTCAATTAACAGACTGTCGCCATCTTGTGGCGAGTGGCACCCATTAATTAACCTTTTCTAAATGTTCGGAGCTTCACTAACTGTCTTTTCTTAGAATGTTCAACTATTCTAAGCTCTTTCATTTCAGTCTTACCAGCGTGGAATATCATCGATATTCTCAATATTCTAAAGGCACTTAGCTAAAACATGAATGTGTACTGTTCCAAAAACTTGGACAAAATAAACATTCAAAATATCCCAGCATTGAGAATATCGATGATATTCCACGCTGTTAAGACTGAAATGAAAAAGCTTAGAATAGTTGAACATTCTAAGAAAAGACAGTTAGTGAAGTTCCGAACACTCGCCACAAGATAACGACAGTCTGTTAATTGAGCTTACTAAAATTATTAGGATTTTCGCTACAGTGTTGTTGCCACTGTCAGTAGTAGTGTAGGTAAAGGACTCTGACGAGTAGACTTGGTGTTCACGAAACAGCTGTCAGTTCAACCATCCGTAGATCCAAATTTGTCTTTGAATGTTCAATATTCACATGCTTTAAAATTTCTTTCTTAAATAAAACAAATTTGATCGAAAGATTAATTAAATATGAACTTAAGCCAAACTAATTAAATTTTTTTTGTAATATATGAAACAAAATTTTTGTCTGAGTCATCATCATCATCCATTAAGCATTTATGAAATTTCACTTTGTTATATGTGTTCAGCTCTGAATGTTTATCAAAAGACTCTAAAAGAATTAATGAGAATTAACGCAACAATATTAACGAATTGAATCACTCAAAAAATCTACAGGGAACAAACTTGGCACAATATTCCTTTTCCTTTTCCTATCACTGTTGTTGTTATTATTTGTGTGCATGTCGTCATCGGGGTTGTTTTTTACAACACAGCAAACGTATTTTTTTTGTTGTTTTTGGTGTTTGCATCTTAAATAAAAGTCACACAAAAAATTCACTGTTTCAGTAAAGAACATTTACTGAAAATTAAATTTATTTTTAGAAAAAATTTAGTTTGACAATTTTTTGGTGATAGTTTTTTCTGTGTTAAGAATTGAAAAAAATTTTGTTTTTTATAATAAGTTTTGTATAATATTTTCAATTTATGTGATATCACGTTAAAATATAATGTTTAAAATGTTCGTACTTTCCTTTTAAGTTGACTATAACCGTTTAAACTGCTTTACACATAACAATATCGATCAGCTATTTCATTCCGTTACAGTTACATTCCGTTCTAGTCGGCTAAGTATACCTTAATACATTCTTCGAAAGCATAACAACCCACAGTGCGGTAGAAACAGCATTTTTTCAAAGCAAATCAGAAATTTCTAAACGGATAATACTTTCTATATCGTTTCTATCCTTATGCTGCTGTTAACAATTTTTTACCGTCCTAAAATTTATAGATAAATTCTATTTAAGAATATGGTTAACGTAACGCTCAATACATTTTTATACGAATTCAATATTTTTTTCAGAACACACACTATATTTTGAACTTAATACAATTCAGATGTATAATCTTCGATGTATTTTAATATAAACTCCTTAACATGCAATGAAAAATTTCCATTAAATTAAAAAAAAAAATTTGGATAACACTTACAACTTTTTTTTTGGATACAAACCATGATTGGTTGATGTGACGTTTTGCAATTTGAAAATAAAACTCGTCATATTAATTCAAGAATTTTCAATTCAAAAGAAAAACTTTATTGAAATACCCTAACTGCCTATTTCACGATGTCGAAATAATTCTTTCTTTCATACAATTATATTTGAAATGAAAACAAAATTTTAAAATTTGTTTTTGTTTTATATGTATTTATACGAAAGAAAGAATTCTTTTGACATCGTGAAATAGGCAATAAATCAATAATTTTCCACTTCGATTGAATATGGTTCAATTGAAACAAGACCGTATTTTTGCTAATGTTTCTTATTGAATCAATATGGCTTTTATTGAATTTTTCTCTGAGTGCGCTATTTAACAAAGTTCACAAAACTTTTGAAAATTTAAAAGTACAAACCTACGCTGTTAATTTAATGTATGTTGTTAATGCAATTTTAATAATTAAACTGAGTAATGAACCGTACTAAAAAACCGTAACGCTCAATACACAAGACTGCGGACAAGAACAATAAAAAATTATAATTTTTAAAATGTTCAAAAAATTTGATGTGCGAAATAAGAGAAGCAAATGCAAATATTCTGAAACCGGAAAAATTCATAATTTCTTAAAGTGGAAAATGAATAGTATGCATTACGGATACGCCATCTTGTATAAAGGTGTAGAAAAATAAAAAGATTCATATCGAATATAAATTTTCTGTTGGGTTTTGTATAAGTTTCCAAGCCTACTGGACTTAATTTATTTTCTTGTGATTTTCAATAAAATTATTATTTGTAGATACTCAAATAGTTTTTAAAAGTCTGTGCATAAGATAAGATGTTTGAAACTTTTCAAAACTATGGTTGAAGTGTACTGATGATTTGGCAAATCACCAATGAAATGCATATAGACATTTCTTAGCCATAAACAAATAAACCTTTATTTTAAATAAAATTGGTAGAATATCTGAAATAATAAATTTAATAAATATTAAATCATGTTGAAGCAGTTTTCGTTTTAAAATTGATGCATTTATTGTATGAAATATTTTTTCAACAGACACGAAAAAAGCATTTGAAATGAGAATCTACCATATTTGTTATATATTGTTTCAAATATATCTTTCTGCTCTTTCATACAATATTATATCAGTTAGGCATATTCATCCAATAGGTCTTACAATTTGCATAACTTTTTTGTTTTATTGTTTAAGAAAGAATCGTTTTATAACTATTATATATTCTCACCAGCCGACTCTTTTTCTTTTCATAAATAAATGTAGATCGATCTACTTAGATCTGTAATTTCAAGATAATATCAACACCATTAAATACCAGCACGCTTACATTAATCCATTATTTTCAAATACACACATTTGTTGTGTGTACTTATGTGTGTGTATGTGTTGAGTTTTCAGGTAATTGCTGTGATTGAATTGGCCGCCTATTGCAATTATAAAGTTTCTGCACGTTTTTATTGAATCAAAAATGTTTGTTCTGATAAAACTATTTACTAATGTTAAACTTACGTTTAGACTTGTTTATTCGAAATCTTTCCAATCAACCTTAGTTTATCAAAAATCATACAAATAAAATGTTTTTTCCAATACATGTAAGTACAACTATCCTATAAACTTGTTCATTTATTACAGCATTAGTTATGGAGATTTTAAATTGATAAAATATTCAAAGTCGGTGATATTTAATAAGTTGCACCTATTTTTTTTTAACAAAGTAAAACAATAATGTATAGAAATAAAAGAATTCTAACTGAAACATACATACTATTTTGCAAAACTTCTTTTAGCAACTCAATTGAAATTGGGTATACTTTACCCCTTTCGTTGGGGGGAGGTTAATATCTTGTGTCCCCCCTTGTATCCCCGCTAGCACTTATTTGAGATCACCATTAAAATGTTTATTAGTAATTTTTATAAAATCAAGGTTGAAGTACTCCACTGGTAACGGTCCCAAAAAGTATACTTGCCAACTTTTGTTTTTCATATTGCGTACACTGTACAACATAAAAACATTTACATGGCTTTGATGACTGATTATGGTATAGTGCACCAAAAAATATGTTATGTATATCGGCGTTTTCAAACTTTACATCTCGGACTCATTTTAGGTGTAGTTAATTCATATAGCGGACTGAAATGTTCTACAAAAATATCATTCGTCGTGTTTTACATAAAAAAGCTGAACATAATTATACCTTAAACGTAAGGATTACAAGAGTTCCTGCGTCGAGTCAGTACAACTATGTGCAAACGGGGTGAGGAGAAATTTAACACCCTTAAAGTGAATCAAAGAGGTAAACTTTTTAAGCCCCGATACTTTTTTTTTGTTATTTTATGATCGCAAATATTTGTAAACTGTATTATTACAAGAGCACAATATTACACTATACAAACATAATCATCGATAGCATTGAAAATAAAATATTAATGGCGACAAAAAACAGCTAACCTATTACCACACCGCTGATGACGCTTACAAAAGTAGAAAGTATACCCACTTTTTGCGTTGGACGCGTCAAGTCGTCATGCTCTGTAACTTGCTACACCGAAAAAAATAAGTTTCGTTTTTGATAACAAAAATCCCGGTATTCAATAATTTTTTTTTCAAATTTCCTGTGATAAAGAATTCCCCTATATTGATAACAAAATTATTTCAAAATAAAAATATATATATAAATTAAAAAAATGTTGACATGGCTGGAATACGAACCCGGGCTTTCCGGAGTAAAGCATACACTCTCTAGCTGAGCCATATCCCATTTATTTTTTTATGGGATACAACTTGTTTTAAGTACTTATGTATAAAAAGAAAAGAAATAACCGGCATGGAAAAGAAATACTTACAACAAAATATTTTATTATGTTAAAGATAAATGTTATTGAAATTCATATTTTTTTAATAACATGGTTTTATTGAATATAATTCTTGTCTATTTTTTTCTGTGTACGTACAACTACACTGATTCAACTTTTTTGACAGCCGCGTATGACGCAAAAAAGCGTGTAGCGCGTGTTATGGACTTTAAGCTTTATGCGTTTCCTGTACAATTTTATTATTTTTTTTCTGTTATTGTGTTTTGAAATTGTTTGTGCAGTCGAGATCATTGATTATAATAATTATTCCATTACGCAGCACAGTGCCTGCCGGTCATTACTTAGTTTTGAAAAAACGGGATTATAAATGTACCGAAAATCCGGGCACTTGAAACTAAAAAATAAAATTAAATCATCAGATGCAGACTGGACTGGGAAAAGGAAAAGAAAATATGGAATAAATAACAAAATAAATTTTACAAGATTATGGCGAATGATTCTGGTAGAGGGTGCTAAAAATATATATGTACGTGTATCGCCCTTTTAAAAGTTTACGTCTGGGACTTACCGTAGGAGGAGTTAAATTTTCCCTCCTTTTGTACATAATTGTACTGAGGGTGTGTGACAAACGTTAGCAAAGTACTATTCTAAGTAAAGTTTTGACACTTCTGAGGTGAATAAAATTTCACTAGCCCAGGGGGTTAGTAGAAATTTTAACACAATAGATAAATTTTTGACAGGCAGAAATTAGAAGCATGGTATCGTAACAAGGTGAAACCACCGCCGTCGATTTTTGAAATTCGAGCCGTCGCCCAATACATCGATTTTTGCGGCTCCTAAATGTAGTTAGACTGAAAAATGCATTGTTTATTTTAATTTGCGAAAAATTGTACATCATATTATAAAATTTTTCGCTACATCAGAGAATTTTGTCTTATATGTATAAAAATATTCTTTTACAAATTTATTGATAGCCGGCGGCATGTAGGAAATTTTTTTGCTTCGCCGCCGCAAAATTTTATATTGTCAAAAAAGGTATCATTTCACACAGCTGAAACGTGAATGTTCTTACAGACGTCAAAATTTTATATTGTCAAAAAAGATATCATTTGGCACAGCAGAAACATGAAATTTTTTCCCCACAGGCAAATATTTTTTTGCCATAGTACTTTTCTACCATTTGACACACGCCCTGAATCGGCATACAAAACTTTGCAAGCTTTACGTTTAAGGTATAAAATGTATAAATGGCTTTTTAATCGTCTTCATGGGGGGGTTTTTTATGGATGTTCCCTCATAACGCCGCCATTTATAAAACGATTTCGGACTTTTTTCTTTATTTAAAAGGGTGTACCTCCAGATTGGTTCCGTTCAAAAGTAGGCATGGTCACGCCCATAGGAAGGAAATACACATACCTTTTCATCTACTTCTAATCAACCGATTCCTATGAAACTTTCCATACACATTCAGCTTCTTTTTCAATACTACATCATGATTAAAAAAGTGGTTAGTGTTACGCCCATGCTAAGTAAATATAATTTTTCAACAACTTCGACTTAACCGATTCTTACGAAACTTTGCATACAATTTAGTTATTGTTACAATACAAAATTATGGTTAGAAAAGTAGGCAGCGCCACGCACATGAAAAGTAAATATTCATTTAAACTACTTCTACTTAACCGCTTCTTATGAAACTTCGCGCACAATTAGTTCTCGTGAAAGTACAACATTATGTTAAACAGTATGGGCAGTGCCACGCCTATTTTGTAGTTGGTTTTTTTCTAGAATTATTTAACTTAAACACTACGAGGAACATTTGTGTAGGGTTAAACTTTTCTCTGATATGGGTCTTTTTATCTTTTTTTTAAATAAGCAGTGAGATTCCGAACTAGAATGTTCCACATATATGAGCCTCGTGGTATTTTACATAAAACAGCTAAAAACATCTTATACCTTGAACATAAGGCTTAAAAGAATTTCTATGACGATTATTAATGATAACAAAATTATTTCAAAAGAAAAGAAATATATGTATATTAAAAAAATGTTGACATGGCTGAGATATGAACCTGGGCTTCCCGGACGTAAAGCATGCTCTCTACAGCCGAACCATATCCCAGTTATTTTTTATGAGATAAAACTTGTTTTAAAAACTTATATATGAAAATATATAACCGGCATGGGAAAGAAATACAACGAAAATACAACGAAATATTGCATTAAGTCAATGACAAATGTTATAGAAATTCATATTTTTTTTCAATAACATGGTTTTATTGAGCATAACTCTTGTCTATTTTTTGTGTGTATTTCAACAGTGTGGTCTAAGTTTCAACATTCTTGAAGCTTAGGTTTTCTAATCGCAGCGGAGGTTTCAAAGATATAGATTTGTTACCTTTTTTCAAATTGGAACCACTGCGCGACGGTGCACACAAATACACAGACACACAGATACAAACCCAGCAAACAATTTTTGCCGATTTTGGTCTGAAGTCGATCAGAAAGTCTGCACAAGACTCCGAATTCGTATCCGATGTCGATCAGAAAACGTACCGAAAATCATATGAGTGGTTGACAAGAAACCGGATCCGTTTATCTGAGGAAATTTTAAAAACTATACCGAAAGGTCTAACAAAATTCTGTACGAATTCCGGCGAAATTTCTAGGAAAATTCTAAAGGAATTTTCGACATGTTTTATAAATGTCGGAAAAATGTCTCACACAACATCAGAAAATTTTCCGAATTATCTGATATTTATTGCGTCCTGGCGTATTAATATCAGAGAAAAGTCGGAGCTAAAATTGAAAATTTAACAGAAATGTCGTTTAAAATCCTCCAAGCATTAATGTGCTGCTTATGGCAGCTCATCAGAAAACATCTACCCATATTTTATAAGTTTAAAAACTCAAATATTTGTGCGTATAAACTCAAGAGATAAATGAGAATTGTAACGAAAACTAAAATCAGACAATGTGCAGAAGTGACTGCTAAAAGTCGTAAGACGTAGATCAGAAAATAAGCAGACTACTCTGTTAAATGTCTTAAATGAAATTAAATTGCCTTCGGATAATGTGCAGACTATTCTGATATTAATCGGATAATATTTTAGACAATGTGCAGAAACGTCGTACCAGAAAACTGCTACGGCTCCGCCAAATGTCTGAGGGAATTTTAGACAACTCGGTTGATTGTCTGGTAAAGCCTTGGATTTTTTCAGATATTCGACATGTCGGCCAAAACTGTTTCCTGGGAACTTATAACACCCCTCTTTTGTAATCGGGAGTTAAAAAGTATTTTGTAAATTTAATTATTGAATTTAAGCCTCAATATTAATTTCAACCGAAAATGTATCACATATTAATTTCAGGACATAAGTATTTTTTCTCTCTTAATTGGGATCAATCTAGAACTACGTAAAACATTTTATAGCCCTAGGATAGCTCCCAAAAATTTTGCCCACTCATTATGTGGGAAAGATTCACCGTGAGATGCTCAGACAGACAGACGCACATGGCAGAAAATATAGCGCTTATTTTGACACCCTGTGTAGGCAACACAACAAAGTTTGCTTGGATCATTTAGGTTTTTTCACAATTTGTTTTATGCCTTTAAACTAATATTACTCACTGTTTAATAACTTTGTTTTAAATTAAAATTTTGCAGTGGTATTATTGCCATAATACACACACACACAAGTGTTTGTGTCTGTATGTATTTGTATAACTTTTTTGGCTGATTATCATTCAAAGGTGTCAAGTTTTCATATTTATTTAAAATAATTGGCCAATAGTTTACCACTTGATTTTTAAAGCTTGTCAAAATCGGTTGCAAATTAAAAATTAATTGCAAATTTATTGCTTTTAACTTATTTGTCAATGATTTATGCTGCAGACAATATTAGTTGCTAAGTATTTTATGTGGTTGTTATAATTGTGCTATTATTTTTTTGTTGCTCTCTTCTTTCCCCCTTTAATGAGAGGAGTGTTTGCCTTGTTACAAGTTGCAACAAAATATTGAAAGTGTTGTCCACTATTTTTTAAGTATTTAAAGCATTACGGAATTTATTTTGTCAATTTGTTGCAGTTTTTATTCTAGTCATTTACATTTATTTTTAATTTTATTTAATATCTCTAACAGTTTATTGGTGATAATATATTTTTGCTTTATCCGTGGGTGTTTATTAATAAGGAAATAACTCGTTTGCTAGTTAAAATATTTAACTGCGGCAAATTGTTTACATCATAAGCTAAATTATTTTTATCTGAGTCATAAGCAAATACCGTTTCTTTAAGATTTCAAAAAGTTTTTAATTGAAGAAAGATTACCTAATGCGTCAAATCTTATCGCATAATCTTATAAGTTGCGACCTTTGATTTTATAACATCGTATAAAATAGATAATTTGGTGGTGGAGGAATCCAGAATCTTGGGAGATAAATCCACAACTTTTCAACTGACTAAAGAAAAATCAGCAAATAATTGCAATATAATTGCATATTGCGGCGAAATATATAGAAAATACTATATTTTTGAGCGTGACGAACTAAATTTTTGAGATCACCATTAGCTTAAATTGATGACTGGACTCATTTTCATTGAAAGCCTACCCGGTCTATGGGATGTAAAGAAATTATTGGGATTTGTCATCATTAATCGCCGGGAGCTGGTATCAAGCAAATTCTTTACAAATTCAATATGAAGAAATTTTACATACGAGTCAAATTAAGCATTATTTCAAAAACTTCCATATATCTTAGTTAAAACATTTTAGCATAAAATCGCATAATTTTTAACAAATTTTAATCAAGAACTAAAACAAAAAGAAAACAAAGTTTCACTTTTTATGTGATCATACTATGAGTTTTGGGAACCACAAACGAAAGGAAAATAAACAAACCAACAAATCCTTTGAAGTGATGAGATGACTATAAATTAGCTTAATGCATTTTAAACATTAAGATACGAAACTGATTTTTGTTTGTATTTTATAGCGGTTGTAATGAAATAAGTACAATAAAATTGATGTTGTTGAACTATTTGACCTAAATTGTGTGCTAAATTTTGAGATTTAAATGTTTGCAAAATTATAATGAATACAAATTATGTTTGATCATTGTTGAAAATGAAAAATTTTGTGGTTTTAATAAAAATGATGAATTTGTTTATGACGCTTTGCAATAAAGCATAATCGGAAATATTTCTTCATCTACCTGTGATGCATTTCATATGAAGTAGTCAGAAGAAAATTTGCTCTTATAAATAATATAAAGTTGGACAGACAACATCTTTTTAATGAGAAATTATTTTAAACCTTCCAAAATATGGAATCAATTAATATTTAGTTTTAGAGTTGAAATTGCTAATGCAAGTCGAAAATTTAACGCTCGATATATTATAAAAAATAATATAAATAAAAATTTCAATAAATTGCACTACTCGAGATATTAAAACTTCTTGCAAGGAACCCTTTCATTTATTTATTTTAATTAAAAATTTTTGCATTAGTCCTCTTCAAAATGCTTGGAGAAAAAACTCGCAAGAATTGCTCCCTTTCCCTCATATTTAGAATACTTACTTTTTTCCCTGGGAGTTTTCTCCCGGGGAGATTGTAATCAGGGCTGCCAGGTAATTTTGATCATAAATCTGCACTTTGCGGGGGAAAAATCGGCATTTTCGGCACTTCAATTCGAAAAATCGGCATAAATAAAAATAAGCACTTTTCGTGTTTTTTTAAATTGATTTTTATTAGGTGTGTTTGAGTACTTTTCCAGTAATGTTTATCCAGTAATACAATGATAGAGAGTAAAATAAAATTTACTCTCTATCCAAAATATATTCAAAAAAGTTGTGGAACAACATTTTGTAAGAACTTGCAAGTAATAATAATAAACAATATACAACGCAATAAACTTCAACTTTTGAAAAATATTTTCAACAATTTGTATTAAAAAATTGTCACATAAAGACTAGAAAAGGTTAAATTCAATATTTTTTGTTTTATTTACATTTCAAAATAAACTTTATTTATTTATAATTATGTTTTTATGTTGCCAACTTTTACTGGAAAAAATTTCACAAGTAAAACCAGCAGGTTCTTAGCAACAAAAATGTTTCTTATGCTCTCTCGTTACAAATGCTTAAAAGTAAACGAACGCAATCCAGTAAAAATGAGTAATAATTTGTACAAATTATTACAAATTATCGAGTACTCAAACACACCTATTAATATTTCATGCTTATAACATGTTTATAAACATAAATGGATAACTCATAACTTAATATTTTTTTTTAAAGAGAAGTAACACAATCAGGCAATTAATGCCTACCAGTTAATTAATTAATGTGTTACCTTCTTTGGGAAAGGGATAGGGTAGAGAGAACAGGTGGTAAAGTGGGAGATAGATAGAAAGCTTAATTCAACCCTGCTATTGCGCTTTTTTTGTAGAGCAGCGTTGCAAGCCCCTCGGGTGTCAAGTAGAGGCATTGAGTTGTTTAAGCTGTGTAGCCATTTTATTAGTTCTTTTACATCGCAGACGGTTCTGCTATAATACCGAGGAAGGAGGGTGCTGTGAAGTGCATTAGGATATGTTAGTATTACTCGCTGCCGGTACTGCCAAAGTGATCAGTGCTATCCGTTCATCACTTTAACAGTCCAACAGCAACCAACACAATAACACACTAATGCACATGAGAAAAATGCATAATGTTGTTGGGTTGCCTGAAACTAGTCTTGAACTCAAGACCTCAGGGTTAGTAGTCAAACGCGCTAACTACTCAGCCAACAGCACCCTCAAATATAAAGGCGAAAATAACTTTTTGCCTCTGATATCTATTAAATGTATTTCATATCCTTTTTTTTCATCCTTTTTTAAAAAATTATAAAATATTGTTATTGTCAAAACACAAATATGTGGTTTGGAATTGGAGTTAGCGTGTTGTCTATTGCTTTGATAAAAATCGGAATTTTTTCACCTAAAATCGGCAAATCGGCATTTGGAAATTTTTTAATGGAAAAATCGGCAAAATGCCGAAAAATCGGCACTTTTGGCAGCCCTGATTGTAATTTATAATAGGAGGAATGGGAAAAAATAAAAATTTCCCTGGAATATTTTATTTAGAATAGGGGTACAGGGAATAGGGAAAAACTCCCGGGGAATTGTTATTCGTAATTGGGCTGTATGTGTATGTATATGGGTTTTATCCAAAGAAATTTTATTATTCAGGATTAAATTCGTTCAATTTAATTTTACAATTAAATAAGTTTCTTATTGAGAAATTATTTTTCAAAGCATGGGTCGAACTGAACAAGCACAAGCAGTGATTGATTAAGACAAGAGCCAAGTATGGTAAATTTTTAAACCAACAAAAAACCTTAAGTAAGTAAAAAGAGCTTAATGCAAGTTGCTTCAATGGTGGATACTAGCTGCTTGATTAGCGGGCTAGGGGTTAGCCTACAGTATAAAGAGGTCTGACGATTGGATCGTGGTTGATTCCGAAAACATCTAAGTTCAGTTCGACCCTTACAAAAGTAAAAAAATTGGTCTTAGTTCTTTTTCAATTATTACATGATTTGACAAATAATTTCTCAATAAAAAAATGATTTAATTGTAAAATTAAATTGAACGAACTTAAGCCTGAATAATAAAATTTCTTTGGATAAAACCCATATAGTTCGACTAAAATACACATAAATTATAACAGCCATATTCACAAATATTTAAAACAAGGCAATAAACTACTTTTAAGCAAAATTTCATAAAAATGCATTAAAAAATGTATATTACATGAAAATTTTAAAATAGGTTTAAAGATGGTATGCACCTACTATAAACCTTCAATAAATTCATATCATCGATATATCAATTTCAACTTCAAATATATTTGCAAATTTAGCACACAGGAATACATGATATGCTTTAAATTAAAGCTTGAAGTCTTGGCTATAAGCGTTTACGTATGTTTTTTTTTAAATTTGATAGAATATGTCACTTAATTATTTAAGTTAAACAAAATTCGCAACAAAATTAGCAAAAAAACACCATCAAAACACATAAAAGCAAAAAGAAATGTTAGTGATGTAGAAACAGTCAACACAAATGAAAATAGGCTCGTTATTCGAGTACCTTTTTCATACATGATTAAAAGAGTCGTGTGAACTCTTTTGTAATCATTTCTCTTTTTTCCTTTTACTTCATAGAAAACTTGTGTTAAATAAGTTGAGATATATATTATAAAGAGAGTTAAAAATATCTTAACTTACACGAAAACAATAAAAAGCTATTCATTCGTTTATTTCAATATCATATTCTTTTTATTGCCAGTATCGAAATCTAAATTTCCTTAAAACACACAATGTCTATTGTAGTGTTTATGAATGCAATTTTATATTAAACAGTTTTTAGCGTGAAACTGTTCAATAACAATTGCGAGTCTTAAACCTAAAATAAGAATTTTGTATGAATTTGGCTGTAATTTTTTATTTTTCGTTCATATTTTATATGTAGCTGCAGCAAAAATTACAAAATTATTATGGGCTATGAAAATAGCCAAAAAATGATTTTTTTAAGTATTTATAACACTGGCGATGAATTTAGCTTGTCTGGAGAAGATAATGAAAGTTTACTCCTTTCAGTTTTAGCCTGAAACGTTTTGAGCTTGTTGTTGTTATTAATTCTGGAAAACATATCCTCTTGTTTCTTAAGTCTTTTGTTTTTCCAAAACAATTTACTTTCATTCCAAAAATACAATCAATAGTGGACTTTGTAGGCCATTCGTCGATGTTCTCGTTAATTTTAAGTTTAAGCTACGCTATACGTATATATTTCTTTGGTGTCCTCTGCCAGAATCAGTCATTAGAACCATGATTTTTTTTTGCAGACGAACCCTCTGTGCAAGCCAAGTTTCATAAAAGTCGATTAAGTGGAAATAGTTGAAAATGCAACTTTAATTTGTATGGGCGTAATGCCGCCCATTTCATTAACTATACAGTTTTATTGTCATTGCTTGTGCAAAACTTGCAGTCTCTAGCTTGTCAGTAAGTTTCTGTAAAATTAATTACAAAATTACACCCGAACAGACCATAGACAAAAGCAAGTAAATAAAAGCGTAGTAAAAAGCAGTGCTTTCAAGTGGGACACCGTGAGCGAAAATCATGCGTTTATGACACAAACTCTCGCTTACTGGATATTAGCTTGCTCTCTATTTGAAAAAAATATTAAATATTTCACAATTTCTTCTTAAACATTTGAAAGGTATACCTGATATCCTAATTTACTGGCTTTGTGAAAATCGATTTTTATACTAAAGTATAAAGTATGTATACACTTGTTGGCATAAAATATTATTAGTGCATTTAAGGCAAAATAAAGCTTTAAAGAAAGTTTAATGAAAGTAAAATTGATTAATATCTTTTGTTTTAGCACTTTTCCTTTGCATAAACCCCACGCAAAATGCTACTCTCAAAAATACCTTCGCTTAGGCAACAATGAAACAAATTGATTGGATTGGCTTAATAAAAATATAATGTTGCGAAGCCAAAACCATAAAGTTTGAAAAAAAATCCAACAACAATTGGCATCTGTTTATTATTATTATTATTAAGCAATTTTAAAATTACTTGTAAGTAATTTAATTAAAAAAAAGATAAATAAATAAAAAATAAACTCATTAGTGGAATACATTTCTTCGTTTTCAATTGGTCAGTAGTGTCTTGTTGTTGCTGTTTTGTTTGTTTTATTCGATTTCAAAATGGTCAAATACAAAACGAAAACAACAACAACTTAATTTTTTCGACAAGATATCACGTGCCATAAAAACCAAAAGCTTATTGAACATTTATCAAAAAAGAAGAAAAAAAAATTGTTGGTATATACCTTAAGTTAAATTTAAAAATGTACATTTTCAGAGCTTTAAAAGTATGCAGTGTTTAGATGAATTCCTTTAACACCAGTAACGATTGATTAAGAAGTTAGTAGAGTCGTGTTGTGATGCTTTTGGCTAATAGAGCAACAAACGACTATACACACCAGTTCATTGGTGTTGCTGCGAAAGGTTAACCCACAGTGCTTCTCCAATGAAAAAGACCCAGCAAAACCATTGCGTTAGCCGATGCAGGGTTGTAAGCGAGAGATGTTAGTTGTTATTAAAGAAAAGTGCTTCGAGAAGGCATGATTTTTGTGCTTGACATCCAACTTGGGAGCTCTTGTTTTTGACGTAAAAGAGCGCTTCTTCCGAAGCATCGAAAATGTCGTAAAATCTTGTCTCCTCGTCTTATTGCGTCATCCAATTGTATCAAATCAAATCGTGGTTTACTATAAATCTCTCTTCTCCACACAATAAGTGAGAAATGTAGAAAGAGAGCATGCTTTAAATTCGTACGACATTTTTTTCGAGCCTACACAGGAAAAAAATTGACAAGAATTATGTTCAATAGAACCATGTTATTGAAAAAAATATGAATTTCAATAACATTTTTCATCAACTTAAAACAATTGCTTAATTCACAACAATTTGTATCGCCGATCTTGTATCAAATACACTTTTTGTTTATTTGGTTGTATCGGTTTGTATTGATGGACAAAAGAAGAACAACCACCATACAAATACTCTCTGACTCTGACTCAGAGACTCTGAGAGTATATACAAATACTCTCTGTGTATCGTATGGAATACGATTTTTGTAAAACATATGAAATAAAAGTATAAAAGTGTACTTTATTTTTAAATGAAAATTACCAACAACAAAATGTTGCACTATTGTATTTGATACTATAATCAGCAATGTCACAGAATACCATTCCGATCGGAAGTGGTTTCAATTCCGCAAGTAGCTTCTTCAGAAAACGAAAAATGAAAAATTTCCTCGTAATCAAACCACTTTTAAATTTCAAAGTGGAATTGAAAAACACTTTTCTACTGACTTCATCTGCAGTATATATTAAAAAATGTGCATACTTTTAGGAGCGTCAGTTAAATATTTGGTCATGAGCTTTCCATGTTAATAAAAAGCTCAATGTGAGCTTTGCATCTAAAAACAACAGTAAGCAAACGCCTCAAGGTATAAAAACTTTATCATTGTAAAAACGAAATACAAAATAAACGGAATCTAAAGCACCAAAAATGTACTTTTTCGGAATGACAACTACGGAATCAATTTTTTTTGATGTACGTTATAATCATACGAGTGTGTTTGACTTATAAGACAACAACGTTTTGTCGTATTTGGTGTGTTTGCAGGCTTAAGCACCAAATATGTACTTTTTCAGATTGACAACTACGGAATCAAAACCAATCCGAATGGAATCTATTACACGGCTGAATATATTCGATACAAAGATACAAGAGGTTTTTTTGAATTAAGCAAATATGTATTTCTTTATGTGCCGGTTATTTCTTTTCTTTTCATACCTAAGTACTTAAAACAATTTTTATCTCATAAAACAATAACTGGGATATGGCCCAGCTGTAGAGAGCAAGCTTTACGTCCGAGAAGCCCGGGTTCGTATCCCAGCCATTTCAACATCTTTTGTTTTAATTTATATATTTTTTCTTTTTAAATAGTTTTGTTATGAATAAAGCGGAATCCTTTATCACAAGAAATTTGAAAAAAAAAATATTGAATACCATGATTTTTGTTATTAAAAATGAAACTTATTTTTTTCTGTGTACTTTGTGAAAAGTTACAATGCTACTGAACAAGATTAAGTTTATCTTGAAGTTCGTATTGAACAAATGTAAAAATCTGACTTAGTTTTTGAGCATCCTCGGAAGCGCTTCAAAACATCGTATGTAGAAGCCATGACATTTTTTTACTGCTTGCAGAAACTTAATATTTTTCTGCTGGGGAACTGCTTTATAAAAGCCATTGCATTTAGAAGAACCAAGCATGACATGCACTCTGACCTATATATAATTATATGTTCTTATTGTACAGTACCATATTAGTAACGCCATAAATATCAATATTTTTACGCCGTGGATGAATTTCAATGAAGCTCGAAAAATTAACTAAAAACAATGAAGGTGTTTTAAATAAATATATTTTAACAACGAACTAATTCAATTACCGATCTTTCATTTCAGTACATTAAAATGTTTTTATATTATATTACGTGTTGTCGAATACATACTGTGTTGTCATGCCTTAATTTGTTTATATACGGTACCGTCTTTGGTAAACTTTATAAGGATTTTTGTTACATTTTCCATACATGATTGCCATGAACAATAAATCATCCGGCATTGTATGTATCACTCAAATGACGTTTTTGTTTCTCGCCTCCCCGCCAGGCTCCTCAATGACTCCCTCTCCACAGCATTTTCCTTCTAACTCATTCATTCACTCTCTTTGGGTATTGATATTATGTATGTTAAATTTTGGTTCAACTTGTTGTTATTCTGGCTGTTGTTGTGTTCGCCTCATGCAGTATATGAATTTTGGTCTGTTTTTAGTACGCTGTCACTTAAAGTGCTCGTACCGTTTATATTTAACTGAAAAAATAAGGAAATACACATAAATAAAAAGTTGTTTATTGTTAAAATTTATTTCGGTTTATTTTACTTCTTGTTGTGGTCACATTCTGTTGTTTTCTTTGTTTATACATTTTAATTTGCTTGGCAAATTCGTTATGAAATCAAAAGATAAAACGAAAATTACATGTAGATTTCGTAATATATTTTGCATAATTACGCCACAGGTTGTTTGCTACAAGTTTTAATAATTTTTTGTTATGAAAATAGAATTTTTATTCTTATATCTCGTCTTCCACTAGGAGAAATTAATATAAAAAGAAAGAAGAGAATAAAGTGCATATATCGGGGAATATTATTAGAATTTAGAGTGATTAGAAATTTTAGCCGCTGGCATTAATTTTTATTCAAATTACAATTTTCTGATGCAATTTAATTTGTAACAATTAAGTTAGGAATTTTATTCGAGCTGTATGGGCTTAAGCCAAAGAAGTTTAATTATTTTGGCTTGAGTTCGGTTTTAGTTTAATTTTTCAATTAAATTACACCTAATTCTGTTTTAACACGAACTTTTTTTAGGCGAATTTGATTTAACGCAATTCCAAAAAAATATATTTCATTCAACGTGGTCTAAAATTGTATTTTTTTAATCAGAAAAACGTATGTTTATAACGGATTTTTCAACCTAAATACATAGTTGGCATCACAGCAAATCGTTTGATACTAAAAACTCACCACAATCTAAACTGGGCACTTTCTTTGTTTATATCAAATACCCAGCGCTAAAAGACAACAGGCCTACAAATTCCAGACCTTCTTGAAAACCTGCAAGATCGGTACACATTCAAACTGCCCTCTTATAGAAGGTAAGGTGGAAGTAGTACTTTATTTTATTTTTATTTTTCGTTCGATAGGCATTTCATATTCCCTTCTTTAAGCAGGGAAGATGGAAGGAATATCGTATTTTTAAATTAAAAAGTAAAAAAGTACTTTGGATATAACAAACATTATCGTATTCTTTTTTCACATGTAATTTGTATATAAAGCAGGGTGTCCACTAGCAAGTCACTTGCGGAAGAACTTCTTCTGCAAGTATTTACTGAAGTGTTTCCCCACTCAAACCGAAAATTGCGAAAATCTGCTTCCAGAAGTAGTTTGTAGAAGTTCTTACGACGAACTTGCTGCAAGAAATTGCAGACATCTTTCCACACGATGTGAGTACAGCTTGCAGTAGAGTTTGCTTTTTTTACGAATGGCAGCAAAAAAATGTCTTGTGGCAAAATAAGATTGGCGGCTGCCATCGCAGCATATATAATTAAAGATAAAAAAATGGTAAAGCTAAAAAATTCCAAAATTAAAAAAAAATGTCTAAACGAAAAATCGCTTAAAGGGGGAAAAACGCTAAACGGGAAAAAAGCGCCAAAATTAAAATCGCTAAAACGCAAAAAGTCACCAAAACTAAAGAGAAAAAGTCGTAAAAACGATTAAAGCACTAAAACCTAAAAAATCGCTAAAACTAAAAATATCATCGAAAATGAAAAAATCGCAATAAACTTATAAAAATCACCAAAACGTAAAAAAGCGCTAAAACAAAAAAACCGCCTAAAACCGAAAAATCACCAAAACGAAAAAAAGTGCAAAACAAAAAAAAAATAAAAAATCGTTAAAGCTAAAAAAATCACCAAAACCGAAAAAAATTCCAAAACCGAAAAAGCGCCAAACTGAAAAAAGCTCCAAAACTAAAATAAATCACTAAAACTAAAAAAAATCGTCAAAAAGCGAAAAATAAAAAACGCCCAAGCCAAAAAATCGCCAACACTAAAACATCGGCAAAGAAATAAACAAAAAATTGCAAAAAAAAAGAAAAATCGCAAAAAAAAGAAAAATTCACCAAATTGAAAAAGCGCCAAAACCATTTTATTTTTGTTCATTTTTATAAATTTGGAAAAGAGCTAAAAGTAAACACAGAACAAAACTGAAAACATAAGGGAATACCACAAACCGTTTACCCGACTTATACCCGACTTCTTCTGCAAGTCTTCAAAACACTTGCAGTTCACAGCAAGTCGTTCAAGTTACTTACAGCAAGCAACAAATACGTGCTTCACATAATTTCTGCAAGTAACTTCTGCAAGCAGTGACTTCTGAAAGTCGACTTTTAGTACGTGTTTACACGGCAAACACTTCTGGAAGTCACTTCTGGAAGCAACTTTCGCAAGAAAACTTGCTAATGGACACTCGGCTTGAGACTGAAACTTATATACACAGAAAAACTACCATCAAACTGCAACTAACAATATCAATTGATAATATTTAAATTCAACATATATTTTTGTTGATACGACAAACACATAAACTTTTTTCAAAAAACTGAACTAACCAACTATTTTGTTATGTATTGTGAAAAAATGAACAATCATCATTGTTGATATAACAAATGAATGCACACACGTAGATGAAACAAGGCAAATCACGTTTTGTGTGTATTCAATATTTGCGTATTTAATAACGAATTGCTCTATAGCTGAGAGGTAAGAACGTTAGCCTATTAGTTCAGAGGTCGCCGGTTCGATTTTGCCCAAATACATTTAGTGTTTTTGGCAGACAAGCAAAAAGTCGCTTCGGGGGTTGTGATTGTATAAAAAATATTGTTAGTACAACAATTATGATAGTTAAAATTTGTTCGGAAAATCAACAATTCACATTGTAACGAATACCGATACCGATATATCGGCGATACTTCAGATTTTCCGATACATCGGTATCGGGGATATTTTACTGTCGATACGACGATACTTTTAAATATTTTTTTAAGAGTTTTTGTAACAAATAATTTATTTTTGTTCAATTTTATCATGAATTAAATTCACTTCGTTATATTTTAAATCTTATTAATATCAATTTTAAAAACTAATAATATTTTATGCTGTTATTTTGTAAAAAAAATATTTATTTTTTGTTAATTTTACCATGAATTCAAATTCAAGTCGTTGTTTTTTAAATCTTATTCCAGCAAAAAAAGACACTCCAAAGAAGTCATGAAAATGTAGAATTCGCGATACGGAATTATTTGGATAATTTCTAATTAGTTTTACATATCCTTGCCATTGCAAGAAGTTCTGTTTTTCGATTACCAATCACCGAATCGGAAGCGATGCTAGGACAAATTTCTTTTTCGGTGTTCTATAATGATTTTTCCTCAAGGAAAAAGGATACAAATTACCTATTTTCACAATTTTTTTATGCGAATTTAAACTCAAAACTTTATTTTCATGTAAATTTAGGTGAATAAATATAAACTTAGAAGACTTAATAAATAAGCTATTAAGTTATTTAGAAGAATATTAGTTGATAAATGTACTTTAAAAAATCGATTTTTTAAAAAGCATGGCGAGTATTTTTTAAAATTATAAAGGAACTAAAAATTTTTTCTTGCTTTTCTACTAATTATCTGCATATTTTTAATATAGATTTTTTGGAAGCAAAGAAAATGTAGCTCCTTAAAAATTACTTCCAATTTTTTATACTGGGTTAAAATCAATTTTAAATATTCTCTCTTACAATGTAATTTTGTATAATAAAAACATTGTACTTGAGTTTTGTTGATCTAAATATGTTGATCGAATATTGAACTCAATTTCAATATTCGTATCGGTATCGGCGATATTTATTTTTAAATATCGGTATCGGTATCGGATCGGCAAAACGGCGTATCGTTACTTCCCTAATAATAATAATCTTAATTGAAATAAATTTGAAATCAACAAAAAATTGTTAAAGATGTTTGTCTCATTTTTCTTTAACTTACAATTTCGTAATTGTATTTACGAAAATCAATTAATTATTTAATTGATATAACAAAAAAATTAATTGTATTTACAAACTTTTTTTTCTGTGATTATATGAACATTTTATAATATTTTAATTGAATTTTTTTGGCACAAGTTCCATGATATCTCTGAAGCTAGTGAGCTGATGAAAAAATTGTATTGGTGCGTCTTAAAGATGATATTGTTGTCGAATTGGGTTTTCTATTTTAATTGAATACAGCAACCCGCTATCCAGTTATGTCAACATTTGTTGTGCAACTGCATCATTTTTGAAAAAGTAGATATCTCGAAAACTAGAGCAAAAAAGAAATAAATAAATAAATCAACCGACTGCAGATTCGGGTTCTGCGCTCCAAATTACATAAGAAACCACTTTCAATTGCTCCATTCAAAAACATTGTAAATTTCTGCTTTTAGGTGTTATGAGCTGGGAGGACGGACGAATGAATCATTAAAATAAGCTAATGATGCTTGAAAAGTTTATATGTATTTTGAAAACTATTAGAATTAGAAAAAAGTTGTTAGGGTAAGCAACATTTTCTTCATACAATACTTTTTTGTGAAATTATTATTTTTAAGTTATGAGGAAAGAAAGCAAAATTTTATGGTTTTTCCTAAATTTGAGAAGGCTGGCGACACGTCTTACCTCCAACCGATTAATCTGAAAATTTGGCAGGATACTCGTAATTTCTTTTTATCAATTCTCATCAAACTGGAAGCTGAGACAGGGAGAAATCAAATTTTTTCAAAATAAGCGTCACCCTAATGTACTTATGTAAGTAAAAATGCAGAAACGTACTCACTGCTTATGCTTTTATTATTTACTTATTGCAAAACACTAACCGTATAATCGATTAGGAGTATCAATCAAATCTTAACATTTTATTTTAATTTGCTGCTATAAACTATGATTATAAAATTAACCAAAAGTTAGTTGTAACAACGGATAAAAAGTTTTTATTTTAGTTGTATTGTATATTGTAGACCTTTTTGTTAATACTATAGTTGACTTTTTGTTTGTCTTAAGGTCCTTTTTGTATTAAATAAATGAAACAAAAACTCTTATGTTTTTATATTATATATTTATTTTCCAATATTTCGACCAACTTTGTTGGTCATCTTCAGGGAAATCTTTAATAACTAAAATAATGAATACCTATGTATAATAAAATTTTCTATAAAACAATAACAAACAAATTATATTTACATTAATATATGTTTCAGCATCGTCCATTGTTTACAATGGTAAGCTTGTCACTGACTGTTATTGTTTATCATTTCTATATTTATTAATTGTGTATCTGTATATATGAGCGCAATTGTCAGTATCTGTTTTGTAATTAATTCTTTTTTCAACTGGTATATTAATTATATGAAGCATCTCTTCCATATATCTTTTCGATGTATTATTCTCTCCCACAAGTACTCTCACTCGCTCAAAGTCTGGATGATGTCCAGTTACTGCACAGTGGGACGCAAGGGCGGTTTTTTTATTTAATGTTTTCTCTTTTGTTTTCAAGTCGGATTTGTGTGATGATAATTTTGTCTTTAATTTAGTCTTTGTTGTACCAACATATACTTTGTTACATGTTTGATTTTCATCACCATTGCATTTAATCCTATATACTAAATTCGATTTGTCCATTATGTCTAATTTTGTTTTCATATTAGTAAATAGCTTATTAGTCGTATTAACAGTTCTCATCGCTAATATATATTTTTGTTTGTCATAAATATCTGATTGTTTTATTCTTTCTGATATCCCAGGTATATAGTCTATCGACTTATAAATTTTTCTTGTTATTATATTGTCGCTGTTATGCACTTGTACTTTCTTTCTTGTTGCATAGTCCATTAAATTGTTTATTGTAATCTGTGGGAAATCATTTTTGGTAAGTATATCTCTAATTTTCTCCTTATTTTTCTTGTGATATTTTTCGTTGCTGATATCTAGCACCCTCTTAATAAAGTTTGTTGCTGTGTTGAGAATTATATTTCTAGGATGTTTCGAGTAAAAGTTAATAAGTCTGCCAGATGCCATAGATTTCTGATACCAGTCAAGTTTGATTATGTTTCCTTCTCGAATAATTAAGGTGTCTAAGTAAGGCAGCTTGTTATCAGTTTCTTTTTCTACAGTAAATTGTATCTGCCTATTAAATCCATTTAAAGCCTTTAGCGTTTCGTCCACATGATTGATTTTTATTATCCCAAACAGGTCATCTCCATATTTCGTCATCATTCTAGGTTTTATTTCCATTTTGTCCAAAACAGTGCTAAGAAGTTCTTCCATGACTATATCAGCAATCACCGGAGATGCAGGAGATCCCATTGGCATACCTTTGTTTTGTTGATAATATAATTCATTGAACTTAAAATATCTACAGTCTCTAATACAAAATCTCATTATCTCCATAAACAGTGTCTTTGGTATCTTTGTGTGTTTTTCTAGTATGTCCCATTTGCCATCTATTATTTTCATTGCTAGATCCACTGGAATGCTGGGAAACAATGAAATCACATCGAATGATATTAATATTTCGTCATCTTTAATTTGTGTATTATCTAACTTCATCTTAAATTCCTTCGCGTCTCTTACGTTATATATTGAATTGATCGTCAAGTTCTTCAAAATGTTAATTATGTATTTGCTAAGTCCATATGAAGGTGAATTAAGCGATGAGCAGATTGGTCGTAGGGGCATGTCATCTTTATGGACTTTTGGCAACCCATATATTCTAGGAGCGACTGCAATCCTTGTTTTCAGTTTATTTTTCTCAAATTGATTTATGAGGTTTAAACTAAATAATTTTTCAACTAGACTATTATTCTTATTTTGTAAACTTAGAGTAGGATCTCTTTTTAGTCGTCTATATGTGCACATATCCCCGATAATATTTTTTATTTTTACAATATAGTCATTTTTGTTCATTGCCACAGTTTTATTGCCTTTATCTGAATCCAATATAATTATGTCACTATTTGCTTTCAAGAATTTCTTAGCCTGAGCCACTGTATCTAATATCAATGCGTCCCTTTAATCTGTTTTTGCTCTTCTTTTGTGATCATCTAATAGTGTAACAAACTTTATTCTCGCCATTTCTTGCTTTTCCTTTTCGCTAATAGTTTGTATACACTGTTCTCCATCAGTGATACATTGGAATAATGGTATGGCACTTTTAGTAAATGGTAGTGAATATTTTGGGCGTTAATGGCGTTAACGACGCCAATCCACATCGAACCATATTTTTTTTATATATTTTCAGTTCTAGTGCTGAAAATGTTGATGATTTTCAGCGCTTCAAAGGCGCTTTTGTGAGCAGAAATGTAGTACTCCAATCCGGGAACTCGCCATACAAAAATCAGCAGCGATATCAGCAGGTTTGTCAGCGCTACTTTTATTCCCTAACAGTATAAACCTGCTTTATTGGAAGCAACTTTTTTACTGGGTATCTCTTTACATATATCCATACACTTGAATATTACATTATTTGATTATCAGTTTTATATAATATGCTTTTAATTATTTCTTAGGTTCTTTAAAAATTCTAAGCGAATAAATTAGTAATAAAATTTGAATAAAATTAGTATAACATTTAATGATATTACATATATGTAAATAGTAATTAATATACCTTAAATACCGATTATAATTATTATTTCTAAACTATAACTAGTGTATGAATAGTTCTTAATAGATTTCATTGATTAAATCAATCAACAAAGTACAAAAATGGCTTCATAAAATATTAAATTGTTGTTAATTTTTATTTATTTTTAAATATATGAATATTATTACTTTGTTATAATTTACATATATAATATAAATATTTGAACAGCGAATGCTATGCTAAAACAAAAGACGTAAGACGCGAACTTTAATTATTGTTTTCTTTTATTCCGGTTCTGAATATGTATTAAAGTAATGTGCAAATTATTTCTAAAAAATAATTTTAAAATTTCCAAATGTAAAATCATACCATAAAGAAAGCATGCGAGAAAAATCTTTTCAATAATTTCCCATTTGGTATTAGAATGATATTATAAATGTTGAAGAGCATTCTCGAATTAATACTTTTAAACTTGAAAAAAGTCAACATGGGCAAAACTAATTTAATTAAGAATATAAATTAGGGTGGCAATGAATTTTTTTTAATTTAAACAAAACCCGTTTGGACTATTGTGAGATTTGCTGTAAAATTCAAGTGGTGAAAATTTTGGCTAGATCGGATAATTTTCAGGCGTGCCGCATTGAGTTTAAAGTTAATATTTTGTGAAATTTACCAAAACGAAGTATAAAAAAAGGGCGTCTTTCTTCAATTTGGCTCAAATTTTAGCCCACACAGAATCAAAGGTTCTTGTTTGGAAATCATGCTTCATTTCTGTAAATTTCACAATATTTGAACTTTGACCACTAAAGATCGCACGTTTTAGTTATTCGAATCGGGCCAACATTTTTACCTATGCTTAATGAAAGATCACTATATGTAAATTGAGTTTAACTTTGGCGAATTTTGGACAATTTAAAATTTTACCTCAATAGGGCACGCCTGAGAGTTATCCGATTTGGCTAAAATTTGCACAACGTGAGCTTCAGACAAAGTACTTTATTCTAATAACCTCCACAGCTATTTTGTGTTTTGCCATTGTCAACATATTGTATATATTTACATATAATACATGTGCACATGTGCAAAATGTACATTAGGGTGACAATAAAAAAATAAGCAGTGCGGATTATTATGGTAGTTGGGCTATGAGACACGTGGTAAAAATGTTAACCAAATCGGGTAACTCTAAGGCTTGCCCCATTGAGGTAAAGTTTCCAATTTTCTAAAACTTCCCAAAGTTAAGTTCAGTTTACATAAAGGGATATTTCATTTATCGAAGGTAAAAGGTTTAGCCTGATTCGAGTAACTATAACGTGCGACCTCTAGTGGTCAAAATTCTAACTTTGTGAAATTTTCAAGAATTAAGCATAATTTCTAAACAATAATCTTTGATTGGGTGGAGGTAAAAATTTGAGCCGAATTGGAGAACTCTAAATTTCACATGTTTTTAACTTAAGGGCATGCCCGAAAGATATCCTAAAATTTTCACCACGTGACAGCACAGTATCATTATATAGACGATAGAGTAGATTTCTATAATCTAAGCTTGTGATTGCAAGTATGACACGATGTATTAAATTCAATGAAGTGAACAATCACATAAATGTAAAACATACTTTTTATTTATGAAAATTTTCATTCTGTTAATGATCACCAGCGTTCAAAAAAAAAATGTTTTTCATAACAGGAATGAAACGTTACGTTGGTTGAAAAATAATGACAAAATCATTATTGTAACCTAAAAAATCATAATATTAGTGAAGGATTTCTTCTCAGTGTATCAAAGCTAAAATAACCGGTTTCGGTTTTGCTGAAAATAACAAATCAAAAATATTTCATTGCCACCCTAATGTACATACTAAATAAAACTATGTAAATTTATTTCCTAACTCAAATTACAGATACACTGACATTTCCAACTGTGAAATCTTATCATAAGAAAGCACCAGTTTAACGTTTTAGTTTTTCCAACTATTAACGTTTTTCTAGTCATATTACAGATATTAATTGATTAATAGAACTTAATTGCATACGAGTATTGAAATGAATATATTTATATACTGAAAGTATCATATGAATAAATTTACGCATTTTAAATGATTAAATGGAAACTTAACCTTAAAAGTATTTAAGTTCGTTACCATAATTAATTACAGCTTAGGCAAAAACTACAATAATATGATTTTAAGTTGTTCAATATATTTTATTGCAATATGTTACAAGCTGAAACCATAAAACGTTTTAATTTCTTAATTTACACCGACCATAAATTAATGCAGAAATTTTTTCGTTAGGAGTTTTAATTTTTAATGATACGTAACTGTATTAATTCAATGTCTTTTAAAATTAAAGTAGTTGTCATAATGTGGGTTGGTGAAAAATATTATTCCAAAGGACTTTGTTTAAAGGAAAAGCTTAAAATTATAAAATAACCAGCAAAAATGGAACATACAAATCATTACTAACATTATTGATGAGTTCTAAGTGGTTCTATTTCCGGTGAAACATCAATTAATTTAAAAAATTAAACACATATACTGCCTTTTTTGTATTTTCCATAGAACCACCCAGGGTTTTGGCAGGAATCGAACCTGCGATCCCCAGTTAGTAGTCTAGCCCCTTACGCTAAGTGGTTGTCGTTGGACGGAAGTGATCCGCAGAACTGAATGGTATTGGCATGAAAGGTTGTCTAGAGCAAATTTTGAAATAAAGAACAGCCTTAGAATACTAAATTAAGTACCTGTAGAGATTGATATAAAATGAAAATGGTAAGCCTTCAAAATATTTTCCGATTCAGTTATTACTTATAGTCGAACTGTGTGGGTTTATATCCAAATAAAATTTAATTATTTTGGCTTTACTATTTTTACTTAGACTGAGGCCACACTGGCGTTTTTAAAACGCGGCGTTTCTGCTTTTTATATTAAATTTGAAGTTCTGAAAAATTGAGAACTTTCAAATTTAATATAAAAAGCAGAAACGCCGCGTTTTAAAACGCCCGTATGGCCTCAGCCTTAGAGATAGCTGTGAAGCATGTAGACAAAGAAAAATTTTGACTACACGCAGGGTTGAACTGACATGTTTCGATAGCTCCCGCTAATATCGTCAGAGCTCTTTTCCGCGTAGACCACTCAACCAAAGTCGGTGGTTTGCAGTCAAGAGTTGAATGTCATCTACGTTTAATCAATTGATACTGTCACTCTTAGACCTGTACTTCATTTGATAGTTCATCATAGTTAATTAACTGAATATCAACAGTTTTTAGGGTTCCGTACACCAAAAGTGTAAAGGAGCCCTATTGTTTTCTCTACGCTGTCCGTCTGTCTGTCACAGGCTGTTTTCTCGGGAACCATAAGAGCTACAGACCTGCCATTTTAACAGAATATGTAAAAGTTTTGCCGCTATAACAACAAATATATGACAGTTAAAAATTAAAAGGTGTTTTAAAGCGAACAACGAAATATGTTGAAATACTAATATAATAACATCAAATTTACGATCATATATTGTCTAAATTTGTGTTGAAAATTTCGCCTTGTCTAAAGTTACATCGATTTTGTAGTTATTTTATAAAAGAAAAAACCTTTCAAATTAAACATATTTAGTCCAAGTAGAAAAAATTTAACATAAAGTATAATACGGGTATGGCTGAATGGTAGATACGTCAGACTATCAGTCAGGAGGTCGCGGTTCAAACCTGCACGCGGCCAATCTCTTTTTTTTAGAAAAAACATTTTCTTGAAAAATAATGCGTGTGTAATTTTAGGTCGATAATAATCCGTAAAGTGTTGCCGACTATTATCGACGTAATTTTCAACAAAAGTGCTTTCAAAGTTAGTGTTAATTGGTGTAGTCTGTAGAATAAACTACACCAATTAACACTGATATTTAAAACAATAAAAATTAAAACGAAGAAAAGTGTAAAAAAATTCGGTAAAACTACAAAATCCCAAAAAAACCGAAAAAAATCCCCAAAACCGAAAAAAGCGCCAAAAATGAAAAAAGCAACAAAACAAAAATAAATCGTTAAAACTAATAATATCGTCAAAAAGAGAAAACACAGTAAAAAAACGCCAAAACTAAAAAATCGGCAAAAAACAACAAAAATTGCAAAAAACCAAAAATCGCTAGAACCAAAAAAGTGTCATAACCGAAAAAAATCGCTAAAACTAAAAATATCACCAAAAACAAAAAAATCCTCAAAACCGAAAAAGTGTCAAAACAGAAAAAAAATCGCCACAACTAAAAAAATCGCTAAAACTAAAAATATAGTCAAAAAGTGAAAAAAAAAAATTAAAAAACGCACAACCAAAAAATCGCCAAAACTAGAAAATCGGCAAAAAAAAAAACAAAAAAAAGCAAGAAACAAAAAGTCGCCACAAAAAAGAATCACGAAAATAAAATCGCCAAAAAAACGAAAAATACTTAAAAAAGAAAAAACTTTAATTAAACAAAAAAGCGCAACGAAAAAACTGCCAAAATGAAAAAAGGGGCAAAAACGAAAAGGGATATACATAAATATGTGTATTCGTACGGAACCCTTCGTGTGCGAGCCAAAGTTGCACTTTACTTAATTTTTATATATTTTTATATCTTGTGTTAAGCTTCTTGTTATTTCTCTATTATAGTATGAATTAATATCGATAATTACAATTACATAAAAAGAAGATGCGGGAAGTGCCGGGGAACTCGTAGGACTTTGAGGATTGTTGGTTTAGTTTTTATGAATCTCCAATATGCTTTGTGTCTTTGCTAAATGGTTTGTGAATTTGCTAAGTGGTTCGTGCTGTGATAGCTGAAGATGTCTCTGCTAACTACCCCTAGTAATATCTGTGGTCACAAGCCTTATCCGCTTAAGTCGTTTTCAAAATGTTTCGGGAGAGCTGTTTAAAGTATCGAAAACTAGCTTCCAATCAAATTTTTTAGCGACTTGATTTACACACAAATGGAGTCCATCACACCAAAAACAAAATTTTGTCCTAACTCGAGTTAGGCGCTTAAGGGTTGTGACCACAGATATTATAAATTTGAAAGCAAGTTTGTTTGTTTGTTGTTGAAATATAGAACATAAGTATATAGATCTAAGTATAGAAGGACACATAAGTTATATGTTTTTTTTTAAAAGTAGGACCACGAGGGGAGGTATAGGGAAATTTCTGTCTCTCAGAAACTATCTAGCCGATTTTGATGAAATTTAAAAATAGGACCACGAGGTAGGGGGAATTTTTTTTTGAAACTATCTATCCGATTTTGATGAATTGATAGATCTGCGTCTAGAAAAGCACACAGGCTATAATTTCTTTTCAAAAATAAAGGCGTCCGGTTCATAAACATGCGTGAGAGCCTGAGTTTAAGACCAAAATATTACATTTTACTGAATTGTAAAATATAAATTTGGGAAAAACCACGTTTGAAAATTGTAATTATATTTGATGGTTACAGTTAATAAGTTAATTTTTAATAAAATTTTGTGGTTAAAATTACCTTTTTTATGGTTAAAATTACTAATTTAAAATAATAAGAACGAAAATACTTATTTTACAAAAATTTCTGTAGTTCAGTCAAGCAAGTTACAAGATGTCTATATATACTTCGTGGTATCATTGTTGAACAAGATGATTGAGCTGAGATGGCAAAGGCTTCCAATTTATAAATATGAGAACCTAAGTTCAAGATAAAAAAATTACAAACAAACAAAATTTTGTTTTCTTATACAAACACACTTACTGCTTAAGCCTTGGCAAGCATTGAACCTGCGACCTTCCGGGCTTAGCACACTATCAACAAAACTATTGGTTCATTTTACTGAATTTTATGGGTTGGTGAATTTTATTGGTCAGATTTACCAATATTTTATTTTGGCTGTGATGTCTTAACTATTTAGGTTTAACTTACTAATTTCGGTTTTTTTATTTTGAGGACCGAAAATTTTTTCAGCGAACTATATATTTTTATCTGCGTTTTGTGAAAAATAAGAACACAATATGTTGTGGACAAAATGTAAGGTAATGTCGCTAGTATTGTGCTCCATAACTTTACTGATCAGAAAATATAAGACGTTGTCGCTCATATTGTCCTCAGCACAGTTGAATTGAGGACAAAATGTAAGACATTGTCTCTCATGTTGTATTCTCCAATGTTACTGAAGACAAAATATTAGACATTGTCCCTCATATTATCCTCAACAAACTTGGATTGAGGATAAAAATTAAGACATTGTTGCTCATATTGTTCTTCAGAATGATACTGAAGACAAAATGTAAGACAGTGTCGCTCATATTGTCCTCAACAAAGTTGGATTGAGGACAAAAATTAAGACATTGTCACTCATCTTGTACTTCACAATGTTACTGAAGACGAAATGTAAGACAATGTCGCTCATATTGTCCTCAACAAAGTTAAATTGAGCACAAAAGACACTGTCGCTCATATTGTCCTCAACAAAGTTGAATTGGGGATAAAAGATAAGACATTGTCGCTCATTTTCTTCTCCACAATAATAGTGAAGACAAAATGTAAGAAATTGTCGCTCATATTGTGCTTCACAATGTTACTAAAAACAAAATGTAAGACATTGACGCTTATACTATCGCCAACAAAGTTGGATTGAGAACAAAACATAACCCTCTCAGTCCGAAGGAAAAACCTAGAGTCGGAAGTTTTCAAAAATATATTTTTTATGCTTGTGCAAGGAACATTAGAATAAAAGTTTTGATCAAGGACATAAAGGACGAAAGGACTCTGAGCACCGCAATATGCAGCCGATTGGACATTTGTAAATTAAAATGGTTAAGTGTTCAAGAAAACGTTGAGAGCAGCTACAGCCGGCTGGACAATTTGTCAATAAATGTAACTGAAGAAAATCAAGAAAACGTCTGATCAACTGATCAAAAACGTAAGGCAAAATTTTTTTATAGTGGCCAGATTTAAAAAAAGTCCCAGTTCTTAGTACAAAACACATGTTCAGCTAGCAGTATAAATGGTCATAAGATGAAAAATTATATTTTTAACAGATCTGCAGACGTTTGAAAAATGTCCAATAGGCTGCACGCCAGGATCGTGGAGGATAAGACATTGTCGCTCTTCTTATCGTCAAAAGTATTTAATAGAGAACAAAATGCCAGAATTTGCCGCACAGATTGTCGTAAAAGACGATTTTCTTTAAGTTGTCGTTTAGAAAACCTAATCGACAGACTATACGTATAAGAATCGTCGACGACAATGTCGTGCAAGAAAATCTGGCCAACTGCTTTAATTGTGCATAAAATTTACATTAAATATAATTTGACTATTGTTTATAACCACGACGCATTCGTAAAGAGCTTTAAATGAAAGAGAAATATATTCCTATACTTGGACTTAGTTCACCTAAATAAAGTTAATTATGCTGCAAAAATCTATTTTTATACTATTTTTAATAAATGCGGACCCATATACAAAAAAATATTGGATTTAAAGGAAATGCAATATTACCTTGTCTGTTGGTCACGTTTTTTTCGGCAATTATTTGCCAAGTGTAATCGTACCTTTACGTTTACTTATTCATATATTTCTTCATTGTTATTTTAACTCGTTAAAATAAAAATTCCAAAAATATTTAGTGTGCACCTACATTTTTGCGTTTATAATCATCTTCATTAAGTTGACGTTGGTTGTTGATCAATCGCTCATTGATCAATCAAACCAACAAACAAGCAGTTAAACACATAAAAGACCAACAACAATAGCAACAATACCGAGAACAACATGAGCCAACCCAATTGTCAAGTTGATTCTTATAAATTCGAAACGTTTCGATACAAGTCACAACAAGTGATGTCAGTCAGTCATTCAGTCAATCCGTAAGCATGTGTAACTTAAAAGGCGCTAATGCTACTACGCTTAATTTTTTATCTTTTCTTTTTGATTTTTCTTTAATTTTCTATTAAATGTTGTTGCCAATGTTGTTGTTATAAGTCGTGTTTTTGCTCTTGTAGTTTGTAAATATTTGAAATATTTTGCTGTGGCTGCTGTAACTTTGGTTGTCTTTGGTGTTTAAAAATGTTTCTGATTTTTGTTGTTGTTGCTATATTTCTAATTTTGTTCATTTCATCTCAAAAAGGGAGCTTGTTGCAATGGCCATCTTATATGTCTGTCTATCTGTATGTCTGTCTGTCTGTCTGATTAACTATGGTCTTTAAATGTACACACTTTGCTGTTGTTTGTTCGTTGACAACAGCAGCCTTTGGTGCTTTGGTTGTAGTTTCTTTTATTTGGGCTTTTTTTATATTAATCATGTTAGAAGAAAAAAAAAATAGAAAAAAAAACTATTAACAATGTGTGTAAGTATTTGCTGTTATTGTTAGTTAAGTCGTCTTACACGAGCAAAAAATACATAAAATATATTTTTATATTCGTGTTGCATCAGTTTATAAAGTGTGAATATTCAAAATATTTTTCAGCTCTTCAAATGGCAAACAGGTAATTAATTTTTACAAAAACGGTTATTTGGTGGGAAAATTGTGCTCCAAGCGCTAAAGGAAAGAAGAAAAAAACTACAACAAGTCACAAGAAAGATGTTACTAATTAGTTGCCACTATTCCTTTGGGGATTTTGTTTGAACACACTTTACTGTTTGAAGTAAAATTAAATAAATAATGAGCCCTGCCAACAAAAAAGTTTGTGTTGTAATCATTTTCTAAAAGTAGCTTCTTTATATAAGAAACTTAAAAAAAAACCTTATTATATTTTATAAGTTTTAGGAGACTTGTTTGCGTAATTATTGTAAATATAATAGTGCCGGAAATAGAAGTCTTTTCAATGAAGTTGTAGCTGTTATTTTAATAAATAATTTTTGCCATTTCAGTGATTTCTGGCAATTTTGCTAGCTTGGTCCCAAAAGATATTTGTTGCTGCACGACAAATTTTTAAAAAGGCGTTGTACCAAAATATATTGATGGCGGACAAAAAGTTTTTTTTGGCCAATCAGTGTCTCAATGGTCTTTTGGTTTAAGCACAAGAGAAGTTACAGTGGACCAAATTTGATTACCTGGGACTCAAAAAATTTTTTTAACATAAGTTAACATAAATGCATGGAAATAATGTCCTAACACGCGTTTCCGTATCTCTTACAGCTTAGAAGATATTTGACTTAAAAGATTTAATTTCTTGACTTTTTTTAGTATTTCGCCTTTAACTATTTAGTTTACAGTTGGACTTTAAATTAAAAGGCAGCATTCAATTCTTGGCAAAATTCTAAGTCAAACTTGGGTAAAACTTCTTTAATATCTGCATTCTTGAAGCTGGAAAAAGGCCAAAAATTCAATATTTTGAAATTGACCTGAAAAGTCATGTTTTTTCAAAAACAAATAAATACATATCTTCATTATTTTCAATTTTGTAAAAAACTTTTTTTAACACATTCTCTCTTTAATTACATATCACAAAAGGCAATCCATTTAGCGCCAAATATTTTGTATTTTGGAAATGTACCCTACATTCAACAATGGCCGAGAATCGTAAATTCTAAAAATATTTTTTTGTATCCAAAGAAATTTAATTATTTTGGCTTGAGTGCGGTTTTAATTTAATTTTTCAATTAAATTATATTTTTATTTCGATATAAATGTGAAGCATATAGATAAAGAAAATTTTTGACTGCATGGAGGGTTGAACTAACGTTTCGATAGCTCTCGCCAATCTCTTCAGAACTCTTTTCCGCTTGACCACTCTGCCAAAGTCGGTGGTTTGTAGTCGAGAGTTGAATATCATCTATTTTTGATCAATGCAACTGTCACTCTTAGAGATATATTTCATTTGATAGTTATTGATATTCACTTTTTTCTGTGTCTTGTGTTAAGCTTCTTTTATCATTTCTCTATTCTACTATGAATTATCATCGATAATTACAAGTACTACACTCTAAAAAATTTGTGTTGAAAATTTTTCCTTGTCTAAAATTACATCGATTTTGTAGTTATTTTATTAAAGAAAAAAAAAACCTTTCAAATGAAACATATGTAGTCCAAGTGTAATACGGCTATGACTGAGTGGTAGATACGTCAGACTATCAGTCAGGAAGTCGCGGTTCAAACCTGCACATAGCCAATTGCTTTTTTTAGTAAAAACATTTATCAAAAATAATGCGTGTGTAATTTTAGATCGATAACAATCTGTAAACTGTTGCCGACTATTGTCAACCTAATTTTCAACAAAAGTGTTTTAGAGTGTAGTGTGTGTGAATGTTTGCTTGTTCAGTTTATTTGAACATGTACATTCTTTTGCTAGGTGCCTTGTTTAGAGATAAATGTGAAGCATATAGACAAAGAAAATTTTTGACTGCACGGAAGGTCGAACTGCCATTTCGATAGCTCCCGCTAATCTCTTCAGAGTTCTTCACCACTCGACCAAAGTTTCGATAATTCTTTTCCGCTTGACCACTTGACCAAAGTCGCTAATCTCCCGCTAATCTCTTCGGAACTCTTCACCACTCGTCCAAAGTTTCGATAATTCTTTTCCGCTTGACCACTTGACCAAAGTCGTTGGTTTGTGGTCGAGAGTTGAATATTATCTACTTTTAATCAATTCATACTGTCACTCTTAGAAATGTATTTCACTTGATAGTTATTGATATTCACTTTTTTCTTTGTCTCGTGTTAAGTTTCTTTTATTATTTCTCTCTTCTAAATAATTAAATTTCTTTTGTTTTACAGAAATTTAAGAATTTCATAATATTATCAGGTTGCCAACATTGAATACATTCAAGAATTTTCAATTCAAGATGAATTTATTAAAATTATGAAATTATTAAAAAAAATATCATAATTGTTTCTGTGCATGTATATAAACAAACAAACAAACAAACAAAAATCTTTGATTGTAGGTATTGATAAAAATGCCCATCAAAGCGAAAAACAAAAAATAATAAGAACTTGTGAGTGTTGGATTAAATCAGATAGGGGAAATTTTGGCTAACTAAGTTGAGTTACAATAAAATGAATGCAATAATAATGAATGCAATAAAAGTCTTGTATTCTATTTCGTGACTAAAATTAGTTAAATAGCTGATGTTTCTTTGTAAAAAATGTCCACCTTCGTAAGTGGTAAAAGTGAACAAAAGTGAAGTGTCGAAATCAGCAGTACTGATCCGTTCTGCTGATCTGCTTTGAATATTCTAATACTCCACTCTTAATAAAAATAATTTGAGTTTACATTAATTAAAATATTGAACTAAAAGCCGAAATAATAAATTTCAGACTGAAATTTTTTATCATCAATATTTCAAGAGAATAGACTTAAAAAATGATTGCAGTTGAAACTTTAAGTCGTTTAAAGCATACACGAACTGGTGAACTTTTCTACGAAAATCTAAATTAATCGCTTAAGAAAAAAATGCAGATCGGCTTATTTAAATTTCTCTACAAATTATATTATATATATTTAATATAATTAATCTGGCTTGCTCAAAAGTGTGGTTAACACATGTTTTCTTAAGTGAAAACAACAGCTATATTGTTCTTGGATCGTTTTCCAATTGTTCATTATACAAAAATCAATTGATTAGTTTTTTTTTATATCCTGTGCTTTTTTTTTTGCTGAAGCATTAACTGTAATTATATACAATAAGGAAGTGTGCTTGTGTATTTATTACTAATTACATACTAACAACAATATGTAATATTTCAATATTTGATAACTTTTTGTTCACACCTATAAAGCACCAACTAATATTTTAAATCGTGAATACATATTTATATTTGTCCCAGTGTTACCAGCGGCTGCTACATAATAATATCCATATCCATTATTTTTGATACTACAAAATTGGAATCCTTTAGTCTATTCTTAAGATGTTGCTTTCATAATTGCACTAATAATTTTTTTCGTTTTGTAGTATCCAAGCACCAGCTTTAGACAAATTTTCATATGAGTCTATATATGTATTGTTTGTGATATCGCTAGACAAATGCTAGTCTGATTACATCTGAGGACTCCGCTATATACTTAATAAAAGTTACTCAACGATAACACCGATGTAATCACTCTTTCTATTGTCAGTCAGTGTAGTCTTATACAGGAAAATACCGCCTTTTTATGCTTTTCTAATTCGTTGCATTAATGATTTTTCTTTCTGTTGTTTTTTCAGCTGTTTCCATTTTCATGAATGTTTATTTCTAACATAATTTTTTTATTAAAAGTAAATAAAAGGATGTACGACTAACAACAATATCGGCTTCGACAGCAACAACAATATCAGAAAAGCTTAAAAGATTTTCTTAAGTATGCGTAATGTTTAAACTCATGCAAATATACTTAAATATTTACTATACGAGCTGTTCTTTAATTTTGTTGTTCGTCTTCTACATTTTCTTAATCATTTTTACACGCATGTTAAAACATTTAATAAAAACACGCAGCTGTGTTACTAGAGGATCAACATGCAGAAAAAAAAGTGCAAGAAATCAAACATCAAACATACATCATGCTCATATACTGATAACTAGCCATAACAATATTAACAACCGCAACAACAACGACAACAACAATTTTCAAATATAAATAAAAAAATCTTAAGAAGTTAAACATTGGCATTCATCCTCTTTAACATCGAAATGAATGAAGCAAGCAGCCAGCGTATAGAAACACGGCATAAACGCATCACAATCAAACTGATCAGCACCATCGTCATTTTAAGCTAAGAAAAATGAAAAACTACGCGTACAAGCATTTTCACCATCATGTGCATTTATTTAAACTTAAAAACATTAGATATTCTAGCACTTGCGTACAAACAAATTCACATGAACGTACGCACTATGATGAGAATGTATTAGTAAATGTATCTCGTACTAATGCCAATTAATATTCGCATGATCAAATGCTTAACGCTTATTTAAGTCTTATAAATAATCAACAAAACAATAATGAAGCAAAAAAAAAAAGATGAATAAATAAATATAGACGATAGAGTTCGATAGCAAAAATATCCTACATATTTTAGGAGTTTTTTTTTTGGATCAAATAAGGTCCTATCGAAATCAATATTTTAAACATATCTCTCGACCATCTATTCGTTTTGAGCCTATTCATAGCACAGGGCAGCGCACAGTGGTTCCAAATAAAAAGGGCAATAAATGTTTATTTTTGAAACTTGTGATCCGATTACAAAATGATGTATATACAAATCATAAGGGAGGACACCAATATTGTAAAGGAACCCTATTGTTTTCACTATGCTGTCCGTCTGTCTGTCCGTGCACTATCTGTCTGTCATAGGCTGTTTTCTCGGGAACCGTAAGAGCTACGGACCTGAAATTTTCACAGAATATGTAAAACTTTGGCCGCTACAACAACAAATATATGCCAGTTAAAAGTTAAAGGGTGTTCTAAAGCGAGCAACGAAAAATTCTGTAATACTAATGTAATATACAGACACTTATACATATACACTTTACATTTACACCCTGCAGACAAAGTAACTAGACTAGTAACAGACTAGTTGCCCATCTGTGCTTTTTCCATATATCGAGCTATCGATTTTAACATTAGATTGTCATAGGAGCCCAACTAGTTCATTTGTATACAGTTATATCCCACTTGGAGTCCTAGTTGTTGTAAACTAGTGCTCTTAGTAGTTTGTTTATTTAGATTTCGTAAATCTTAAAAAAAAAACCTTGGGCTTAACCGGGATACTAACAGACATTCCGCATATTTCAAGGCAAGTCTCTACCCACTGAGCCACTTTCTACTTATTTTTTTGTGAGCTAAAAAATATGTATGCCATGTATATATGGCATATACCTGAAAATTTTTTCCTTTTTTGACTAGTATCGTTATTGTCTCGATACAACTCGTAATATGATTGTTCTTTTTTTACTAGTATCGTTACTAATCTCGATACAACTAGGAATGTGACCAGGAACATGACAACTAGTAATGCGACTGTCTCAAAGCGTATCTAGTTGCAAACAAAAAACAATAAAAGTTAAAGGGCGTTCTAACAGTTAATGTAATTTTGACTATGTAATTTAGACAATTTGATGTATCTTGGAAACCGTAAGAGATCAAATCTTGATATTTAAAAAAACGATAAAACTAAAAAATTCCAAAATTAAAAAAATGTCAAAACGAAAAATCGCCAAAATGAAAAAAGCGCATAAAGAAAAAAAAGCACCAAAATTAAAACAATGCCTAAAACGAAAAAAAGTCACCAAAACTAAAAAGATCGCCAAAAAACTAAAAAATGCAAATAAACGAAATAGTCGTCAAAACGAAAAAGCACTGGAAAAAATCACCAAAATAAAAAAAGCGCCAAATAAAAAAAAAGAGCCGAAACTAAAAAAGTCTCTAAAAACCGAAGAAATCGCCAAAACGAAAAAAAGTGTCAAAACCAAAAAAAGCGAAAAAGCGCCAAAACTGACAAAAAGCGCCAAAACTAGAATAAATCGCTAAAACTAAATATAAATCGTCAAAAGGCGAAAAACGTTAAAACAAAAAATACGCTAAAACGAAAAAATCACCAAAGCTAAAAAAATCCTCAAAACAAAAAAAAAATCGCAAAAAAAACAACAAACACCAAAATGGAAAAAGCGCAAAAAAATCGCTAAGTCATAAAGCGCATAAAGAAAAAAAAGAACCAAAATTAAAACAATCCCTAAAACGAAAAAAAGTCACCAAAACTAAAAAGATCGCCATAAAACTAAAAAATGCGCCAAAGCGTCAAATAAAAATAAAGAGCCAAAACTAAAAAAGTCCCTAAAAACCGAAGAAATCGTCAAAACGAAAAAAAGTGTCAAAACCAAAAAAAGCGAAAAAGCGCCAAAACTGACAAAAAGCGCCAAAACTAGAATAAATCGCTAAAACTAAATATAAATCGTCAAAAGGCGAAAAACGTTAAAACAAAAAATACGCTAAAACGAAAAAATCAACAAAGCTAAAAAAATCTTCAAAACAAAAAAAACCACAAACACCAAAATGGAAAAAGCGCAAAAAAATCGCTAAGTCAACAGAAAACCTAAAAAATAAAACAGCTGAAATTAAACGAAAAATCTAAATGAAAAAATTGCCAAAATGAAATAAGGGCAAAAATGAAAAGGGATATATGTGTATTCGTACGGAGCCCTTCCTGCGCGAGCTAAAGTCGCACTTTACTTAATTTATTTACATAGTTATCTCAATTTAAGTAGTCGTGAAAAAGAATAAGTTCGAGACTTTGAAATTAAAGTGAAAGTTGGCTAAATTTTGACAAAAATAGAGCTTAATTGTTGGACTATTTTAACAAAAAATTTTCAGAGCTAAAAGTTTTTATTTTTAATATTTTAAAAGAATACATTTCAAAAATGACTGCAGTTGAAATTTTAAATCGATTAAAGCGTGCACGCTACATACAGCATTAGACGAGAAAAATTTTTTAAGGTTAGATTATTTATGGAATCTTCAATTATAAATTGAACTAACACTAAGTATTAAAATTTTAAACCTAAAATTATTCATAGCACTGTGTTCAGATTTCGAACTTTTTTTCGGGTAAATGTTCGGAAAATTGGTCATATATAATTTGGTGCCAAGAAATCGAATGGTGTTCACCGATTTTTCAGATTGGCTCGAGCTTTCGAGATATTGGTATTTTAATATTTTTTCTTTGGATACTCTATTATTCATTTAGGATTGATCTTATATGAAAATTATGTGAACAGAAAACGGTTATATATTTATGTTTACATTAAATAAAATACAATTAAACAATCTATTAATAATTTTATTATTTTTGAGCTATTTTTGATGTTATTTTTAAAATTTTTACCATTTTGTCTTACTAAAGTTTTTTCTCCTAATCGTGTTAATTGCAAAATAAACTGTTCACGTTTGCTCAAATAACCATTTCAGATATTTTTGTCTGGGTCTTTCCTGAGTTTTAGTCGAATATTTTATATTTGAAAATCAAATATTTTATATTCGAATATATTATATTCGAATATTTTATATTCGAATATCATGATCGAGTATTTTATATATAGAAAGCAGTAAGAATATGTTTTATCATTAAAATGATATTGAATAAAAATTTCAGTAATATATATAACAACAGTAATAAAATATAAGAAAACGTCAAAATTAAAAACAAAAACATCGAAATCGGCTGAGTATATAATAAGTTCTCCAAAGAAAATATTAAAATACCAATATCTCGAAAACTCGAGTCAATCTGACAAAACAGTGAACGCCATTCTATTCCTTGTCCCCAAATTACATAAGATCAACTATCAGAACCGTTGGCCGAATTTTCGACTACCACAGCAGTGATGCCTATTTAGCAATTTTCTGGCTAAATGTAGCAATTTTTCATCCCGTTTAGGCAGAGGAAAAGCTAATTTAGCCATTAGCTATTTTTTAGCTACTTTTATTTTAATCCAGCTATTTTTTTTAGCAAATTTTTCATACATGCAAATTTTTTCCGACGGAGTAATATGATATTGTTTTCGCACGCATGAGCAGAAAACAAACTTTGTTAAAATGGTAAACCATTTTCAGAAATATAAAAAAGGTATTTGGTTTCGTTTAAATTCATATTCATTCAGAAGTTACACTCAGCAAACTTTTTAAAAATTAGCAAAATCACCAAAAAGGTATTTCGTTTATAAAAATAAAAATAAAATGACAATCGATAGGAAGTAAAATAAAATTCAGAAACGTGGGTCGACACTTTCTAAAATACATGCATTCAGAAGTTATACCCAGCAAACTTTTCAAAAATCGCTGAAAAAAGTTTTTACTCATAAAAAAAAACTTCTGTGAACACAATAATGACTAATGGTAATCGATAGGAGGCAAAAATACAATTCAGATGCGGGGGTTTCCGCTTTCTGAAATACTTGCATTCAGAAGTTATACCCAGAAAAATTTTTGAAAATTGCCAAACATCACCGAAAAGTGTTTCGCTACCAAAAATAAAAGTAATCGGTGAGCGCAATAATGGCTAATGGCAATCTATATGCGGCAAAAATACAATTTAGAAAGAGGGATTGTCATTTATAAGGTATACCCAACAAACATTTTAAAAAGTGATAAAAATTGCTGAAAAAAATTTTACTAATAAAAAGAAAAAACTTCGGTGAGCGCAATAATGCCAACCGATAGCGTTTTATTTACTTTAAAAAATCTTTCTAATTTTATGTAAAAAATAATATATGAATTACTTTCTTATTTTTGTTTAATACTCAGTTTTAGCCATTTTTTGTCTGCATTTAGCCATTATTGGTGAAGGACTCTGGCATCCCTGTATCAGAGTGTAATTATTAATTAATTAATTTATTATTATTATTATTATTATTATTATTATTATTATTATTATTATTATTATTATTATTATAGAATCCACCTAATTTAGAAAGAATTGGACATGATTAATATTCCAAGGAACAAGGGAAAAATTAACATCAACTTAATTTTTCAAAGTATACAGCAGAAGAGAGTAGCGCCACTTTTGGAAGCCGCTACACTTCTATGGTCAGTGTTCACGTGTATTTTGCTTATCACCACTTGTCAGGTGGCTCTGTTGAATGTGAAAATTGAATACGAGAATTAAATTACTTTCAAGCTGATATTCTGTTCTGCTGTGTACGTTGAAAAATTAAGTTGATGTTAATTTTTCCCTCGTTCTTTGAAATATTAATCATGCCCAATTCTTTCTGAATTAAACGTTACGATCCTTATACTAATAATAATCAACCAAGTTGGATTCACAAGGAAATATGATCGAAATAATTATATTAATAATCAATTAGCTACTGGCTTTACATGTTCTATATACTTAAGTATAAATTCAAACCAAAAAAGTATGTCTCAAGTAGAACAAAAATCAAAAAAAAAAATGGGAATGAAGAATAATAAACCAAGGGCAACGCTAGGAAAGTTCAGCTTAATATCAACTTGAAAGTGATTTAAATGTCGTATTAAATTTTCACGAAAAATTTTTATATATAAGAATTGAAAATCACATTCAACAGAGCCACCTGACAAGTGGTGATAAGCAAAATACAAATGAGCCCTGATGATGGAAGTGTAATGGCTTTCGAAAGTGGCGCTACTCTGTTCTGCTGTGTACGTTCAAAAATTATGTTGATGTTCATATTTTCCTTGTTCTTTGGAATATTAATCATGCTCAATTCACAAGCACATACGTTCGAAATAATCATATTAATTATTTTATTTAATATTCGTTCGAATATTTAAATACAATTTAAAAAACTATCGGCTGTTCGAACAGAAATAAATTATGAAATTTTATTCGAACCTTCATAAAGTCCGTATAATTGACAACACTACACACCGCATATGCCGTGTAGGGTATTTACCTGTAGTCTTAAATGCTTTATTTGTTTTATTAAATTTTCTTTGATAATTGGTCTTATAAACGCTTTTGTACGGCTATATTTTACACACACAAATAAACATATTTTTTACGAATATTGCTTTCTTGCAGTATTAATACGTAGCGTACGAAAAAATATTCCTTTGTTTTATTGTAAGTTCTTCAGTTAATAACTCTTAGTTTAGAAATTTTGACGATGAGATTTTCTACAAGTGTGGGAAAATCTTTTCCAAGGTTCACGTTTACAAGTATTTTTCTTTTATTCATTTTCATGTGTTAACAATCATTGATATGTGGTGTCAATTGCGAATGTTTACGTGATTAGTTTTTTGTTTTGTTTTTGTATTTCTTTAAGATTTGACCATCAAATAATGACATGCATCGTAAAGTTTAAAGGAGAATGATTAGAATTCTAATGAATTTAAAAAATGATGTATTTATGAAAATCTTTAACACTAACATTAAATCCACACTTTTGTATGAATGTTAGATATGGAATGCAGTAATATATGAATTACGATCCCTAAGACGATCACATATATTCAGCTTATGAAACAAGTCAGATGAAGTTCCAAATTGAAATGCGAAAACGGAAATCGAATTTGATTGGTCATACATTATGTAAGCAGCTGACTGATATTGCTAAAACAATTTTTTTTGCCACGCCCCAAAATACAGTACTTTTAATTTTTTATATACAGCGCCGCCATTTAAAGTCCGATTTCATCACAACGCATGCTGCTCTTTATGGATTAGCTATGGCTTAATTTTTTCCTCGGCTGGTTTCTTATCTGACACCAAATTCTGGGCGCCACTTATGCCATTTCGAGTTCTTCCCTCCTAATATTCAATTTCTTGAATATGACAAGAAAGCCTTTCTGAAGCTTTATATATCTGGCTTTTAATTTACTCACTTTTATAAAGCTTTATATGTATATATCTTTTATAAAGCTCTTTATATATCTGGTTTTTAATATACTAACTTTAATGTCATGCCCCAAAATTACGCCTCGTTTTTCTTTTTCACATACAATTTACTTTAGACTGGATAGACGCCAATACAAAACAGAAACATTTGCACCAGTCAGCCCCTACAATAAAAGATATAGCAAAGAATTTTCTAGAACTGTACAAATTCTTTGTCACGCCCAAAAATACAGCACTTTTAATATTTTATATATTGCGCCGTCATTTAAAATCCGACCGCATCATGTCGTATATCGTTCTTTATGGCTTGAGAGTGGCTTGATTTTCACTTCAGATGACTTTTGAATCCGACATCAAATTCTGGACGCCACTTATGCAATTTCGGGTTCTTCCCTCCTGTTGTTAAATTTTTGCAAGTGCATAAAAAAAATGGACATTAATGAACAACGATATGCAATATGATGAGATCGGACTTTAAATAGCGATGCAATATATTAAAAATTAAAATTGCTGTATTTTGGGGCGTGGCAAAAATTTTATTTTTACAGTTCTAGAAACGTAATTCATATACCTTTCATTCTAGGGGGTGACTGGTGAAGCTTTTTTTGTTTTTTATTGGGATGTACCTAGTCTACAGTAATTTATATGTAAAAAAGAAAAAAAGAGGCGTAATTTTGGGGCGTGGCATAAAAGTGAGTGTATTGAAAGCTAGACATACTAAGTTTGAAAACGAATTACTTTCCACGTGCAAATAATTGGACATTAAGGGGGAAGGATGCGAGATGGCATAAGTGGCGCCCAGAATTTGATGTCGGATTAAAAAGTCACAAGTGGCTAAAACTGAAACTATATTCAAGCCATGAACAACGATATGCGATATAATGAGATCGGACTTTAAGTGTCTGTGCTATATAGAAAAAATAAAAAGTGTTGTATTTTGGGGCATGGGAAACATTTTTTTCCGGTTTTAGAAACTTCATTCTAGGGGGTGACCGGCATAACTTTTATTTTGTGTATGGAGGCCGACCCGCTGTAATGGAATAGTCTAGTGGCGGCCTTATGTTCCTCATATGAGTAAGAGGAACAATAATGCCTATAAAAAAATTGCTTCCAGTAAAGCAGGTTTCTTCTATTATGGAGTAAAAGTAGCGCTGACAAACCTGCTGATACCGCTGCTGATTTTTGTATGGCAAGTTTCAGCACTAAAACTGAAAATATATGAAAAAAATGGTTCCATGTGGATTGGCAGCGTTAACTTGATTTTGATTTTTTTATTATTTCGTAACTTTATTTATTTTTATTAATTTTATATGTTTACTCACCGTTTGTTATTTTAACTTCAACTAGTATCGAACTAAGATCCTTCAGGTTTGTAGTCCAACGTAGCAACCACTCGGCCAAAAAAAATTGTTGCATAACGGCACCAAGCAACTGAAATAAACTTATTCTTGTTTCTCGCTTAAAAAGTTGCATTGGATCAGCAGCTTTTATATAAGTAAAAAGCTTATATTTTTTACTCATACTACCCATTGGATGTGTGTACATTTGTTAACTTTCTCGCTTTAAAACCAGCATTGTTGGGCCGCTATGAAATCAGCTTCGGAACAAGCTCATATTTTAAAGCGAATTATGATGCGCTTTATTTCTTTAGTGCTTCAAAAAACACGAGAAATTTTTACTGGGTATATATGGGTGATTCGCGTTTCAAATACTTTTTTCGTGTCCGTTGCAAGTATAATATAACATTTCACAAAATAAACGTATACATTTTAAAATGAAAACTGCTTTAAGCGAAAAAACGTTAAAACAAAAAAATCGCAAGAAAGTTAAAAAAAAATAAAATTAAAAAAAAAAAAAATTACGAAAATAAAAACAAGGACAAAAACGAAAAGGGATATATATGTATTCGTACGGAACCCTTCGTGTACAAGCCAAAGTCGCACTTTACTGAATTTATGTTAAATTGTTATTGTCCGCAGTCTTGTGTATTGAGCGTTACGCTTTTTTATTACGCTTCAATACTCAGTTTAATTATTAAAATTCCATTAGCAGTATACACTAAAATAACAGCATAGGTTTGGACTTCTATATATTTTTGTGAACTGTGCTAAATAGTATTAGATTGCAGAAAATTTCATCAATCAATCATGGTAGTATTCAAAAAAATTTATTGACTGTTATCCATATTTTTTAAATTAATTAAAATTTTTTAAGTGAATAACTAAGGACTTTATGTTAAAATACATCGAAGATTATACATCTAAGTTGTGCTAAATGCAAAATATGGTATGTGTTCTTAAAAAAAAATAGCAAATTCGTATAAAAATGTATTGAGCGGTACGTTAACAATATTCTTAAATAGAATTTATCTATAAAAAAGCTAACAGCAGCAGAAGATTAGAAACGATATAGAGAACATTATCCGTTTAGAAATTCACGATTTGCTTTAAAAAAAATTTGGCTTCTATCGCACTGTGGGTTGTTATATTTTCGATTTTGTATTTTGCTACGAATAATTATTTGATATTGACATAAATTTTAGCATTGTTAGTCGATTTGGTTAAAATTGGTCTTCTTTTCGCTTGTGTATAAATTTTTGTAATTAATTATTTTAAAAGAAAAAAAATATATATTTTAACATGAGAACCCAAGTCAAAATTGAAAAAGTGGTCATAACTTTTAATTTCGTCCTTCGATTATTATAATTTTTTTGGTTTTTAGAAAGAAGAAGTGCAGTGCTTTTAAACCCTATACAAATTTTTTGTGGTTTATTTGTTTTCGAAAAAAATCATTCCCAGAACAACCGCGAAAGTAAATGTAGCGCTCAACACACAAAAAAATTAAAAAATCGAAATATATAATTTTATTTCAGGATCCATTGAATGAGACGAAAACTAAAACATAAAATATTACATTTAGTTACATGAAAAAAACACAAAATGTATGTTTAGAATGAGAATCACTCATACAAATGTGTTTGAGACTTCTCGCCTTATGATATTATGACGAAATTGGATTGCCATGAAAAACGTTAAAGCTTTAATAATTTTAACTTGAAAAAATTGTAATACAATGTATTAATGCAAAATTATAAAACAAGACTCTTAACGATTTCTTTTACTTTTCATACATATCGTCCCTAGCATGTGAAACTTTCCAATATGCAAATTTGTAATTTTCAGAAGAGTGCAAGGACCCGTCAATTGTGAATGTAAAGGCAGCGTATTCCTAAAAGTGCCAGGTTTAACATATTTCTTATTGGGTTATAAATCCTCTATGAGAATTTCAGAATTTTGAAACAAGGCGTTTTGTATAAATTAGAGTAATAGGGCATTTATATTGTCTCGAAATCTAGTAGATTTGATTCGAAATCTTTTTCGAAATCTATATCGTTTACACTAAGCTTTTTTGACATTTTTCTAGATTTCGTATCCAAGAATAAATACTTTGACTGAAATTTATCTTATACTGAAACCCAACAAGTGCCACCTTATTAGAAAATTTTTGTAGAGCGTAGCTAATTCACTCATCGTTTATATAAAAATGTTGTACAGGGTAGTAAAAAGAAAATAGAAATACGAGACAGTGTAAATGCCCTATAACAATATAACGGATAAAAAAACGAATTTGGCATATTGGATAGTTTGACATGATATGGAGGATATATCTAACAAAGATTAAATTTTATAATTATTTTTTAATTAACAACATAAAAAATGTATTTTAAGGTCACATGATGCTAAGTAAATTTTAAATACATTTTAGTTTAAGACGCTGAACTTTACTTAGAAATAAAAGAAAAAATGTATCAACAGTTTACAATGACTATAGGCCATATTTTATTAAGCGACTTACATACAAACACACAGAAATATGCTGCTAATATTTCTATTGAAAATTTTCATAACAAATGTTTTACAATTAAAAATCTAATTTACATATATAACACTCAGAGATATGACCGCCATTTCAACAAATTACAGATGCCTAAAGGTATGTCTTTGTTTTAAAACGTAGTTTGCTGTCACTTAAAATTATTGCTTACAAAATATCAATTTCGATACACGTTTAGTAAAATAATTACAGGGGGAGGCATAAAAGTGGTCAGATCCAGAGAGGAAGCATTTTTGCACCAGCAGCGTCTGTGAGCTAAAGTTGTTGCTGCCTCTCTCTGTAGTAAGAACTTTTATTCATTCTTTAAAAGAGGAAAGGATAATGCTTTTAAAGGATGACTAAATATTCACTGACATTGCTGATAAATCTAACATGCTGGCTGAATTTTTGCTAGTAATTCTCACTTGTCGAAAAGCATTCAACCACTGCCCACGCTAAAAAAGAGTGCATATAATTAGGCTAAAAATATTCTTTCGAGCGCATCCAATGATGATTTCAGAGTCTCTCAATATAAATAATTCTCCTGGGTCTGATTTTGTTCTTGTATTGGTTTTGAAGCAGTGCTTTACGGCGCCAGCGCGTCCATTGGCAACCCTCTTTAGCACTTTGCGTCATACTGGTGAACTATCATCGTGTTGGCAATGTAACACCAATCCCCAAAAAGAAAGAGGCTAGTAACCCAAAAAATAACGGTCCAATTGCAATATACTCTGCACTTTCTAAAGTGTTAAAAAGTATGGTGAAGTTTCATCTTCTGAACTATTTAAAGTCCAAAATTTGACTCAGTGACCGCCAGTCACCATATTTTTCCTTTTGGTGGCACTTCGTACAGCATTTTAGTGAAAGTAACCACTCTAGCTACCACTCTAGACACTTTTAAGGCGTTTGATATAGTGTGGCATGGTGCACTTTTATCTCTTTGCTCTTAGTGTCGGTGATGACTTCTCCCGGGTTATATCGAGCTTTTTCAGGTATCGCACTATAAGAGTTGTTTGTGGATGGGATCTCATTAAACGAAAGATAACTCCGTTCTTTCGTGCGAAAAGCATAGATTTTTGTAAGACACAATGCTATATTCTAATGCTCAGACACATGACTGAGCTTGTTGCTTCATCTGTAATTATGGGTGGTGTAAATATTAGGGAAACAAAAGGTCTTGATATTCTTGGTATGAAAGCGATAGACTAATCACATTTTTCAAGTGTCATAAGAAGCATTCAAGTGCCTTGTTTTCTTAAGATGGTGTAAGAGATATATACCTCACTCTATCTGATCTCGTTAGTATCTATGCCAAATGGTAGACCAACTATACAGGATACAGAGATCTGCTTTCATTGGTATTACTGGATGCTTACGTACTAGTCCTTCAGAGGCTATGAATGCTATACTAAAACTAGTTCCGATCGACTTTCATGTATTGGCTGCATCCTCAAGCAGTGCGGCAAGACCAGCGGCATCTGGCAGGTGGAGATCAAGGACCATGATATAATTTTAGGTCAGTTACCACAGACACGGAGGAAGCTCACCGATTACATGGTACCTCATCTGGATTTTGACGGTACGTTCAAAGTCCTTATTCCATCTAGACAGTGGAAGGGGCGAAACACCGAAAAGGACTTGACCTTCAGGATGTATACTGATGGATCAAGTATACATCCTGAAGGTGTGGGCTGTGGAGTCTTTACAAAGGACCTTGGAATAAAACTCTCCTTCAGACTTCCTAATGAAGCTAGTGTATTTCAGGATGAAATATTGGCTATAAGGGAGGCGGAAAGGCTGTTGATTGACAGGGGTGTCCAAGGAAAAGTCCGCATCTTCTTCTACAGACAGGCGGCACTTCTGTCTCTAAGGTCACACACTACTTTTTCTACTTTAGTTAGCAAGTGCAAAAACGTGTTATCCAGATTAGGTGGTCAGACTGATGTCACCCTCATGTGGGTCTCCGCACATAGCAACTTCCCTGGCAATGAACAGGCGGATGAGCCGGCCAGGACTGGATCTGCCATGGACATCTCCAATGCCATAGTCATGCCATTTGACACTATTAGAAATTTCATTCTCAAATATTACCGGCAGAAAGCGGAGAAAAGGTGGCACAATTTGAGCACGTGTAAGGTAGCTAGGAAAATGTGGCCTTGCTACAATGATAAGTGCACAACACAACTAATTAACAGAAAATGTGGGGACATCTCAAGGCTCGTCGCAGTAGTGACGGGGCAGTGGGCAATAGGCAGAAAATCTAGCAGGATAGGCATTCGGAGATATCAGGGATATATCTGGGTAGCCTGAGTAGGTATCTCAAGGCGAAGGGTTGCATCTAGTATCTAATACCAAAGCCGAGGCCTGGGTTCGGATCTATATAGGTTGGCACTGACGAGTGGAGGGGTGTGTCAAAACGGAATCTTATTGATTCTACTTGAATGCTTGTGCGTAATATGCACCTACGTAAACCAACCAACCAACCAACCAACCATGCCAAATGGAATACAACTCTGACTTATGCGACGATGTTTCAAACGCAGCAGCTCATTGGCGACAGTACTGTAGCCTAATCTGTTGATTCGCTGGGTCGTCGATGCAATGTGGTGGGGAGGGGGGGGGTGTGTTTCTCTATTTTATCGTTACTACAATGGCATGTGTTGTAATGAAATCAAGGAACTTGTTTCCGAAGCGCACTCTTTTTTACAAACAGCACGTTATTCATTAATAGCACATTCATTTGTGGCCGATACGGCAATTCATCAAACTACGCATTAAAGAAAAATCTCTTTATTTATCCATACAGTTCGTATATAGAATAAGCTTCCTACAGATGTCTTTTTTGTCCTTCTCACTATTGCAGAGCTCATATCAAATTTCCACAAACACAAATTTCTCTGTGCTTATTCCCATGACCCATTTTCCCAGTTTCGCTACAATGCATTACATGAGCAAGAGTCTTAGATCTCAAGCATTAATACGGAGGACTACTCGACTAGAAATTTTCAAGCACATCCAATTAAGATCCAACTGAGTTCTCAATTGGGATGTAAAGAAAATACGTATTTATAACCCGAGCGGCTTCCCGTGGGAAAATATCGAAAACTTAAAAAAAATTGCTCAAAACCAAAAAATAGCAAACACTTATATTGATTATAAATCGCTAAAGCTTTCTACACACAAAAAAATATAGCAAACATATTTTTTATCAACCTTTTGTTAGATTTTAATTTTTATAGTAATGTTGACAACTTCTAATTTTTAAATCAAAATAGAACCGAAAATATTTAGGTGTTAATATATTGTAAACAAAAATAACGTTTCCAATATGTCGAAAATTTCTTATGAATTTTATTTTAGTAAACGACATTGTTTGCCATATACGAGTATGTTCATTTTTAAAATATTTAAATTTGTTAAAAAAATTTTTGTGATTTTGGTTAAAATTTTGTTCAATAACATAACTATTTTATTTAAAAAAATCGGTGGATTTTTTCAAAAAAATTTTGGTATTTGAATATACAAATTTATTTAAAGGTCCTGAATTAAACAAAAAAATATTTGAATTTCACAAATACTTGTTCAAATCCAAAAAATAATAATTTTTTGTGTGTAAGGGACAAAAGTAAGCAATAATCACCTCTATCGAAAATGAACAAAAAAATACGATTACAATTTTGTATTAGATTATTTCAACAAATAGTTTTCCAATAGTTTACCTCTTGGAAAGACTGATGTTAAGTCACCAATTTGTAAGAAAGGGACAAACAACATCCCTTCAGCGGCGATATAGCGGACTTGAATGTTATTTAAAAATATTTGCCATAAAACTCTACTATAGGTCTTCAAGGACACAAAAGCTCCAGGCTTAACTTGAACGTTAGATAGTACACAATACTTAAAATGTACTTATAAGTCTTAATTTCGGATTTATTGGCATTAAGTACTAGGCAAAGGAAATCTTGTAAGCCGTACATTTAAGGTACATATAAGATGGATTTTTGTGTGAAACACCACAAGGAAAATTTATATAAATTTTAGCCCGTTATGTCGCCACTCAAAGGCAGTTTTTTTTTTGCCAACTTTTTAAGAAATTGACAAGAAGAGCCGCATAACGAAGAGTAAGAGGGGAAAAAAGTTCCTCGTGGTGTTTTAACACAAAAGTGCCAAACATATCTTATATATTAAACGTAAGGCTTACAATATTTCTTATGGCGAATCACTATAACTATGTGCAAAGGAGGAGAGGTAGGGAAAATTAAGCTTTCCCTATATATTTCGTTGTTGCCCTCTGGCAGAATCAATCGTTAGATATTGCGAAAAAAAATTGTTTTTGTTACATATTGTTATTGAAAGTGAATCAGTCTTGGAACTTTGTGCTCTGCTTGAATACACCACCCCGGTGAAAATAGTTTAATTTTTTTCAATAATTAACTAGTATATCGTATATAAAAATTCTGCTTACTTTCCTGACTATCAAATGATTTCTGTCGTTAAACCTCTGACTATTGATCTTTTTATTAATGAATAATGTCAACGCTTTGAAATATTATCAATTAAAACACGCAGAATATATTTTATAACAACGTTTTGCATAGTGTCTGGTCTGGTTGTCATTCCGAAACAAATACATTGAAATATGTACAAACAACAAATGCACGCACTCACACATTTCAACTGCATGGACAAATTTTTTTTGTAATGCAACATTTAAGTGGAGGAAAAAATTGGCAATTCTAGATCAAGGTCAAAAATATCATAAAGTGCAATAAAAAAAACCAAACAAAATAAAGTGTGATATGTGTGTTTGTGTATTTTTTAACAAACCAGATCAATAAATGGCAGGCTTTAATTCATATAGACGCATTATGGTAATAAATTTATGTACATACATATTTGTCGGTTTATACCTGTATTTATTGGTAACAGTAGCACCAAAGACAGCGCAATCAAACAAGTATTACCTGGGCTATAAATATGAAGTAATGCAAACATAACTTAATATTTAAAGGGGGTTCACAAAGTATTAGATTTGAAACAAAAGCAAAAAAAAACATTGTTTTTATATAATGATAGACATCAGCGATTCCATAGAAAACCAATCAGCTCTTGTGTGTATTCCTTCAAAAAAATTGTAAGTCGTATTTTGAGAAGTACATTTTCATTGCATCGAAGGAATTGATATGAAAAATATTTAGATAATAAGAGTAAAAAAGCAAATAAAAATATAGTTTTAGGATATCCCAGGAAAATTTTTGATGACAAAGTAATGGGTTAAAATGTTAAAAAACATACCCTTCACTACTTCTACTTTGGCATTTTAACTAAATACTTTAACATAGCGATGTCATTGGAGGCAAGTACTTACCAGATTGGATTACAAATAACAAGTTATAAATTTCAATATTTAGAAGGCATTGAATACACAAAACACAATAAAAATTAAATGTCTCTGCTAAGTATTGAACTTATGCTGTTTTCACTTATTGTGCTATTTTATGCCAAGTGTTTTACTCACTAGGCTACTGCCCAACTATTTTATTACGGGCTTAAAATTTGTTTTCACAAACATGACAATTAAATATATATATGTTTTGCTTTCCCAGGGGTTGAACTGTTTATCATCTGTGTGATAAGCAGATATACTACTACTCTGCCAATAAGAGAATAAATGGCTTGTTTAATTACTAGTAAGTAATTATTGAGCTACTGTAAAGTAATTCAGACGGTATGTAGTTTCTGGTTGAAAAGTATGTTGTTCGGTAATGACAACTTATTGCCAAGTTTTTGCTGGGATACTCACGAAATTTCAAATAAAAATTAATATTTATATCTTTGAATTAACATAAAAATACTGTTTTCTTCTTAAACTCGCATAAAAAACAAGCTGAAAAAATGGGCACATATATTCCATTTTTCCCAGAGAGAAAATATCTATTATATTTCGCTAAAAACGAAATTTTTGTTAACATCCCTTCAATTCCGGTAAATGGGAAACAAAAAAGAGAAATTCTTCCAATGACAAGCCTATGTAAAAATTATTGGACATGATCCAAATTTGAACTACTTCGGGATCGCAGAATCTGCGTTTTATTGATTTCATGGGAATGTCTTTTTACTGGGTATATATAAATAAAAGTTCGTCTCTTAAGTCTTTTGTTTTTAAGTTATATATCGGATTTTACAATTGCAATTTTGGAAACATTTTATTTTATTTAGGCGGAATTTGGCAAAGAAAAAGGCTTAGTTCGTATATGGGGCATTCCACGTAAAACCGGATGGTTTGAAAACAAAAAGTTTTTCATATCCCTAATTTTGTGATATTTTTTAAAACCCCTTAAAAGAGCCCTCTTAGTTAATTTTAGATTTTTTTCGAGTACTCGTTCAAAAGATATTGAGTTAAAAACAAATCATTTTTTTTATCTTGCTCATAAATTTCTTAATAATGGTCCAAATTGGATTTTACATCTATGTTTTTTACAGAAAAAAATAGAAAAAAATGTTTATTTTTACTTTAATTTTTGGATTTGAAGTTCCAAATCGTATTTTTAAAAATGAGCGTATTCTTCGATTTTTTTGAAAATTTGTAATTTTTAACTTCTATCCTCCCAACAACGTTTAAGCCCAATCCGGTAGTGGGCCTTTTATAACTACTATTTTTTTCGATTTTTTAAAAATTTGAAAAAAGTTTGTTTCTAAAAAGCATAACGAATCTTGTCAGTTTTATGTTTATGGTAAACGATATGGTTATCACTTTTATGTAAAACACCATAAGCAACATTGTTGTGGAATATTTTAGCCCTCTAACTGTTCGCTGTGTTGGTCATTTCGTCCCTTTCTCAAAAAAGTGTAAAAAACTCCCCTTCAGCGTAGATATAGCGGGAAGAAATTGTTCCACAAAAATATTTTTAATAGTGTTTTACATAAAAATGTCGAACACGTTCTAAACCTTAAACGTATGGCTTACAAGATTTCCTATGCCGAGTACTAACTGTAACCAAGTACCAAATTAACCCTTAAGCACATTTACATTCCAGTTGAGTTTGGAGCTTGGCAGATATTTTTGTAAAGCCTTCTGCACGCTACATCGCCGCTGAAAGGGAGTTTTTTGTCCTTTTCTTAAGAAAGGGGAAATCAAAAAGAATTTTTAGTGCAATGTCCCACAGAAAAATAAATCTATGTTATAGGTGAGGTGAAACGGGTACCCCCGTACAAAATATTTATAATTTTCCTATATCTGCATAATAATGGTGTAGCGAAGCTCACCGGGTTGGGCTAGTTATTCTTTTGGGCGCCTTTCAGTGTAATCGGCATATTCTTAAAAAAATTTGCCATAGAATGTTGACATTATGAAAATTTAACTTATACCGATTTATATTACCCAGCAAAAATAAACTTGGTACAAGGATGCACTAAGATTAAATAGAAGGACTTCGGAGATGCGCAAAAGCAAAAGGTTGCAATAACGTAAGCGAATGAAGAAATTTAACGCACACACGAGAAAGTGGTCGGCTATTTATGTTTTTTTCATGTTTTTTAAACCCGAAGTTTTTTCTTTCGACTCAAACTTTTTTATAGTGCATCCTCTCTCGCTTACGTGGATACAAATATGGATGCGAGTGTTATTTTTACTTCGTAATTTGATTTTTTATTCTTCCATTGAATTGTGTATGATAATAAATGTGCGTCAGTAGCTTAGTGGTTAGTGTTCTAGCCTACAATGCGGAGATCGTGGGATCGATTACTGATTCAATACGCGAGCAAAAAGTATTTAATAAAAGTAAATAGTAGTGTAATATAGTTTCCAATTGTGTTTGTACCACTTAATACATAAATAAATATAAATACAATATAAAATTATTTCAAATAAAAAATTATCCAAGTGTAGGTGAAATTGTGATATACAGAGCAAAATTTTTTAAAATTATATACATATAAAAAAGACATGAGGTTAATGCATCTAAGATGCGCAAAAAGAAGCTCATGCCTCCAGACCTACCAAGTGGGACATCCCATACAAAAATCATGTAATACGAAAGCAGGTTGGTAAGGGAGAGTACCGAAATCTCTCCCTTACAAACCTGCTTCCGGTAAACGGATATTTTTGCTGGGTATATTGTGACTGACCAACAACGAAGTTTAAATATGTTGAAACAAGAAGCTTTTCTAAAGCAGCTAAGTTCGCATCTTAAGTCTTTTGTTTTCAAATTGTTTGTGGAATTTTACTACTCCAATGTTGGCAACATATTAGACAATGTTGTTGAGTATGCGTAATACATGGTCCTAAAGGATTATGTTGATTTACAATAAAATGTAACGTTGGTACCAATGTTATTTTATCAGTGAAAAATATTAAATATAAGAGATTAGATTAATAATTTTTCGCTTAAAATTAATATGAAATAATGGTAATTTTAAATCAGCAGCAAGAAATTTTCGTTGGTAACACGAAGTTTGCGGCTATTTACCTTTACACAACACGAACATCAAAATAAAAAACAACATGTCGCAGAACTGATTACAAGTGAGCACAACAATGCATTGTAGCAATGAACAAATCAAGTAGACAGCAACACACTTGAACAAAAAATTCTTTCCCATAAATTTAATATGATATACAATAAAAATTGCGACATGCTAATTTTACATTGGTATTTTTTCCTGAGTGTACTGTATTTCTTACTGAACGTTTTTATTCGATATTTTAATAGAAATCAGAAAATACATAGACAATAATATCTGAAACGTTGCTTTCAGCAAGCGCTGACAGTTTATTATGCAAGTAACTTAATTTTGAGTAAAAACTTCGGCTAGAAAAAAGTGGTCGAGTTAAAATTAAAAACACTTCGTTAATAGTTGAACAAAATTAATTAAAATTTTTTTTGGTGTATCTTATATAATGCAACAGTTTTTTATTCACATGATTTGTATACAAGATTAATTTTTTATGAATAACAGGGAAACCAAAGAAAAATATTAATATAACAATATGTCGAAAACTCGTACCAACCTGACAAAACACACAGAAAAAATTATCACAAAAAAATTTTCAAACAAACGTTTGTCTAAAGATAAATTTCATATTCAGTAAATGTTCTTTACATAATCAATGAGTTGGTTGTTTGACCTTTATTTAGGACGCAAGCACACAAAAACAACAAGAATAATGTGTCGTAAAAAAAAACAACCCCGATCAGGGTTGTCAGATTTTTTTTTATCTTTTTCGCCAAATTCAATGTCAAAAATCGCCTAAATCGCCAATTTGGGGTTTCTTTAGTTTTTTTAATTTTAAAAATATTTTTTATAAATAATAAACAATTTACATATCAAGAATAAGATACACTTCATCCTGAAGAGTAGTGTAATTAAATTGGTTCAGCCTTTCTTGAGCACGCACAGAAGAAGTGCAACAAAGTGTTATTTACATTCATATATTTTACATCTCGTAATAAGGCTTCCAGAAGTTCAAATTGCATTCTATTTCGCAGATGAGTTTTGATATGTTGAAAATATTCTTCCAATACATTTTGTTCGCATACATACATATGAATGTATAACAATTCATACATAAAACCACCAGAGTAAATATAATGTTATTTTTCATACTGACTTTAAAAGTTTCCCAAAAAATTCATGGCTCATCCAAAATAGCCAACAAAATCACCAACTACGTTCTAAATCGCCAAAATATCGCCATGTCGCCAAATCGAAAATTAAGACGCCGAACAAGTTTTAAAATCCCCACATCTGACAACCCTGACCCCTATGACGACATACACACAAATAACAACAACAACAATGATAGCAAAAGGAATGCGATTGTACCAAGTTTTTGAGTGAATCAATTCGTCAATGTTGTTGCATTAATTCTCATTCATTTTTTTTTTAGACTCTTTAGATAAACATTCAGACTTCAACACATTTAACAAAGTGAAATTTCATAAATACTTAATGGATGATGATGACTGAGAAATATTTTGTTTGATATATTACAAAAAATCCAGTAAATAGAATTGTTTGATTAAGTAAACTATTTTGTTTAATAAGTCGGGAATTATTATTATTCGGCTTAAGTTCAATAATTGAATTAATGTAAAATCAAATTATTTTTAAGAGTGGAATATTATAATATCTAATCAGACGGATTAGTAATACTAATTTCGACAGCCACTACGCTGTCATCATCAGCGTCCTTTGTTCGCTTTTACCACGTTTGATCGTGGAGACTAGTGTTAATGAAACATCAACTATTTAACCAAATTTTATGAGGAAATAGAATATCTTATTCCTTTGATCAATATTTTGTATTTTTGGTTTTGCTTGTACGTAAGCTCCACCTACGATAATATTTGTTAGTATTTTTAGACTAATTGTTTTATAAATTCATACAAAAATATTATTTGATATTTTTCAGAAAATGCAGTAAATCTTTTTGTTCGATTTAGTAAATTGTTTTGTTTACAATTTGTAAATATTTTTAGACAAATTGTTTTTCCAATAACCCGATTTAGTAATAAATAACAGAATGATTTAATGCGAGTGTCAGTCAATAAATCATTTCAAAAACATAGAAAATTTTATTACTTTAGTTGATATTTTTCCATTACAGTCTTCCTACTGGTTGATACACTTTTTTTGAGCAGTGGCAAAATAGGAGTTATATTATTAATTTAGAAACAGGAAAGAATAAACTGATGCCAAGCTTTAGTCCATGAAAAAACAAATATTAATGGCAATTGGCAGTTTACACAGTCCAAGAACCAGCTGATGGTAGCGATTTTATATTAAAATTAGACCTTTAAAGGCAACACTAAAAAATCTCTTTTTTTAGTACACCCTGTTCTAATAATATCAGTCTAAATATGCATATGCATTTTGTGAATCGTATGCTGTAATGCAAATACGTAAAATAGTTAAACTTTTAAATAAAAAAACAAGTTTAAATTACGCACAAAGTAGTGTGTATTAAATAATAAAATCAATTATTACATATTTTATATTTTACTAAAAATTATTTATAATGTGATTTTTATTATCAAATTCTTTATGTACGTCATTAAGGTTATATAAACGCAAATCCTTGTAACTACAATGTATTGAATTTTACAGGAGAAGAAAAAAAAATATAGATAAAATATAAGAAATTATCAAAAAAAAAAAAAAAATAACATCGCAAACGGTTGATAACATTGATAAAATGAATGATATATTTCCTTGTTGTATTTTATTTTATGTAAACATAAGGACACAACCGTTTCCTGTTCATATAATTTGAACATAAAATAGATCCTTAATGCATAATATTTGATCCAAACAAAACAATTAACATACCAATATCTTCAAAACTCTAACCAATATGAAAAACCAGTTAGTGCCATTCGATTCCTAACACGCAAATTATATAAGATCAACTATCAGGACCTTTGCTCAAATTTTCGACTATCACAGTGTAATATATGTAAAGTGAATATAAAAAATATTGTGCTCTTGCACGTGCAGCTAGCTATAGACTTAATTATGACTTAAGGCTCCATTACTCATACGTAACGTTGATGTAGTTGCATGTTGCTGATCTTTTCTGTCACATTGAAAAGCTATGAGACAGAAACGATCAGCAACATGCAACTACATCAACGGTACGTATGAGTAATGCAGCCTTTACTACTTAAAGCTAAAAATTAAGTATATAAACTCTGAACTATACATTTTCGCAAGAGCTTCCTTACCTTAATTTGACCAATTTCTCACTTTCATATCAGTGCTCTCGTTGTTTAGTTAGAATAAGCATTTAAATGATTAATGCCGTTTGTGATAAGCTAGTAATGATCATTGCATATTCACAAAATAAAACTGAACTGGAACAATTAGAAACATGTATATTATGTGTTAAAAAAGAACAACGAAAATACTGTTTTTACTCTCTTCATACAAAATGCATGCTGTTGATTTTTCACATTAAGAAGCTATGGATTTTTTCAAAAACGAGATTAAATTTTATTGATTTTCTACATTGAGAAACTATGAATTTTTCCAGTTTTAGAATATTTGCATTTGGTTCTCTTATTTCATTCCATAAATTTTTGAAAAATATTAAAAATTATAATTTTCTTTTTACATTTTTGGTGTCTGCAGTCGTGTGTATTGAGCGTTACTAGTTTTTATTTCGCTTCATTACTCAGTTTAGTTATTAAAATTGCATTAACCACATAAACTAAAATAGCAGCGTATTTTTCTACTTATAGATATTTCAAACTTTTGTGAAATATCATTATATTGCAAAATGTTTCATCAATCAATTATCGTTTGCATAAAAAAATTTATTGAGTGTTATCCATATTTTTTTTAGCATTATTGAACTTTTTTGTGAATACCTAAGGAGGTTATGTTAAAATACATCGAAGATTACACATCTGAATTTTTTTGAATTCAAACTAAAGTATGTGTTATGAAAAAAATATTAAATTCGTATACAAATGTATTGAGCGTTACGTAAAAAATTTTGCTAAATGTAATTAATTTATCTATACATTTTAGGACGTTAAGAAATGTTGTAAGGACCATTTTCTGTTTACAAATTTCTGGTTTTATTTGAAAAAATTTGGCTTTCTTCTGAATTGCGTTGTTATATTTTAGAAGAATATATTAAGTAGGTCGTATTTTGCTACAAAAAATTTATTTGAAATTGATATAACTTTTTACGTTGTTGGTCGATGTGATTAAAAATAAGTCTTATTTGAAAGAAGAGTTAGCCCACCTTTGCTTATGTATAAATGTTTGTAAAGAGCTATTTCAATGTTGGCAACCGTAACGAATAATGGTATCGGTAGAGTTATATTGGTATCGGTACCGGTACTGAAACTCTACTACCGCTACCGAAGCTCTACTACCGGCATAGTACCGGTATTACAATTTAGTATATGAAATCAAACAAAATGCTTAAGAACTAATAAGATACTTTAAAAATGCACCGTTTCTAATAGATTTAAACATGTCAACTACAAATTTGCAGTTTTTGAGATATCTTGGGACATACTTTTATGGTGTTTAAGCAACTCTTGGATTATATCATTATATATGAAGGTTTCATGTCGCTGTGTTCCTTCATACTGATCTCCGAAACCGCTTAACAAATTTGAAAGAAATTTTGTAAGTGTATATAATTGACTCTAGATTGGGACTCCTTTAAAGCAAACATTTTCCTTTGTAATGGATGACACAATAATTTGGTATAAACTCAAATCCGTTCTTGAATCAAGCGTTATGTACTTGATTTAAGAAAAGAATTTACATTGTTCAGAAGTAGAACTAATGTATGTTGTTATGATTAGAGCAACTTTTTTTTATTATTTTATTTTACTATTAATTTTAAGTGCTTTCCCAAAGCCTTGAACGATTTTCCATACCAAATAACGTAAAAATAATGGGTTTTTCTTAAAAATCCTATAACTAAGCCGCATTTAACGCTATTACATTGTACTTGGTCTCGATTTAATTGGAATAAAAAAAATCTTCAAAAGTGCTAATAGCGACGAAAGTGCAACTTTTACTGATAATTTGGTACGGATCACTGAATTTGATTTCTACCTAAAATTCTTGTTTTTTTGCTGTTATCTCCGAAATAATCAACTGTACCAAAAAAAAAAAAAATTATGAAAGATATGTTGGAAATGCAATTTCCTACAAAAATGTTATATAAACTAAATTGCTTAACTAGTATTTCTTGAGATAACAGACTTTGACTTCTAAGTATTATAAAGCTGTTACGGTTCATCGCATCAAAAATATAAAAAATAAATTTAAAGTCTCATGTCTCAAGAAGTATGGATGAGTTCCAAAACATCAAAAGAAATTGTAGTGATGTGACTTTACTTTGTTTACAAAAACAAAGCACCTACGAATTTGCATTACTACAATATATTTTGATATTTTGGAACTCAACATATTAATCTAAGCAATTTGTCCTATATACCATTTTAGTAGGATATTACGTTTACAACAAATCTTCTATTTATATTTTGTTGGTACAGCTGATTGTTTCGGAGATAACAGCAAAAAACGAGAATTTTAGGCAAAATGAAATTCAGTGACCCGTACCAACACACCAGGACATGTTACACTTCGTCGTACTTTTAAAAAAATTTTTATTCAACGTAAATCGTTATAAAATTTTTAAGGAAAACCTATTATTTTTACGAGTATTTTGTATAGAAAGTTTTTCCACGCTTTGGGAAAGTAATTAAAATTAATATTTTGAGCTTTAACTTTCAGAGTAATTTTTTGTCGACATATCCAACCGACTTTCAGGTGGGGACCACGAAAATAAAACTACTTGCAATAAAAATCAGCCTAATGTGGCTCCACCTAAACATTTTTTTCATACATATACTTAAGGACTATTTAGTAAAAACGTATTGCGTACCATTAGAACTTTCAGTGCCGCTCAACCTTAGGTGTTAGTTTTACAAAACGTATCATCCCAAGCAATTTCGTCAGCTGTTAGTATTGGATTGTAATGCCTTTTGCATTAGTTTGACATTTGCTACGTAAAAATTTACTTTCTGTAGATTTTCTACGTGACAAGAGCAACGATACGTTCTAAGTAAACGGAAACAATCTTTGTTTATTTTACAGATTTTGCCAGCTGATCCCTACGAGCGCGATACGTTTTTACTAACTATACCTTTATGCGGGACTTAGACGATGACTTTTTTTAGCTTGATTTTTTTCAAGATTATGGTCAAAGGATGTATAAAGGCGTTTGGCAGCCCAGCAAAAGAAATTTACTTTCTTAGGCAATATCTTTTGGAGTTGTTACTCCGTCAACCGTATTTTTACCACGTCCGACCATCAACTCTGAAAAAATCAAGCTAAAAGGTCTTCGTCTAAGTCCCTTATTAATCTTTTTTTAAAAGAAAAAAAAAATACAGTAGGAGCTCTTCTATTAATTTTAAATGTCTAGAAATTTATATCTAGTTATGAGCAATGTGATTATTTTAAATTTTGTAAAGAACTTTTTGGGAAAAAAGGAAGATTACGGTTTTACCTATAGTTTTAGTGTAAGCACAATTTTTTCTTAGTGCTATAAAAATGTTTATTAAATATATTTTCGATTGAAATTTTGCACTACATACAGATATATGAATTTATGTACTGAATACAAAGTAAGAAAGCATACTTGAAGGTGAACCATGCTTTTTATTTAATGATTCCAGCCATGCGTATGAAGAAAACATGCCTTAAAATTAGTATTTGTGTAATGAAAAATATGTCTAATTTTGTATGCTCTCGTTACCGCAGTAATTAAAATTTGTAAACAAATTCTGTAATATTATATACAAGAGTTGGCCTACTTTAAGACCTTGTGGCATCCTTCAAATTTCTAACTTTTAGAGACATGTGGTTGTAGGCGGCCTGTTTGGAAGCTGCTATATATCCATGTTTTATATAATTGGATTCATTTGTATTCCACCGTGCGAGGTTATGCTCAATACTATTAAAACTCCAAATTAAGGTAAAAACCAAGCAAGGCATTAAAGCTTAATATTACCGAACGCCAAGGATAGATAGCTTGTTTCCGACTTCCAAATGTTCGGTCAGACACTAATTAATATATTCCGAAAGTAGCGCTACTCTGTTCTACTGTGTACGTTGAAAAATTAAGTTGATATTGTTTTTTCCTTTGTTCCTTGGAATATTAATCATGCTCAATTCTTTCTGAATATAACGTTACGAACCTTAGCCTATTAATCAATCTGGAAATATTTTTATAATTTTATTATTTTTATCACAAGTTCCACGTTATCGCTGATTAAAGAAATCTTGGTGCGGCTTAAACATATTATAGTCGTCGATTTCATAGTTGATTTTTTTAATTGAATGGTACAAACCGTTCTCGAGTTATGTTAACTGCTTCATTTTTAAAATAAATGTATAGTTATCTCGAAAACTTAATCACACAAAAAGGGGCTGAAAGGATTTCAATGAAGCTTAGAAGATAGTTTATTGAATTAACATATGCGATACTTTTCACTATCAATTCGGAAGTCCATATGGATGAAGTTGCGGGAGACCACTAATATTTAAAAAAAAGTTTCTTGCAAAGTCTGAAAATTTTTGATTTTAAAAATTCATTAAAGTTAAAGAAAGACAAAAATATCGTTCTTGCTGTACAAAAACAAAGGTGCATATGCTACAAAATATAATGAGCTATATTCCATTAAATTTTATATTTTATTAAAAATTTAGTGCTAGTAATTCTTAACAAAAATGGTAGAAAAACTAATTGTTTATCCATCATAATTTTGCACGTTGAATAAATTACCTGCAGAAATTTTCCCGTCACTTTTTGCGCGGGTAAATTTTAATCGAATTTTGGCAAAAACTACTTCCCCATTTGTTATGAAAATGTTTTCTTGGCCAGCTAAAATGTTTTGCGTGAGAAGGGCTGTCTTTTTAGCGCTTGTCTAAAGAAAATGGAACTTACCGTAAAAAGTTAATTGATTGGAAATTATTTTCAAAAGTGTTATTGTGAAAAAATAACATAAAATTTGATTTGGTCATATTTATCTAACTTTAACACTTGTATTTAATGAAATGTGTATTCAAAAATAAAACACCTGTATAGTTAGATGTCATACATATGTATGCTCTGATGTGAATAGACAATTATTTATTACCTCAAAAACTTTTTTTATATGAAAATTTAATATTTTTTTTCAATATAATGTAAGCAACTTTAAAGATGATTACTTGTATTCATTAGCTAAATGATATATGTCGTGCAAGTACGTAGGCCAAGCCACCCATAAATAATGCTAAGCAAATGCAACAGTTTTGTGGTGGCAGGGGAAACAGCTGCAGCAACTACTTTGCAACACGAGGTTAACGTGTAATACACGTAAAATTTATGCAAAAATTAAATTAAAATAAAATAAATAAAAAACAAAATTACAAGTATTTGAAATATATTTTCAAATATATAACGATGCAACATGTTATAGTTTGTTGTGTGATGCATGTTTTACGACATCTATAGAAACAGACTTGATCAGTAAATCAACAGATATTCTGCAACAACAACAACTAATCAGAATTGATATTGCAAGATGTGTGTGTGTGTATGTGCGTGTGTGTCGTACACTTATTTGGAAATTAATTAATGGAATTTTGAAAAAATTGATTTGTGTGCAAATTGATGTTAAGAGACGTTAATTGAAATGTGAGGTTGGAATATTAAAACAGTTTTACGAATAAATTGTAATTTGGACGGTGGTAATTAAAAGATATTTTTTTTTTAAATTTATTAAAGACATATTTTACAGTGTTTTTATAAGTGTACGTGTATGTATATAAAATAAGATGTCTATCTTTAAAAGTAGCACAAATGTAATAAATTATGTTCAACATGATGCCTTTTGTAGTAAAATTTGAGTTTCTGTTCTAACTACAGTTTTTTTTTAGTAGCTTAAAAATTATTTATTGACTTATTTCTATATGATTTCTTATTGTCTCCACTGTGAATTGTTATGCAAAAGCAAATTCATATATTTAACCCATATATTCAATTTCCTTGAGGCCGTTACATTTGAAGCCGTTTCTTTTCACAAAACTAGGCCTATTTATGATATGATAATTCTCATTTCAAGTGCTTATTTCGTATCCGTTGAAAGTGTAGTAAAATATTTCATTAAATAAAAGCCTAAATTTGAAAATGAGATTCGTTTTAGCGAGATTTAAAATATTAACAATTAATATAAATAAATTTTTTTTAGTACAAGACTGTCCATTATATGTTAAAAACTAAGAACAAAAATACTATTTTTACTCTCTTCCTAAAAGATGCCATGTCCAAATTGCCAGCTGTTGATTTGCCACATTAAGAAAGTTTGAATTTGTAAAAAACTGAGAGGAAATTTATAATGGTTTTAAAATATTTGCATTGCTTTTCTTATTTTATACATCAAATATTTAAAAAATAATGGGTTTACAATTATTTCTTAATAAATTGTTGTTGTCCGCGGTTTTATGTATTGAGCGTTACTCTTTTTTTGTATGCTTAATTACTCAGTTAAATTGTTAAAATTGCATTAACAACATTCGCTCTTGTTTGTCTAAAGGTGGTCAACTCAAAATGTTTAAATTTTCACTTTTTGTAAGAAAACGATATACAGTCGTCATATCTACCCAGTGCAAAAATCTTACTAGTCTTTCGCTAAAAAGTGAAGTCTTATCCCTCCTTGTGATACACAGAAAAAACTAAATTTCACTTTCTGTAAAGGAATTCAATGAAATAGTAAATATTTTGTCTAGAAACGGACTTACAAACAAATTTGTAGATATAGACAAAAATATCTCAGCAGTTTATTTAAATCTGATCAAATTGTTTAAATCTATAAAAAAATGTGTCTAAAAATATTTACAAATTCTAAACAAAACAATTTACTAAATCAAACAAAAAGATTTTCTGGATTTTCTGAAATATATCAAACAATACTTTTGTCTCCATTTACAAAACCATTAGTCTAAAAATACTAACAAATACTAGACAAAATAGTTTACTTAATTAAATAAAAATATTTATAATATATAAAAAAAATTTTGTCTGGGCTATCATCATCATCCATTAAGCGTTTATGCAATTTCACTTTGTTAAATGTGTACAAGTCTGAATGTTTATCTAAAGACCCAAAAATAAAAAAAAAATAATAAAAATGAATGAGAATTAAAGGAACGACATTAACGAATTGATTCACTCAAAAATCTCCAGTAAGTCCCGGACCACACGTGCAATTTTTGTTCTAGCAATTCTTAATTTTTCAGTGAGAAAGAGCGAGAGAGGCATGGATATAGTATATATTTCTATTCCAACACTCTCCCGCAAATTCTGAAATTGCTGCAACAGAAATTGCATGTGTGGACGGGGAGTAAACAAACTTGGTACAATCGCATTCCTTTTGCTATCACTGTTGTTGTTGTTATTTGTGTGTATGTTGTTATTTGTGACACAATTTTTCTTGTTGTTTTTAGTGTTTGCATCCTAAAGAAAAATCAAACAAAAATTTCATTGATTTAGTAAAGAACATTTACTAAAAATGTAATTTATTTTTAGACAAAATTTAATTTGAAAGTTTTTTGGTGATAATTTTTGCTGTGTACGTATTTTATATTACGTTTTTTTTATGACTATGTGCCTGTGCTTAAAGTTTCCATTGCAGTCATAAATCAAGGTTGCAAATTATATTTTTATAGAAATATTAAATTCAATTTTATTATAAATAATTTCATTTTGTTTTACTATATAATTTGACATAAATTTTACGCTTGCAGTCATGTTTTGCTGAAATTGCACACACACTTGTGCTTGCTGCAAGTTTGCTATTGTTAAAATAAATCATTGTTTTGTTTTTATTAGAAAACAAAAATGAAGAAATCAAAATTTTTATTTAAATCATTGCTGGCAGGTTACGTTGTATATTATTTATGAATTTGTATAAATTTAATAGAAATTGGCGTATAATTTTTAATTTAATATTTAAATATCGTTTCTAAAAGAAAAGTGAAACTGAAACTATATAGCAGGCAAAAAAGCATTTCCATGCTAGATTTTTGTATAGTAATTAAAATTTATAAAAAAAAATTTTTTTCGAGCAAAAGTTTGTGGTTCCTTTCAAAATTGCATAAGATCCATTTATATTAGAAATTGATTAAACACTAATTTATATTTATGGTCATTAGAAAAATGTATTATGCTTTGAAAATATGACAGATCAAATTATCCGTTCTATAGCGTACTGCAACAAATATTTAAAGCCGTTAAGCGTATCGAAATGTTTAGCAATTTAAGCCACAAAAAATGACACCTGTATAGATATTAAACGTTTTAATTATAATTGAACAAAAAACACTTTTTGAATTTATTCGCTACAGCTTAAAATTAAATTTTTTAATTTTACATAAAACTGCCCTTAAGCTAAATATTTTTGTTCGTTGTTAATAAATGTCATTAACTGTTACTGTTGTATATTTATTTATTAGTATTTAACTATTTTTTTTATTAATAACTGTAAAAATATAATCTGCAATGACCCACATTTTTTTTTAATATAATATTATTTAAGAAACTTTATGTACATCTCTGCCTTAATGACAAACACTAAAGCAGCTGGAAAAAAACCTACAAAACAAGTGCAAGATTTTTATCGCTGCGCAAATTATTTTAAATTGTTTAAATTGTGGTATTAAAAAATTTTAATTTGTTTCAGTTAAAAGATTTTCTAGATTATCTTAGTTAATTTTGTCATATTTTGATTGAAACTAGAAAATGTTAAATTTATACTAAATATTTAGCTATAGCAAAAAATGAAATAAAAAAATATGTTTTGCCAAAGTGACTTCTAAATACTCTTCACAAAAAAAATTTCAATAATAGTTTAAATAAGAACTTGATATATTTGGCTGGACTGCGCGACTAATTAATTTTGTATGAAGGATTAGATTGGTTGTCAATTAAATAAAATTTGGATTTCTTCAAATCTCATACCCAAAATTGATCTATATTTATAAAAAACTATTGTAAAAAAATCCCCTTTTCTGTTTTTTATATCTCATAACTTAATAAATATAGTATTTACAAACATTTTTCTTCTATAAAGCTGTTTTCCGTGAAGTTGCCAACAGCTTTTGCCTCACCAACTTTTATCTATATCGCATATTTAACAAAATAAACAGCGATATCGAATTAAGCCCACAATCAAAATTTCAAATTGATTACACTAATTTATAAATTTAGGAGAACTTATTCGTTCCCTAAAACTGCAAGCCGTTTCTTTAATAATGTGTGCCGCTGAACGCGAATCTACAATCCATTTTTTTAAATCTGCTCATTACTTTCAGAGAAAGTTTTAGTCTAAAAATTAAAAATTTCATAAATAAATTAAAAAAAGTACACTGAAAATAATCCATGCAACATTTTACGAAAAAAAACTTTCGTAATGACTTTTTTCGTAGAATATATGAAACTTTATATTACGAAAAAAGGTTTAGCCAATATTTTTTTTAATTTACGAAAGTAACAAATACCTTTCGTAAACATTTTTCCTTGTTAAAAAATATATTTGAAATAAAAAAATAAATTGAAATAATTTTTTATAAACTGGCGTCTTTTTCAGATGTATGTAAATTAAACTTATTTTTAGCTCTTATAAAATAAGTAGAAAGTGGCTCAGTGGGTAGAGTTATGACTTGAAATATGAAGATTTCGAGTTCGTGCCCCGGTTGAGCCATACTTTTTTCTTACTTTTATTTTTTAACTATTTTCGTACATTTCGTATATCTTACGACAGAATTTCGTGGTGCGAAATTACGAAATATTTCGTAATATGTACGAGCGTTTTCGTGCATATGTTGCATGCAATTTTTTCAGTGTACTCTCACTAAAGTGTGAATAAAATCAAAAGTTGTGCGCCAATTGCAACGAAAAATGGCTCATTCGCTTTGACATATACATAATAAAATACATGATACTGGACAAAAAAATGGGAAATTTGGTGTATTTTTTTATGAATTAAAAAAAATTTTAGTTTTTTATACAATTTTTAATTTTCAGGCTAAAATTTTTATGATATCTCTGAAACTATGAATAAAATTTTAAAACAATGTTTGTTCGGTTTCAAGAAAATTGTATTGTCGAATTTCAGTTTTCCTTTTTAACTGAATAGGGCAAATGCTTCTCTAGTTGTGCTAATATATATTTCGTGCAAGTGTCTTCATTTCTGACATAACGGTATATATCGAAAGCTAAAACTGATAAAAAAATTTAAGTGCAGATTTGCGTTCAGCGGCCCAAATATCTAAAGAAACAGTTATTGTATCTGGGAAACGAAAAAGTTGTCCGAACTTTGTGATATTCAGCCATGTCACAGAATACCATTCCGATCGAAAGTGGTTTCAATTCCGTGAGTTGATTCTTCAGAAAACGAAAAACGAAAATTTTCTTCGTAATCAAACCACTTTTAAATTTCAAAGTGGAATTGAAAAAACCCTTTTCTTTTGACTTCATTTGCAGTAAATACTAAAAAACGTGCATACTTTTAGGAGCGTAAAAATAAATATTTGGTCATGAGCTTTCCATGTTAATAAAAAGGTCAATGTGAGCTTTGCATCTAAAAATAAGAGTAAACAAACGCCTCAAGGTATAAAAACTTTATCATTGTAAAAACGAAATACAAAATTAACAGAATCTAAAGCACCAAAAATGTACTTTTTCAGAATGACAACTACGGAATCAAAGACAATCCGAACGGAATCTGTGACACGGCTAATTATTGTTTTTTTTTGAGATTTTAATAGTTATTGGGTTTTAATAGTTATTGGTTTTTTTTTGAGATTTTTATATGTAGTTATTGGCTGTTTTTGGATCTTGCTGTTTATTATGTTAAATATGCGGTTAAGATAAAAGTCGGTAAAACAAAAGCTATTGAAAACTCCACGGACAACAAATTTGTAAAAGAAATTTTTTTGGATTTTAATTTAGTTTTTCAATTCAATTATATTTTTATTTAGAGCGAAATGTGAAGCATATAGACAAAAAAAAAGTTGACTGCACGGAGGGTTGAACTTACATGTTTCGAGACCTCCCAGTCTACTCACCAGATAGGTAGTTTGCAGTCAAATAGTTTCAAGTTTATTTACTTTGAATCAATTCATTCTGTCACTCTTAGAGTTTTTTTAAGCTTTTACTTATCATAGTTTTTCTTTTTTATGTCTTGTGTTGTGGTTCTTGTTTCTCGCTTTTCTAGAATATATATTACATTCGGTAATTACGAGTACTAGTATTTGAGTATTTGTTTTGTTTACTCGTTTGAACAGTGTGCATTTTTAGCTATGTGCCTTTATGGCTTAGGACAATTAAGTTATAAATTTTAGTTGAACTGTATGTGTTAAGTCCAACGCAATTTATTTATTTTGGCTTGAGCTCGGTTTTAATTTAACTTTTCAATTAAACTATATTTTTATTTAGAGAGAAATGTGAAGCATGTAGACAAAGAAAAATTTTATAGCTTAATAATTAACATTTTTGCCTTTTATCTCAAGGAAATCCTCATTATGGAATGTAAAAAAGATTTTTTTCTTAAATCGCTTCAAGTCCGGTCTATATAAAAAAAGTGGAATAACAAAAGAAATCTTCTTGCAGTGACAAGGCTTTGTTAAAATCATCAACAATGATTCGAATTAGCACTACTTAAAGATCGAAATAAATGAATTTTATTGACTCTTTTGGAATGTTTACACAGAAAAAAAATATTATCAAACTGCAGGCATCGAACCTGCGACCTTCCGGTTAATAGTTTAGCATACCGTCGACTAAACAAACTACAATTCCATTTCATGATTTTGCTGTATTTTCAATTCTAAGCAATTAAATTGGTTAAATTTACTAATATTTTATTTTGTGTGTAGTAATTTCAACCTCTAGATGAAAAACAAGACAATTCTTCAGCAAAAAAAAAAAAACACTATCGCATGGAAGATACTTGGGCGATACTGCTCAAGAATTTAGCCGAGACACCTGGTGTTTAGCCGAGATACCTGGCGTTTAGCAGAGACACCTGGTGGTTAGGCAAGACCCCTTCACTTAATAAGGGCACTAAAACTTAGGTAAGATACAAAGCTGTTCCTAGGATTCCAAAAAAACGGACACAAAATCTCTCAAAAATCCCAGAAGTTCTTCGAAAACAACGGAAACACCGAAAACCACGAAAATACCTTCGTACATGCCTTTTGACTTGGTTTGGTTTTTTCTCTACCAGTATCCGTTAAGACCGTTTCAGACTATAATACAAGTGTTAATACTTTTGAGGAAAATTAAACTCTGACATGATAATTTGTTATTGTTTTTTGAAAATGTTCAAACAAAAATTATATCAGGGAGGCATTTTCTTCAAAACTATTAATACTTGTATTATAGTCTGAAACTGCCTTACAAATATTCGTTACACGTATTTGTTACACGAATTTGTTGCACGTATTTGCTACACTTATCCGTTACAAGTATTTAGTCATTAACGTTCCATGGCGAACTTCGTTCCAAAAATTCATCACATATTTTGCTCTTGCTAATATATTGCAATGTTTCACTTGAGTGTTACCAAACATACAAATATTGCAATTTTTCTTTCAGTTAAGTCAAAAGTTTTTCACCTTTAAATTCCGAAATAGTTCTTCTAGTTCTAGGGCTCAAATGTAATTAAATGTTACAAACTTATCAAAAAGACCCTAATGCCTTCTTAAAGTGAAGCATAAACTTGTTCAAAGCGCTTATATTTAGCGACTATAAATTATAATTACAGTGCATTTAAATTTGTATGTATTTGCAATTGTATATGTACATGTGTGTCTGCTGGTACATATGGCTACATTTTAGTCAGTGACTAAAATACAGCAGATACTAATTTGCGTCCACCTTTAAATAACACAATTACACCCAAAAAATATTTGTAGATTTTTTATTACCCAGCGGTAAAAACAATAAATAACGAGACCTGCTATAAGGCCCTATTTAGCAGAATCAGCTATGCTAGTTCCAAGGTTTTCGATGCCATCTAAAGTGGAACTTCTCAGTATTCCTAAATAAAGGATTGAACTTACAGGTAAGCTTGCCAAAGCAGGATGGTTATAATCCCGCTATTTAGGTCTGAGTAAAGTGTTGTTTCAATGACAACTACAATGGAGAAAACAGCAGTATTTCCTTTTTACAGCATACTACTTTTATTTAAAAAATTTCATCATTCTTCATCTAAAATCATTAAAAATTTAATATTTTTTTTATATCATTAACAAAATATTCGTCATGGGTTCCAAAAAGTGCAAATAGTCATTTAAAGGGGACTGCTTAATGAATGCCTCGTGATTTTAACCGCTAATTGGTTGTTATATGTACATACACATCCATACAGAGTACGTACTTATTTATATAAATGCATAAGTGTTATGTAGGTATGTATGTGTTTATAAAGCTTTTTCACAAAATTATTTATACAATTAATTGAAATTTGTCAGATTATTATCGAAAATTTCAATCAATCGTTATATTGTCTGTTATACACATGCTAATATTTGAATAGATACATAAAATAAACGTTTTATTTTATTAATATTTAGTATAAAAAAGATAAAGATTTGAAGTAAATATTTAGTTTGATTAGAAATTTACATAAAATTTGTGTTAGCCTTTAATTTATTTATTTTGTTTACCAGACAGCCTAAAGTGTTTCAGTTAGAAACAAATTTAACCCTAATACAACATAAAGGAACGAACTTAATATTAATAGTATAGAAAATTGCATTTTACATTATTCCAGCGGATTTTATTGTTGGATCTACATTAGAGTGCGCCTAAAGAATTAAAATTTGGATTTTTTCAAGTCTCATATCCCAAATCAATGGGTATTTTAAAAAAACCACTTAAAAAATGCTAGCCCAATCAGTTGAGATTTAGACGTGTCGCACGCCTACCAAATTTTAAGTATATGCACTTATACTTTTATGTCTCATAGCTTAATAAATGTAGTATTAACAAAAAAATAAAGTTTTCTTCTAAAAAGTTGTTATCTGTGAAGTTTCCAACAACTCTTGCCTTACCGACTTTTATCTAAATGGCAAATTTAACAAAATAAGCAGCAAAATATCGAATATCACATAGCTTCATATTAAAATAAGAAATAAAGACCAAAAATTTACGAATTTCGGTAAACTTTTTCGTTCCCTAAAATTTGAAGTTGTTTGGGCCGGTGAAGGTGAATCTTCAGTCAAAGTTTTATTTAATCAGTTCTAGTTTTCGAGTTATACCGTAATTTCAAAAATGAAGACACCACATATATTAGCACAACTGCAGCTGATCGAACATTGTTTCTAAATCTGCCTTTTAGTTTCAGTGATATCGTAAAAGTTTGAGCATAAAAATTAAATACTAAAAAAAAAGTTTTAAAATTTTTGTGCTTAATAAAATAGAAATAAACCAACGAGCCTATTTTTTGTCCAGTATAATGCAGTTTAATATATTCCCAAAGCTGTTTTTAGACTATTATACAAGCTGCTCGACTTCTGCACACTACGGAGGGTTCCTCCGTAAAGTAGTGAATAGTGTGCTAGACTATTAGCCGCGGGTCGCAGGTTCGATTGTTGCCAAGACCCTGGGTGTTTCTGCAGAAAAGCCGATAAAGGCTTAAGCAGTATGTGTGTTCGTTTTTTACAATAATAGTAATAATATGATGCGTTGCTATTGCTTTTTTAAAACTTTCCAAAAACTCATTAGATCAGGGTTGTATTTTCTACAGAAGTCGGACGGCTTGTGAGATAGTGTAAACAGCTATAATGAAAGTAGCACTTTCCTATTGAAATTGATGCACAACTTTTGATTTTATTCCAAATTAAGTGACAGAACTTTTTAAAACTTTTTATGAAATTGCAATGCTACTGAATAACATTTTGGTTATTTTGAGGTTCGTGTTGAATAAATGTTAAGAAGTTGACTGAGTTCATAATGTAAATAATATGACAACTGAGAGATTATTTTTGATCACTGCTTCCAGGAAGATAATAGTTTTTTTGCTGGTTGCCCACAAAGTTAAAATGCTTGATAGTTTCGAAGTCGCGTCAAGTTTATGGCCAGTTCAAATGAATGGCTGGGCTAGTTTTGAAGCAGTCGATCGCTCTTTTGGTTTTTGATTTCTCTTTAAGAGTTTACCCGTTGACCTATCTATTGCTCTAGTGCCTGAGAAGCCATCCAATAAATTGGAGATATTAGAACTTATTTGGAGGATGCTATTTTTCCGAACCCATAGGAGTTTCAAGATGGATTATAGTCCTGCCGGACCAGAAGTCATTTGTTCCGGTTCGGGAGAAACACGTTAACATCACAATCAGTGACGACTATCAACGAATATGGTGAAGGTGACGCAAGTCAATTGCAAAGCAGCTTCGCCTGGGGCGTGTCTTCGGATGGTCGAGTGAAGGGAGTAGCTTCTTTTGGGGTAAGAACCTTGGACATACCACAACAGGGACTACGGGCTGGATATCAAACGTCACTGGCTAATGCACACAGATGCTCCATTTTAGCCATGGGCAAAAATCTCCAAAAATAGCGTTACGTATTATGTGAATAGCCTCTTAGGCTCATTGTGATTCCCAGAGGCCTTTACCCTACACATTCCTAAGAAGTACTCCAGTTCCAGAAAACCACCCAGTACTTTTCACACATCCCAAGGGCCGGGCAGTTACAGATAACATGTTGTACTGACTCATATTATTCTTTGTCGAAGCAGCTTCTGTAGTGACCATTATAGGGAAAGCCTAGATGATCCGACATAAGTCCGAACGCACAGTGCCCCGTGATAATTCCAACCAGGATTGAAAGCAATCTTTTTCCACAAGTGCTAGAAGGTGATTGGTCCTACCCGAAATAAGTGTGGAAAAAAGAGTCTTAGATACTCTGCAAGTGATTATTGTAGTCCACCTTTCCTTAGCGCCCACTCTTTCGGCACATTTGACAACCCGACTAAGGGAATATCAATATCCCTTTATGAGTCTGCTTCTTTCAGGGCCGAGATGCTTTTACGCATGCATTAGCCATTTCGCTCCCTGAATGCCTTCATTCTCCGGAACCCAAACTTCCCTGACGTTGTGTCTTTCAACCCGAGCCAAATATTGAAAGCATGCCAGTACACACTTCGATTTCACCAGCTTTGAATTTAGCACCCTAATTACGGTCAAAGTTTCTACAGAAATCTCTATAGGATAGCGCAGGGTAAAGGGAATATTTCTCCGCCAAAAATAAATAGTTAAATTATTTATTTACAATATTTAAAGACATAATAAAATATGAAATTAAATTTTTAAAGAAAGGTACTAACGACTAAAATTTTAGACCTTAAAATAAATAATATATTCCTCATATGTATTGAGTCTCTAAAAAGAATTTAAAAAATGGTATGTTTCATTTAAAAGTTCAGCTCTCAAAAGCAATAGCTGGATCCGCACCAGAAGAGCAGTGAGCTCGATGGCGTACTATAGATTGTGTACAAAGAAAAAACTAAATTTAATTTTCAGTAAGGAAATTCAATGAATAACTAAATATTTTGTCTAGAAACGGACCAACAAATAAATTTGATAGTACCCACAAAAATGTCGCAAAAATTTCATTGAAAACAAATCGGATTTTTCAATAAAAAAATGTTTAGATCTGTAAAACAATTTGTCTAAAAATATTTACAAATTCTAAACAAAGCAGTTTACTGAAAGAAACAAATATATTTACTGGATTTTCTGTAATATATCAAACAATATTTTAGGCAGAATTTATAACAAAATTTTTCTAGAAATACTTACAAAATTTCGAACAGAATTGTTTAATGAATCAAATAAATAATATTTACTGGATTTTCCATTACACTTTTTTTCATTATATTATTTTTTATTAAACATGAGATTTTTCGCTGCTTCCAGGAACATAATATATTTTTTGCTGGGTACCCACAAAGTTAAGATGCTTTATAGTTTCGAAGTCGCGTCAAGCTTATGACCACCTCAAATGAATAAATTTAATTTTCAGTAAAGAAATTTAATGAATTAGTAAATATTTTGTCTAGAAACGGACCAACAAATAAATTTGATAGTACAGACAAAAACGTCTCAAAAATTCTATTGAAAATAAACCAGATTTTGCAATAAACAAATTGTTTAGATCTGTAAAATAATTTGTCTAAAAATATTTACAAATTCTAAAAAAAAAACAATTTACTGAAACAAACAAATATATTTACTGGATTTTCTGTAATATATCAAACAATATTTTACGCAGAATTTATAACAAATTTTTTTTAAAAATACTTCCAAAATTTCAAACATAATAGTTTACTGAATCAAATAAATAATATTTTACTTACATTTTTTTGTCTAACTCTTACTGAATATATTTTTAAGTGTTAAATAATAACATCATCATCCATTAAACATTTATGAAGTGTCACTTTGTTACATGTTTTCAACTCTGTATGTTTATCTAAAGACTCCAAAAGAATAAATGAGAATTAAAGCAACAACAATAACGAATTGATTGACTTACAAACTTGTTACAATCGCATCCTTTTGCTATAATTGTTGTTGTTGTTGTTACTTATGGGTCATTGCGTTTATTTTTTTACGGCACAGAACACTAGTTTCTGTTGTTGTTTTTGGTGTTTGCGTCCTAAATAAAAGTCAAACAAAAAATTGACAGATTCAGTAAAGAACATTTACTGAATATGATAATTTTATATTAGACAAACTTTTGTTTGAAAAATTTTTTGTGATTATTTTTTCTGTGCAGTGAGGATATCCAAGTTTGTACTGAGAGTACGGCTTCGGGTGTTAATACAACATTCAGATTGATGTTTGAATACACGGATGTTTTTAAATGAGTAGCCGAGACATTCAAGCCTTGAGCAACTCTAAGTTTGAGGGCATAGTTTTGAGCCCGGAAATAGTATTGCTAATGGAATAGTTGGGAAGATGAGTAAACATTAAGGATGGTTGGGTTTCCGTTAAAATACTGCAAAATATTAATTTGCAGTGATCTTCAATTTCAGAAGAGATTCCTTGTTTGTTAGCTAGTATGTACGCACACTTGTGGTGGTAATTACTGAGGTGGCATGCAACAATGTCTAAGGACATTATTATAGAAAGTGCTTATTGTAATCGGGAGTTGCTAGTATACAACAATTAAGAGACGTATGAAATAACGGCTTTTGTTCGCTATCTGTTTAAAAAAATAAACTCTTACCGGCTTTCTACATGTCTTCCATCCAAAAAAGCTATCGAAATTTCTGCACTGATAAAACAACTCGAATTATTTATAGCAGGACATTTATTTTAGCTACATTGATAGTAAATTACTATGAGAATTATTGAAATCTCTTTCTGAGGGTTAAAACTACGTGTCGTTATATCATTCATAGAACTTATTGTATCTGCGTCATATAGTTTTGTTCAATTGTTTAATGCATTTATAATCCAATGTTATTTGCAGTTAAAATTTTTTTCATAGACATATTTTCATTGAATTCTACTCGTATGTACATGACTGATTCTCATTCTAAGCGTACATTTAGTGTTTTTTTTGTTTACCAAAATACGACCTGCCTAATACATTCTTCGAAAATATAACAACCCACAGTGCGGTAGAAGCAAAATTTTTTCAAAGAAAACCAGAAATTGGTAAACAGATAATGTTTTTATAATGTTTTTATATTGCTGCTGTTAAATTTTTTAACGTCCTAAAAGTATATATAAAATATTTTTTTTCCGTAACGGTCAATACATTTTTATACGAATTCAATATATTCTTTAGAACACACTTAGATATTCACTAAAAATATTTCATTTATATTTAAAAAAATTTTGATAGCACTCAATACATTTTTTTGGATACAAACGATGATTGTTTGATGAAACGTTTTGCAATATAATAATATTTAAGAGAAAGTTCACAAAACGTTTAAATATTTAGAAGTACAAACCTACGCTATTATATTAGTGTATGTTACTAATGTAATTCTAATAATTAAACTGAGTAATGAAACGTTCCAAATAAAGCATAACGCTCAGTACACAAGACTGCGGACAACAATAATTAAGAACATTATGATTTATAATATTTTTAAAAAATTTGATGTGTAATTAAAAGAAGCAAATGCAAATATTCTAAAACCGTTATAAATTTAATCTCGTTCTTGGAAAAAAACATAGCTTTTTTAATATGGAAAATCAGCAGCATGCATTACGGACACGCCATTTGGTATGAAGAAAGTACAAACAGTATTTTGGTTCTTCGTTTTAAACACATAATGGACAGTCCTACACAAAATCACTTATGTAAATTCATTTATAATCTTTTAAATCATGCTAAAGTAGTTTTCATTTTAAAATTTTTGTCTTTATTTTCTGAAATATTTTACTCTACTTTCAACGGACACGAAAAAAACATTTGAAATGAGAATCAACCACATATTTTGTCTGTTATACGCATTATGGTTAGGTATGCATAAGCTTATATTTTAACTATAAGCAAATAAATACACTTAAGTTGTTTTGTTTCTTTCAGTTTAACTGCAAAAGTGTCATTATTATGTTTTGCACGTAAACTGGAGCAAGTGATTTAAATTTAAATGTCATTTATTTTATTTGCGCAGTTTATTTATTTTATTTTTTGTATTACTTTTTAATAATGTCGTATGGTTTTGCATTATTATGGCTCCGCAATGTCTGTATATGATGATAAAGTATTAGCCTTCAAGCAGGTAGTTTCAGTTAGGCGCTTTTTTAAATGGAGTTTTAAAACATTTGGTGGAATTTTCTGCGACAACTCATGACTAATAAATAAGATGATTTTTGAAGTATAAGTTTGAAAGCAAAAAAATGTATGTTTCTTAAAAAAAAACTTTATACTTGAAAAAATGTGGATCATCACTTCCATTGAGTTTGTTTTGTTAACGCTCATAAAGTCTTAAGACAAAAATATTGAAAAGCTTTACGACTATTTTGGAAACATATAATGGCCACCGCTCTAGGTAGCATTAAATAGACTCTCAGGGTCACTGAGTGAGCGGACAAAATCTAATCATAACAACTAATTAAATATTTATGTAAACATAGACAAACAAATTTTAGTTTAAAAGATTTTGTCTGAAATATTATTATATCGGCTTTTTAGTTCAATAATTGAATTATTGTAAACTCAAATAATTTTTTATTAAGACTGGAGTGTTGGAATATTGAAATCAGATATGTTATGGTCCCCTAACTACAAAAACAGCAAAATTCTATGGATACAAGTTTAAAATTTTTTTCTAAGATTTGTTATATTTCAAGAGGCTTCTCTCATCATAACTTGAGAAGGGGTTGTTCAATTTTCCGATTTCGTTAATATCTCCGGTACTCACATAGCCAAATTTTTCCAATAAAATTTATGTTTTTTTTTAACAAAATTCTTGATAATATGGAGAAGAAATTTTTAAGTTATATCAATTTTTTTAAGATATAGAAATTTTTAATTCATGTAGCCGTGAAATGAGAGTGAAAAATTGCAAAGTTTTTATAAAAATATATCTTAATTGGTAGAGACGGTTTGGTTTAATCAAACATTTTTCAAAACAAAAATTTTTTTCCACATTTAAAAAGGATAGACTTTACAATTTTAAAAATAAAATTTGAAAAACTTTTTCTAAAACGATTAATTTAGAATTTCGTAAAAAATTCTCTATGTATATACGTCCAATGATGGATGTAGCAGCGTGCATGATTTAATCGATTTTAAATTTCAACTGCTGTCATTTTTGAAGTCTACTCTTTTGAAATATGGAAAAAAATTTAGTTCTGAAAATTTTTCGGGAAAAACGTGCAATAATTAAGCTCTATTTTTGTCAAAGTTGAGCAATTTTTCACCCTCATTTCACAGACTTGACTTGGGTTTTTTTCACGGCATCATAAATTGAGATAACTTAAAAATTTCTTCCGCATATTATCAAGGATTTTGTAATAAATCATGATATTTTTTTTTTAAGTTTTGGCTATACGAAATCGGAAACAAAGTCGCGGCCAAAAACCAAAATTTTTAAATTCAAAGCCAATTATCTCTGAAAATATTATAGATATCGTAATGAAATAAAATGTTTTTTCTTTATCTAAAGGGTGGGCAAATTTGAGGTTAGGAAGTAAATAGGCTGTCAAATGATGAAGTGTCAAGAACTGAACTGTTATCATTTGACATTTATTTAGTGAAAACTTGGAAAATTTTAACCATGGAACGCTACACTCTTGAACAACGAACTTTAGTTGTGAAAATTGATTAACAAAATGTTGAACATTTTTCTAAATTTTTACTAAATTTGAAAAAGTGTGACTGATACCCTTTCGCAATGACTGGTTCAATTTAATATCACCAGAGGCACTTTGCGCAACATTTTGCATAAAGATCTTCATCTTCAAGCTTATAACGTTCAACTCATCCAAGAATTAAAGGAGCCTGATAACGAGGAAAAGCTGCTCGAATTTGACGAAGTGATAGTCGAATTTTCACAATTTTGATAGTAAATTTTTACAATTAAAATTCGTTGTTGAAGAGTGTAGCGTTCAATGGTTAAAATTTCCCAAGTTTTCTCTAAATAAATGCCAAAGGATGACAGCTCAATTCTTGACATTTCATCATTTGACAGCCTATTTACTTCCTAATCTCAAATTTGCCCACCCTTTATTAACTAGCTTTCCAACAAGTTTAAATTCATTAGATTGGGTTAATTTTTGTAAAAGTTATGAGCCCAACAAAGTTTTTCATACTCGAGATAGTCAACTTTCACACTCTGCAGGTCACCGTGTGTTGCAACAGGGTGGTCGAAATTCATCGCTCTTAAAGCTTAGGTTCTCCTCTATGATTTTGACATGCATCGTTTTGTAATCGGATCGCAAGTTTCAAAGATACAATTGGAACCACTGTGAGCTGGTTGATAAGGTTGTCCGAGGTGGCCGTAAGCAATATAAGTAAGCATTATAGCGAGTATAGAAAATTATAGTTTTTTTTTTGTATCAACAAACTCTAACAATTAGGTGGAAATGTAGTAAAGTGTGCTTTTTATCCTCTGAAATATACCTTCTTAGCAATGGATTTTGATCTAGAGGATACAGTTAAGCATGCCAAAGGCGTTCTTAGGTTTGTCCAAAATCGGAACAGGTAAAAAGCCTATTTGAAAAATCACTCCTCACTTATGCTATATTCCACGAAAATCGATCGATAAATGATGTTTTTTATTGATAATAAAGTGAAGTTACCTGATTTTTGCTAAAGTTGCTAAAATTTACACTACAAAACACAATAAATGTTTTTTAAACTACAAAGTTCTAGTGATTGATTCTGACAGAGAGCTCCAAAAAATATATATGCGTGCATCGTTTACACGTGTTTGTGTAATACAATTGGACCATCCCTTCCCAAGTTATGATAAATTCGGTGGAGCATCCTCTTCAAAAATCAAAATTTTTAGGAAAAAAAAATAAATAAATAAAAAAATTTATGCATAAACGGAGTTCATTGTTTGATGCAAATGATTTTGCGAGAGTGCAAATGCGAAATATCGTAGCTTTTGTCTAAAATCCAACAACAAAATACCCTAAATTTCTTAAAAAAAACTAGGATATTTTGCATTCGCAAGACCATTTACATCAAACACTGTACTCCGCTATAGAATTTCAAATGTTGATTGTTTTTGTAGTTAGGGGACCATAACTAGGGATACCAAACAGGACTGGGTTTTGTAATTCCCGGGATTCGATATTTCAGAATTTCAAATCACGGGATTCTGGGATTTTTCAGGATCGCGGGATTTATCGGTATTTCGGGATTTCGGGATTTCGGGATTTTTATTTTTTAATAAAACACTCAATTTATAGAGTAAAAAATTTTCATTATGTGTATTCTTAATAATAGCTATAAAAAATTAGGAAAGAAAAGCTAATTTTAGTGTATTTTAATACACATTTTAATATTTTATTTAATAGTAAAATATAAATTTTGGAAAGAGGACGTTCATTGAACTAGGATCTTAGAAACTAAATTAGATAACACAATGATATTGCTCACTTAGCGATTGAAATTTCATTTCCCTCTATTGCTGAGTTATCCGTTGACCAAATGCCGTCACAAAAATGCTCTGAGTCTACTATGACCAGATTTTCAGCAAATCAAAGTTTCGTTACCTATTTATAGCTTTTGTAGTTAGTCGAAGTACTATATCACAAGGTCGGATGATAATTTCAATAAAAGGAGAGATTACAGAGCTGCTTGGTTATCCGAAAATATAGCTTTAAGTGAGCTCTTCGGACTTTTATATAAAATAATTACGTCACATGTTGGAATTGTCCCAATTTCTGTCAGAAATACCGTAGGCCATTTGCATATCGAAACAGATATTTTAACTTTGGTTCAAAGACGCGCGCAGCAGTACCGGGTTTTCGATCTATCCGCAAACCACCGTATATTTCTGGAATCTACAGGTGAACCAACATTCGCACATGTAGGTTTGAGAGCCCTAACGTAGTGTCCACACCAGAAGAATTTTCATCATAACACGTAATATAGCGCCGGCAGAGAAATTGTAAATTTTTCATTCACATCAATACATAGGGGTAGACGTTGATGAATTTATATCATGATGAATCATATTTTCTTCTTCGTCGTACAGCTAAGATCGAACATGTATACCTTTATATGGGCAACAACAACCGGCAGTAAGAAAATTTAATACTTTTAAAATAACATTTATTTAATAAATATCATAAAATTTATGGTTTTTCATTAAAAAATATTTATTTCTCATAATTTTCAGTAATTCTAATAAAGACAATTAACATCAAAGTAAAAACAACATATGAAATGACGTTTCATATCATAATATATTCATCTGAGCTTGAGCTCTGATGATTATATCATAACGCTGATATAATATTAATAAATTGAATCTATACGTGATGAATTTTCATCATGATATCAATTTGACATTCATCATGATATAAATTAATCAGGTGTGGACACTATGTAAGAGGAAAGGTGACATAATAATTTCACGAGCCTCAGTTCATGGCTTATGCTGTCATTCGGCAGAGTTTATAGTTTTCTTTAAGAAATTGTACTCAGGATCGATGAATGCTTGTTGCCAACACAATGAACAGAGTTTCCAAGAACCATCGTATAAGCAGCCGCTGCTGCAGAGGATCTTATGAAGATCTGAATAGGCGTTGGACTAATTAAGGGATAAATGGCAAAGGGTTGACACATCCTCATTACACCGGTAGCAAGAATATATGCCAACATCTTGAACTTGCATAGCTTAGCAGCTTTTATAAACAGCCGAGCTCTCGGCCACCATACAATCGCGACGTACGTAATATTCGGTCTAATATTTAGGCATGTTCTGCATTACATGCGGAATAAAAGGGTTCGGAGTTGTCATAGCATTGTTCTCATAAATAATAATTTGCAACAAAAATGGTTTGATAATACCGAACATTTTCATTCCGCATTGATGCAGAACATACTTCATACTTCACCCAGGTGCATCCAACACAACTCTAGAGGGTTTTTTGTATATCTAAATCTACATAGGTATTCCAAGCCAGCCTTCTGCCTATAGAATGAGGGATATTGTATCCATTTAACGATACTATACCAAAATCGAGTTTTCTCTTAAGGATGAAGTAGAGCACAAGCATCATTCATAACACCTGAGAGAACATAGCCGAATTTTCCAGTTACGGCGTATTCAGCCAGTTCATGCCCACTTTCACTGCAAACGTGAAGAAGTTCGTCTATCACCACCGAACACGGTAGTGATTATGGAGGATACCCTTTGATAACCACAATACATATAAATTCACAAATTAGTGTTACAATTGCTACTTTTCATTACGAGTTTTTAGTATAAGAATTTTATTTAGCTTAATTTCAATATTTCGGGCTTCCGCGGAATTTTTTTTCGACAAATCGCGGGATTCGGGATGTGTCAATCTCGAAAAATCCCGGGATTTTCGGGATCTGGATTTCGGGATTGGCATTCCTAACCATAACACATAAAAAAATATAGTAGTACGCCTTGCAATTTTTCTTGGTGCATAGTGTTATAAAACAAACAAATTTCACTTTAATCTGTATCTAGATAGTTACAGAAATTATAAAATCTGGTTTTATGGGAATATTTTAAACGAAAACTGTTAATAAAAATAAAACAACAATGTATAAGCAAATAAATTAAAAACAACAAATAGAAATTGTTAAAATACGAGTACCACAAACCAATTTCTACAGGATAAATAACAATTTCATATTCACATTGATTCGTTTCTGGGATGCATGTTGTTACCAAATATTACAAACATCTTCTATTAACTTTATGCCCTGCAGCTGTTTTTTTTTTCAATGCAGACGATTTTCCTCGAAAATAAATAGTAGAATATGAATAGAATAAACAAAGAACAAAAACATATACATAAGAATTGCCATGCGAGTTTCCAAATGATTCGGCTAATGATATTGCAATTTATTTTATTTGTAACAAATAAAACAAAAACCAGAAAAAATAGCAACACAAATAAAAACACCATCATCATTTAACATAAAAATTGCATGAGAACACTAAATTCTTCTAAGGAATTATTGTTATATGAACAGGATTGAAATGACCATTGAAAGACAAAAAGAAATCCATGGAGACAAAACGGCAAGCTATATATTTTTTACTTTATTTTTACTTTATTTTTTTACTTTACTGAGCAGACGTACATAGTTTAAATTTTCGAGCTATTTCTATTTCGAAAAAAAGGTTAGATAAATAAAGAAGAAGGACCTAGTTTTAGTGTTGTTTAGCATAGCAAGAATTTTGTGTATTAAGCAAAAACAATTGTCATCATTGAGAAAATCTTTTACACTCGAAAACTTTTAACTCTTTCGTTTAGCAAATAGATGGATGTTTGCTATTCCTATATTTTGTTAGTATGTATATCTAATTCAGAATATGACTTGATAACATATCACATATGGGCATTTCCATGAAAATGACAACCACGACTGAAAATATTAAAACCATTGAAAATTTTATTAAGATATGGTAAAGCGGAAAAAACAATCAAATTTTACTATACAGAGGTATTTATACCTTACTACAATTTTTAAATATCAAAAATAACAGCTGAAACTGAATATTTTTTTGACTAATTTTAAGACATGGCAATAAACTATTTTCGCTTTGCTAGCGACACAATTCAGTTAATTGTAACATTGCAATTATACTTTAAAATTAATGTTCCAACATAAGAGGACAAGGTTCGCGAGGAAAGATAAAATATAGAGTTCGGCATAGCTGTATATATTTTTGATTTTCTTTGGATGCTATTCTAATGTCACGTACACAGTGCAAAAATATTATTTGTCTACGTCGTTTGAAATTGACCGGTCGCAACTATTTCAAAATTAAAGTTTAAAGCAAGATATTTGTTGCAAACAAATATTGATCAACATTTTTTTAAACTTGTTGTAATAAAAATTTTATAAGCATTCAAAGTTCGTCACGTACACTATTGTAGTACTACAAATGCTACTAAATGCAGATGAAAAATGGTGAAAAATTCATAATATTTCAAAAATAAAAAAACTTCACCCGTTCTCATATCATGATAGTCAGCATATATATGATTCTCGAACAGCGTATTGATTAAGCGAAAAAATTTAAAATTACTTAGCAGGGCTCGGACTTTCATGGATATGCACTTTTTTTGTGGTGATAGATAAAGAGGTATTGACTAATTATCTATGCGAGTCATAAAATTTTAAGTTTAAGTGCATATTTTGGCAATAAATGCATATTTTTGGAGTTATACATTTTTTAATGCATATTTCTTAATTTTTGAAAAAAAAAAAAAAATAATTATAAGCCGATTATGGATTATGGCAACCGAGCCTCAGTTGTATTGCCAGTTGATAAAAATGATACCACTGATGGCAACTGACAACTGAGAGCTGTCAATTTCAGTAGCTATTTAGCGCCTTTCTGGCAACCATTAATTTTCAGTTGCCGACTGGCAACGCAACTAGACTTTGGTTGCATTCAATAATTGACCCAACTATGTTTGTTTTATGTTTTTTTCTCTAATAATGATAAAAAATTAAGAAAACAATATTTTCATATTATTTTAGTTTCGGTACTTTGTTCGCTGGTAAATGCATATTTTTGCCCATATTTTTAAATTTTAGGTGCATTTGTTAAGCGCTTAAATCAATTTTTAGTTGAATGAAGTTCCGACCTCTGTTAATTAGTATGTACTACTCGCATATTTTTACATGCACTTTCACATCACTTCCGTTTTATGTCACGTACGCTATGCCTTTATTTCCCTCGATATTTTGGACAACAGGGTTCCAAATGTAATAATTTTTTTTTCACACATAGTACCCTCTGAATAGAATATGACGACAATTTTTTGATGACATTTTTTTCAGTTACTCCTATTTTTGCAAAATCTATTCCATTTTGTAGGCGTAAGAATGTCACGTACGCTGACATGGAAATGTCAATATGCATGTATTCGAGTGGTCTTAAAAAATTAAAATTTGTATTTCTTCAGGTCTCTTAAACCAAATCGATGGGTATTTATAAAAAACTACCTTAAACAAATTTCCGGCCAATCAGTTGAAATTAAGGCGTGTCCGCACATCCACTAAAGTTTAAGCAAATACTCCTTAAGCGGCCTTCAGACTATTAGATTTAGTAATAATACTTGTCAAAAATTCAAATCTTAAGTAAAAATCCAACAGTGTGAAAACAAATTGTTATGATTTGTCAAATAATACGTAAAGTAACTTGACAGTATTACGGTATTCGTCATTTTTAGGAAATTTTCTAAACAATCACATTTTTCATTTTATTAAGGTTGTCTATTGCACAAACAAGCATAGGAATAACAAAAACAGTTGTGTATTTGTTTGCCGGCATAAATAAAGAAAAAGAAGAACGACAAAATTTGCTTTATTGCAAATGATTTGTTACGTTTTATTTGGAATGTGATAGTGTAGAAACAAAATGTAATGAGAAAATATTCTTTAAGATTTTTTGACAGTCAGACTGATTTTGATTTGATTTTCGTCTTACAAAATCTAATATAAATCTCAAAGCTTGTATTACAATGTGAAAGCGCCTTTAGTATTTACAAAGAAAATATTGTAGTTACGATATATCTGAAACTAATGGGTAGATTTAGAAACAATGTTCGCCGGGCTTAAAGATAATTTTGTTGCAGAATTTGGTTTTTCCTATTTACTTAATAGGGCAAACATTTCTCCAGTTACGCCAACATATTTCGTTCAAGTGCCTTCATTTTTCACATAACGGTATATCTCGAAAACTAGAGCTCATTAAAAAAATATGGGATGCGGATTCACTTTCAGCGGCCCAAATAGCTATAGAAAAAACTTCAAGTTCTAGGAAACGAAAAATTTTACCGAAATTTGTAATGTTTTTTAAGCTTTTTCGATATATTCTGTTTATATTGTTAAAATCCCAGCAAAAACTTAGCGTATAAGTTGAATTTGAGCAACTTCCTTCACTCATTATTTTGTATGCTTATTTACATTTATATTCTATTTCCAAATTGAAAATATAAGACTTCAAACATGACAAAAATAAATTAATATTAATTTTATTTGTTAGAAATTTTTTAAAGAGATTTTTTTAAAATTAATTCAATTATTATTTCTTAATGCAAGGAATGCGAGGGTATAAAAGAAGCGGAAAAGGAAATTCCCCCTCCAAGATAAGTAAAATTCCAGTTTCTATTGCGGTTCTTAAAAAAACAATATATTCTTGTTGTGAATGCATGGAAGTTTATGCATACATACAAACGTACATACATACATATGCACATAAAATTGGAAAAAAGAACTTCAGAAGGATCCGCACCTGTTTAGGACAATATATGCATGTATGTATGAACATCAATATGTATAATCAGCTATTTTTCGATATATAATAAAAGATACAATTATTTTAAGGCATTTTTAACTTAAAATAAAAGTACTTATTTTTTTGATGTAAACATTCAAAATGTAATTGCTTTGTTTTGGGACATCAAGAACAAAAGTAAGTACATACTTTTTCTAGTAGAAATGTAGTGAGTTTTTACAAATTTTTCTAATTATTTTTTTGGTGATTTGGTAACTGAATTTTTGTTGGGATGCTATTTATGTAAAAGTCTGTAAGGCAAAAGATATTGAAAACTTCACAGACTACAACTTTGTAGAAGAAAATTTTTATGATGTTCTCATATTATTCGACTTATGGGTCTTTATGTCGTATGAGTACCTGACCCGACATCAATCCCACTTTTGGAGGGAGGCCGACCCCGCCTAAAATTGTATCCCGCTTTTTCGAGTTTTTAAAACTTATAACTCAGTTTTTTCAAGTTTTCGGGACCAAATTATCAATTACCTGCAGGCTTAAAGTAGTCTGTGAATTTTTTTTTTCATCTTAATGGAAAAATTTAAAACTATGAATTTTTGAAGTTCTGTATATTTAGTCGAACTATATGGGTTTTATCCAAATAAATTTATTATTCAGGCTTAAGTTCGTTCAATTTAATTTTTACAATTAAATAATTTTTTTTATTGAGAAATAAATTTTCAAAGCATGTGTTATGAATTTTGTAAAAGGACTACAAATGTCTTTCTTAAATTTAAGGCCTGTAGCTCAATGAATTTCTTAAGTATATATTAACAATATGTTGATATTTGAAATCATATAATTGAGACGCTTAGTGCAATAACTCTGTAAGTCACATGATAACAAAAATTGGTTTAACTGACCATTCAATTGCAAAGTATCATAGCTTTATATACTGAAACGATTTTAATTAAATTTCATTAGTTTGGCGGCATAATCATAAAACCGACTTCGTTCAAAATTATATTTTTTGTTATTTTTTTCCTCAAAAACTCTGTAAGCCATATATATTAACTTTTACTTTTTTTCACAATGGATTTTGATGAAACTGGAAGTTTTTTTTAAATGTATATGGTAGATCTGTTAAATCAAAAGTTAACAAAGAAGTCTTCCCAAGACACAACGAATTTATATCAGAAATTTACGCGGTATGATTTGTTTAAGTTTTTTTGTGACTTATTCACTTATTGCACAAAAAATATAAAAAAAAATTTATTATGTGGCTTACGAGTTGTTGCTGTTTATGAAAAGGTGTTTGAAGGTTTTAGATGTTATTAGAAAATATTTCGTACAAAAGAGACAGTTTTTTTGTAATGTGACAACTTTTCTGAATACACGTAAGTAAAGCCTGTGCTGAGGCAATGCAAAATTTGTTAAAATTTCAAACAGTGGACTCAACCAACAATGAAAGAAAACAATGTGTTGTATCTTTCGATGTACAACAAACATTGCCAATACCTAAAGTGACTACTGGCCCTGCGTCTTACTGCAGAAAAATTTGGCTTTACAATTTAGGAATACATGATTTTTCTGCTGGTCAGAGTCATAAATTTGCTTGGGCTGAAAATATAGTTAAACTCAGTTCCGATGAAGTTGCCTTAGTGCTACTAAAATATCTTAATAGCAAAATTGATGTAGATGGTCTTGTAGTTTTTTCCGACACATGCCCAGGGCTGCAAATGGGAAAGGAGAAAAATTTCAAAAATGATTACGCACCCATCTACGATCTGATCGAGATTTTGCATTAATTAAAATATGCTTCACAAATTTATTCTCCAGAAGGTTGGTAGAAAGTTATAAAGAAGAAAATCAGAGGACACCTTTTGTGAAACAAACTGACTTTTTAAGCTTTGGCTCTATTCTCGACGACAAGTTCCAGAAAGTAAACCCTACAAAAAAGGATTGCTGATAATCCATTTTCTTGAAATTTTGTAAAGGCCGAACTAAAAATCGATCTTTTCGCGATCAACCACGATCCCATCGTCAGAGCTATTTATACTCCAGGTTAACCCCTAGCCCGCCAATTATGCTCTTTTTACTTGGTTAATCTTTTTTTTTAGTGGTTTAGAAATTTACCATACTTGGCTCTTGCCTTAATCAACCACTACTTGTGCTTTTTTATTTCTCACCCAAGTTTGAGAAACAGTGCTTCTTCAAGTATAAAGATCTCTGACGATGAGATCGTGGTTGATCCCAAAAACATCGATGTTCAGTTCGTCCCTTACAAAAAGTGAAGAAATTGGTCTTTGTTCTGAAAAACTAAAAAAATCGTCAAAACGAAAAAAAAAAACACTAAAACATAAAAAATCACCAAAACGAAAAAAGCGCAAAACTAAAAAAAATCGCAAAGAGCCTAAAACATCGCCAAAACGAAGAGAAGTGCCAAAGCAAAAAAAAAGTCGCTAAAACTAAAAAATCACCAAAACCGAAAAAATCCCCGAAATCGAAAAAGCGCCAAAACTGAAAAAAGCGCCAAAACTTAAATAAATTGATAAAGCTAAAAATATTGTCAAAAAGCGAAAAAAACAAAAAAAAAACCCAAAACCAAAATATCGTTAAAACCTAAAAAAACGGCAAAAACGAAAAATCGCAACAACAAAAAAAACAAAAAATCAGCAAAATGAAAGAAGCTCCAAAACCAAAAAAAAAATCGCCAAAACAACGAAAAAACGTTAAAAAAACTAAAACTAAACATAAAAGCTATACGGGAAAACTGCCAAAATGAAAAAAGGAAAAAAAGAGATGCATGTGTGTTCGTACGGAACCCTTCGTGTGCGAGCCAAAGTCGCACTTTTCTTAATTTATTTAATTATTACATGCTTTGAAAAATTATTTAATTGTAAAATTAAAGTGAACGAACTTAAGCCTGAATAAAAAAAAAATTCCTTGGATAAAACCTATAGAGTTCGATAAAAATACATAATTTCAATTAATAACTTACGTTTATTCAATTTAAAAGTCTAACTAAGATCGAATATAATAGATTTACTTTCATTATAGATTTACTTCATTAGTTGAGTGTAAATAATTTAATCGCATTTTATTGCCAGTTTCAATGTTAGTTGGAGTCTGATTGCCTCCGGCTTATAAACTGTATTTTAATCATGTCTGTATAATGGTAACACATTTTTTTTGTGTGTATATTACTTGTAGCCGTACATATATGCCTACAGATACATGTATTTTTGTTACAACTTGCAAGTTCAAGCTGTTATGCTTTTGTTTTGACCAATTGAGCGAGAGGAAGAAATTATAGAAAATTTATGCGCTGCACCAAATACTGCCAACATAAGCAATAAATCTCATTTCATGCACCATCAATTTAGCATATACTCTGTGAAGAAGAAAGACAAAATGAAAATAAATGCAGATTATAAGCAGAGCAAAAACAGCATTAGCAACAAAATGCATCTGGTAACATTGACCATTTATAGTTTATACGAAAACCCTTTTATAGTTAACGCTAATGTGGCCAAAATGAACTTGACACTTGAATGGCCAATTAACAGTTGCAGTCTTTGCCGGTCAAAAGAAAACGAATTTAAAACACAAAATTTCGTAGTTGAAGTTTTCAGCAAGCAAAAAAAAAACACTTGAAAACAAAAGAATTTGCTAATATTCGTACTCTGAGGGAAACAAATATATAAAGAAAGAATTGTTTTTGGCTTTATTCACTTTTGGGAGGTACAAATAATGTAAATTTTCTATTTAAAATAAACAATTAGGTGAACTATTAAAATAATTTAGTTTAGTTAGCTTTTTTAAACTTTGCAAAACAAACTTCATGGTAAACACATGTGTGCAAGCAGATATGTTGAAATAAGAAAAATATACTTTCTAAAAAGCCTTTCATAACCGATATAAAATTTTAAAAAATAATAATAAAATGAAAGGTACTTTTCTGTGTCATATATAATTATGGTTAAGCATAAAGGGAATATTTAGTGACCAAAAAAAGAACTATTCACAAATCAAAATCATACATTGTATTATATATAAAATGTAAGTAAATTAAGGTTACTATGATAAAAGAAGCAAGCGTACAAAATAGAATAAAATACAAATACAAAATCAGGCATTTCTAAACGTATAGATCTATCAGAATAAAATTTTACGAAGACATAGCAGAGGAGCAGCTCTATTACTTGCTAAGGAGCAGAGCTATCAAGTCTCGGCCATGTAAAATTTTTTTCTGCTTGCCATTTTTTTGTTTCTCTTCCAATTTCAAAACTTTTTTGCTGTATTATAGCCCTCAAACTCTTTTTAGACTATTATATAAGCTGTTCGACTTCTGCATAAAATGCTACTCTGATATAATGTGTTGTTATTACTTTTTTAAAACTTTCCATAAACTTATGAACAGGGTTGCATTTTCTACAAAATTCGAACGGATTGTGAGATAGTGTAAAACAGCTATTAATAAAATCTAAAAGATACATGTTTGGCTGTATACTTATCTCTTATAGTTAGGGAGATGTACTAATTTGAAAATTGAAATTTCTCAATTCTTCAAAACTTTTTTCTAGTATTTTCCAGATATTGGATCCAAATATCTTCCGATTTACAAATTTGTTTTCTTTTTAAAGAACAACATTTCAAACAATTTAAACAAGTTTCATGAAATTCTACTCTCTGAGCTGAAAAATATTCAAATTTAAATTGAAATTTTAAAAAATTTTGAATTTTCGAAAATGTTTGCTAAAAAAACCACCAGCACTCTTTTACATATTGATGGCTTAATATAAACAGGGTGTATCTCGATTTTTTTCGAAATTGAGTTTTAACGTATTCTGGTAGCCAACTTCTAAATACATCATCCTTAAAGAGGTAAGTAAGCCACTGTTGAAAATAACGATGTTATGGCCACTTAAAAATAATTTTTTGTATGTAAGTGTTCTAGTTAGTGTTCAGTTTTTTCCTTCTCCTGTAAAATAACGAAACTTCGAGTTACGCCTCTTTTATATTAGGCCATTCATATATGTATATAAAAAAGAAAGGAAAAAAGAAGAAAGGAAAATAATAAAGTTTTTCTTCTGAGTGTCTCAGAATTCTTAAGAAAGTTGCAAGAAATTCAAAAAACTATATTATGAAAAAATTTTCCCATAGCGTCCACACTTGATCCAAGGCCCATTTAATAGTTTGCCAAATATCTACGTATACATAAGGATTTTCAGAAATGGTAATGCTTTTGGACTCTCAGCTTTGGGATTTTAGAACATGTGGACTAAATAGGTCGTATTAGAAAGTGCCGAGGTTCAACTATATTGGGAAATTAAATTATTTGTTTGCCAGCGACTCACGTCTGTATAGATACCTTTCAGATAAGTATGAATGAATGAATGAATTAAACTAAACGGGAAACAGAGGACACAGCGACTGCAGAAGATCTATTGTATACCTTGCCAGGTACTAGACTACCTAATCTAAACCTACTATCCTGAGGAATCTCAAGATTGCCTGAGGTTCTAGTGTTAGCAGTTCCCAAATTGGCTATATCTTCTGTGGCATAGCGCTTCACAGTCCTTCAGAATATGCTCTGGAGTTTCATCATCATAATCACAGAATCTGCACAGGCTCTTACTCTCAAAGCCAAGTCTGTTGAGGTGGTTTCTTAAACTGCAATGGCCTGTTAGGTTGCCTGTGAGCATTCCAAGTCCGCAAACGGTTCTGGTCCGACCATGGGTGTACCAGCCCCCTCCGGGCCATCAGATAAGTATACATTTGATATATATTTCAAAAGATTTTTTTTATAAGTATATAATATATTTATTTGTAAAAAATTTTAATTTAAAAATTTAATATTTTGCAACTCAGGCGGCAGAATTTCATGTAATTTTTGTTAAACTCTTTTAAACATTAGTATTTCTTTCTGTGTGATTGTATTTTCAGTCTTCTATTAGAAATTCATCGCTTTGCAACAAGGCGTATCGCATCCAACGCAGAATCAAGGTAAATAATCTAAAAAACTACTTTATCACATACGATAGATGAGCTTAGGCTTTTCGAAAAGTTCAATTCTTTTGTAGAATACACTAGTGTAATAAAAAACACCAAATTTCATATAATTGTTCATATACATATTTATTTAACTTAATTCAGTTGTTTATATGTTCTTTTGTATTCGATTTGTATGTTTTTTTAATAAATGAAAACATTTTCACAATGCTAATGAGATTTTTTTTTGTTTGAAATTTAGTTTTTGCAATTATATTAAGGACTATAATGATTTCTTACATATTTTTCAATAGTTATCATGTATAAATATTTAACAAAAAAGTAATTTATTGTTATTTATTATAAAGTACTTTATGATAAAAGGTACAAATTTGTTTTTTTCTATTATTCAATGTAATTAAATTTTTGTATTTTTTTAAATAAATGAAGTATATTGCAATATTAAAGCAGGGGAATGAAAAATGGATGTGGATGTTGTATAAAAGATATATGAAAGGATATGAAAAAAATTGCAATGAAATATTACCATACTACGTTAATTTCCTAATAATAATAATAATAATAATAATAATAATAATAATAATAATAATAATAATAATTCAAAATCCAACCACTTAAGTGTATAAATGTATATATTTCAAATAATTTTGAGTTGTTAAAAAAAATTTAAAAAAAATTTATAAATAAATATATAATTTCTTTACCGAAATATCTGTTAGCCAAAGTTTTAATTAGAGCATAAACGGTTAGAAAATATGTATAATTCTTCAAAAATCTGCATATATTTTAGGAGCCTAATCAATTTTGATCATATCCCTGAAGCTTAGTTTAACCCTCTTCATTATTAAATTATTCAAGTTGTTGAAATGAGCGCTTTACAGCAGTGATGCCAATTTTTGGGACCCAAAATTCACCAAAAATTTTGCAAAAGGAGCTAAAAAGGGCTAAATTGAAAAAAGATACGTATAAAGCAATATCCAGTCAAAATTTTCAAAAAAGCCCAAAAAAGTGCTAACTTTTAAAGTGTTTCCTTTGAAAATAAAAACACGTTTTTTCGGACCATCTTAAAATCGCAACCAATTTTTCTATTGGTAAAGCAAACTACTAAAAGAAAATGAGTAAAAACGATGCTTCCCAGAGAAACTTTTTGGGCTCTTGGCCTCGAAAATTTTGGGATGTTTAAGACTTCGCCGAACGACTCGAGAATATATTACATTCAAAATACTGGGTAAAATTTCCTTTTTGCAAGACTGGCAATTTCTTTTTATGTTTTCTTTAACCTTTTGCAATTGTCCGCACTATGTTCTGGCCCTAGAAAATGCTATATTAATATACTGTGATCTAGTCACAGATTTAGCGGTTGATCGCCGAATTTTCGTCGCGTTTCTTGAACTGCACACCAGTATTCTCTCTTCAAGCCCTACCATGGAGCTTCCGGTACATTTATTAATGAATTTCTATTGAGTTTTACTTAAATTAAATGTTTCAATAAGTAAAATAAAAACCATTTTTTAAAAAATGTTCCCTTCATAGGAAAAAACAATGTACAACGTACTTATTTTTTTGACCAACTGAAAACACGACCTCTACAAAAAAGGGTGGCGACAACAAGCAGAAAAAGATTTTCGCATCGTCTTCGATTGAATTCGGTGTGGCCTAATTGAAAGTCTTCAAATATAATTAGATTGACATAATAAATTGAAAAGGAAGTAGAGGAGCACATCCTGAAAAAAATAAATAGGTATGTACTTATTATTTTGACCATATGTGTACATTTTACGAAGAATGACGATTTGTTACGATATTAAAACGAGAAAACAATAGTATGATTTTATTATATACTCAATGCGCTGAAATAAGCGTTTAACAAGAATTGCTCCAAAGTGGGACATAGCGAACAAATATCATGTAATACATAAGCATGTTTGTAAGGTACACTAACAACACTCTCCTGTACAAACCAAGTTATCGCGAAGCAGTAGTTTTTGCTGGACTCCACGTTAATTAACAAGTCGCTATTGGTAGAATAAAGGAAGAAATAGTTCACAAAAATAAAAAAATACACAAATATTGATCAAAATGTAAAAAGAAGCTAAAACGGCTAAAAGATATTTGTAAAAAGTGATTGATTTGCGCGTTATTTTGTTTGGGGCAAAATTTTTTTTTTCGTTTTGAGTAACTACACTCTAAAACACTTTTGTTGAAAATTTCTTTAATAAAATAACTACAAAATCGATGTAATTTTAGACATGGAGAAAATTCAACACTAATTTAAACAATATATGATCGTAAATTTGAATTAATGTTTTAGAGTGTAAATATGGGCTAAGTCTAGTCCGAAAAGAGGTAAGCTGGCATCCCTGTTTTACAGTGTGTGCCGTTGCGTATACGTTAAGTAGAAATTTGTATAGTTGTATGTAAAGTATACGCCTCGGGGATAACCTTCTTATATTTTTACATGAAATTAGTCGTTGAAAATGGCGGAAAAGGTTTTTAAATTTGCATTGCGCTCCTTCGTCCGGGCTTAAGAATTTTTTCATCTCTCAGGTATTTACAAATCCGGCTGCAAAAATTTTCACATCTCAGAGAAGAAATTTTTAAGGCCAACCGAAGGCCGCTAATGCAGAAAACCGTCAGTAAGCGAAGTTGGTTTTGCAAATACCTCAGAGAAAAAAGTGTTTATGACCGGCCGAAGCCGGAAGTGCAGAAAATCTTCGTTATGCGAAGCCGCCTTTTGAAATACTTCAGAGGAGAAAATCTGCAAATCCTCACTAAGCGAAGTCGCCTTTGGAAATACCTTAGAGGAGAAAATCTTTAAGCCCGGCCAATGGCCGGTAATGCAGAAAAACCTCACTAAGCGAACACGGTTTTCCAAATACCTCAAAGCAGTAAGTCCTTGCGCCCGGCCAATGGCCGGCAACACATTTATATTCAGGAAAGAAAATTTTCTTCTATGAGTTATTTCCAAGTCCGGCTTCGCTTACTAAGCGCTGTTTGAAGTACCGGTCTTTGGCCGGTCTTAAGGATTTTCTCCTGTGAGGTATTTAGAAAACCGACTTCGATTACTAAAGATTTTCTACATTGCTGGCTTTCATCCAAGCTTAGGGAATTTGTCCTGAGGTATGTATTTAGAAATATTTAGAAAACCAGGCCGGTCAAAGCAAAGCAGGTTTTGGATATAGCTCAGAGGAGAAAGCACTGAAGCCCGTCTTCGTTTTCTAAGGGTTTTGGGAACTGCCCGCCTTTGGCCGGACTTAAGGAATTTGTCCTCTGAGGTATTTGGAAAATAGTCTACGGTCACTAAAGATTTGATTACAAACATTTTTTATGCCATAAGCCCATAAAAAATTCTGGACTTAGTTCATATTTTTGGGCTTTATTGCATTAGCACTTATTTCATATTTTTGTGTGGAAGTTATTTAATTATGAAGAAAGCTCCAAAAATGCGTACTTATTTCATTTGAGGTTTGGAAATAATTTCAATTTTCTGTGGATTTATTTCATTAAATTTGTTTTCACTTAATTAATTTTTTTAAGTCCCATTTCATTGGGAGTTGTTTCATTAGGACTTATTTCATTGGGCGTTATTTCATACAGCCAAAGGTTTTATCTAAAATTAAGTGAGAGAAATTAATTGAAAAAAATTTAGATTTTCATACAACACAAAAACACACACACAAATTAAAATTTTTCTGTTGCATGGAAATTGTAATTTTGCAGCAAAAACATAGCATACCATAAATTATTAAAGTGGTTATTGCCAAAAAAAAATAGCATAAGCTAGAGAATGGTAAACTGATTTCGATTCCAATCGAAAATCAATTTTGTGTTATAAGAACTTGATTTTTCGCAATAGAATTTACGTCTGCAATTTTGTACTGAAATTGATTACACCGCGTGACAGCACTTTTTTCGCAGAAACGCCACTTCCATTAATCTAGAGACAAAGTATAGTCAAACCTCGTACTTGGTTTTTCATTTCCTCATCTTTTGTCCTTCTTAAAAGATTCAAAATTTTTCATGAATGCTTATTTTAAATAATTTTTTTTTTCAATATTAGTATCTAATATTTTTTTTAGCAAACTTGCTACTAAATAATAGGGAAGGCTCTGTAGAATTTTATAGTTCAGTTCCGCTGAGCAAATATATAAAAAAATGTCCTTTTAAAAATATATGCTTCCATATCCTTAAAAGTTTTCATAAACATTTTTTTTTAAATTATATGTTGTAGCCTTAAATTAATTCTATAAGACTTCGAAATTTTATGATTTTATCTCTCTTAGTTCAAAAGCTGAAGTAAAATCATTTTCATTGCAGTTTTTTTTTTTATAATTTATGCTAAATTTATGCCAAGTTTTTGGTGGTCATATACACGATGGGCCAGGAGGCAAATATTTTGGCCAAAAGTACAGTTCAGGTAAATACAAAATTTATTTGTACTGCCTCAAAGAGGACAACTTAAGCTTCCTTCCTCTAAAATATTTTCTGACTATAGTCTCTTGAATTTTTTTCGACAAATGTTTAAAATAAAAATTCCATATTATATTATGCCATTTTTTGCACTTAAAGCTGACCTCACTAATTTAAACAATAATAAAAAGAATTGAATTGAGAATTATTGTATTATATTTTATCTACACAGCCAATACAAAAAATAAAAAAATATATCACAAGAATTAGAAAAAACTCTTGAAATGTTCTTAAAATTTAGCTATTTTTGAAATCTGGCCTTTTTGCAACATCAAAGTGCGCAAAAGTACGATCGATATTGAAATGTTTGTTATGGAAAATAACTCCTTAATATGTATACTACTTATGTTTTTGTGGCCCTTTGCGATCGTTCATAAACGTTCGAAATATCGACAATTAGCCCAAAACGTCTGTATAGACGTACCATCCTACATGGATTTCTAAACGATGTCCTACGTCACTGTCGAAAGTTTTCGATATTTTGAAAAAAATATATCGAAATATCGATTCTAAAGAATCAAAGTTTAGAAAAACTATCGATATATCGACGATACTATCGTGATACTATCAAATTTTAATAGTTCTCAGAGCAAACACTAAATGTGTATGTAAAAATGCTAAATAAAACATGTTTTTAAATAAAACAAAACTTTTTTTCTTAATTCAATAAATAACAAAAGTAAAATCCTTGTAACATATCAATATGAGAAAAATGTGTGAGTTCAATAATTTTTAAATCCAATTTAACTGACGACCGTTGAAAGAAATGTCTAGCACAACAATAGTATCAAGCACAAAAATTATCGATTGTTTTCACATAATTATCGATTGCAGAATAAAAACATCGATAATCCCATAGTTTTCTTTGTTTTTTTTTAAATTAATAGGTTGATTTTAAAAAATGTTGACCGCCATATTGGATTTGTAAATCCTATTATGGAATTAGTAGTCCGCGACTCTATAATCCTCCATATGGCTGAAATCTAACCTCTGTCGCTCCTATCCTTAAAGTAATTAGAAGATATTGATAACCTTATTTATTGATTTCACCATTTTGAATTTTAAAAATTTTTCTCAATAATATCTATCACAAATCCCCCCACCGTTTCTTTTGCCTTTTTTAAAAAAATAAAAATGTTGATTTTTTAAAAATTTTTTCGGCCATATTATATCCGCTGTCTTGAATTTTAAAATTAAAATTTCATATTTGAAATCAGAAAATTAAAATTTCATATTTGAGACCCCCTAATGCAATATTTTATAAAGCCATTTAATCAATATTCTATTTATGGCCGAAATTCAGGGATCCTAGCTCATCGTGCTATTGAATAAAATATATGAAATTTGTGATAATATTTTGGCTGACACTGTATTTATATCGAAATACTCTTAATAAAATAAAAAAGTTTTTAATTCTTATAAGCTTTTAAAAATATCAATATTAGTTAAGGCTAAAAAAGTTTTGTTGAGTGTTGGATTAGGCCCAATATTAGTTTCAGTTCGGGTTCGACCTCAAAAAATTGGTTTCGGTCGGACTGTGGTAAATATTTTGAATTCTATTTCATAAATCCAATAAAACAATTTCCAATGACGATTTAACAAATCCAATGAAAATTTCGTTAATATTATAAAAGAATTTCATTGGCTGAAAGACAATTTAATAAATCCAATGAAAAGTTTCATTAAAATTCAAGCAACGAAAATTTCATTGAAGTTTAAGCAACAAAATTTTTTTAGAATATTAATGAAAATTTTCATTGGATTGGATGAAATGATCATTCAAATAATGGCATTATTTCACAATATTAATGAAATTTTCATCGGATTTATGAAATGGTCATTGGATTAATGAAAAAATCTTATGAAGTTGTTTCATTGGTTTTATGAAAAAAAGTGACTTCGCTCAGTAAAGCTCTCCTCTATTGGGTATGTCCAATATTGGTTTCACTGAGTAAAAATCTACTACCTCGTTGTCCGGTGGCCGATCTTATGGATTTTCTTCTGTGGGTATGTGGAAAAATGGATTCGCTGAATAAAGACTTTCTGTCTAGCTAACCTCCGAATAGGCTAAATGCATTTTCTCCTCGGCCTTGCATAAGCATTTTTTTTCATAACAGGCTAAAGCAGCAACCCGCAAAATATAGCACATGGGGCTTTTTACTCTTTTACTCTCAAAACAATCTTTATTCAATGACGCCTCTATTCTATACGTCCAGAGGAGAGGCCAATGGACAACATTTCCATTTCAAAAAGAAAATAATGTCCATCAACATTATTTCTCAATTTCTGTGGACATTATCTCCATTTTGATCAGGAAATAGTCTCCATGGACTTTATTACCGTATACATTATTGCATAGCAACGCTGTTATTACAGTATTGACTTATGTTGTTTGTTAAATAAATTTATTATAAAACTAAAATTTTTCTTCATAAAAAATAATCAAAAATTTATTAACACTAAAAAAGAGACTAGCTTGTGTGAAACCAATTCAATATTATTGCACTTATATTTGTCTAAATAAAAACTGATAAAAACTATACATTAATTATTTTAAGTACTTTGTGGACAAAAAAATTGGTTTTTATATGCTAATTAATATAAATTTAATAGAGATTTGTAAGCTTTACTTGCGCTTATAACTGGATTTTAAATATATTTTTATATTCGTTTTTGAATTTATAATAAATACCAATTTTAACATTTTTTTTGTTTATTATATTTTTGGTTTAATTTTTCCTAAAGCCAATTTATTTGAATAATATTATTTGTAGTGTGTTTTTTATTTTTTATAATAGAGATATGATAACTAATTGCTAATGTTGTTTTATTTTCTTTGTATTTTTTTATATTTATATAAATTTTCTCTTGAAATGAATTTTGAATTTTCTATGAAATTTTTATTTTTTGTTATATTTTACTTTTAATTAAATATTTAACAACAATACGGTAAACATTTGTTTTTTCTTTAATAGTTTTTCATTTTATCAATTTGGTGTATTAATTTTGTTTAATCAGTTTACATGAGCATATTTTGCTAGACTAAGTTTACACAATGAAATTTTCTTTATTAAAGTTTTATTTCTTGCTTCTTGCAAATGTATGGAAGAAAATGTTGTAAAAAATTGCCTAAATTACTTCTGAAATTTTATTTCATACCAAATTCAAAAAGTTGCATGCAACAAATTACATGAAATATTTCATCGTGTAAATTTAGTCTTAGTTTTATTTTTCTTATTTAGTACTAATTATTTAAGGAATGTTTTTATAGATTGTTATTTTTGAAGTTTTTATTTTATTAAATGTTTAATTATGTTTGTTTTTATCAAACTATACTAATTTCTTTACTGGTTTTATTAAATGCGTATGTTTCGGTTATATATTATATTTTTATTAATTTTTATTTGTAATGTTTTAAAGTTTAGAGAAATGCAATTTAAACCCTTTTTTTATTTAAGGGCGTTTAAGTTTGGTGGGGTTGTTAGTATATCGTCTCCATTTTATATATTATTAATGATATTTATATGTCTTTTATTTCCTATGAAAATAGTGCCGTGTACTTAAAAAATAATTTTGTTAAAATTTAAATTTGTAGGAGTTCATAACAAATTAAACATGTGGTCATATACGCTTGCAGATGGTCCATAAGGGAAACTTATAAAATAAAGCCCAGAAATTGCAAGAGAATCTCTAAAAAGGTAATAAAGCCCATACTTAGAGTAAGTATGAAGAAATGTGGTATAACTATTTCTTAAATTTTATTTTATTTATTCCCAATGGCAACTTGTGCTTACACTGAAAAACAAAATTTCATTTTTTGTAAAAGAATTCAATGAAATAGTAATTCTTTTGTCTAGGAACGGACCTACAAAAAAATTTGTAAATATAGACAAAAATATCTCAACAATTTCATTGAAAAAAACGTGTTTTTTCAGTAAACAAATTGTATTAATCTATAAAACAATTTGTCTAAGAATATTTACAAATTGTAAACAAAACAATTTACTAAAACAAGCAAAAAAATACACTGGATTTTCTGAATAATATCAAACAATATTTTTGTCTGAATTTATAAAACAATTAGTCTAAAAAACTAACAAAAATTAAACAAAATTGTTTACTTAATTGATTTTTTGTAAAATATCAAAGTTTTGTCTGGGTCACCATCATCATCATCCATTAAGCATATATGAAATTTCACTTTATTGAATGTGTTCAAGTCTGAATGTTTATCTATAGAATCTAAAAAAATGAATGAGGATTAACCAACGACATTTACGAATTGATTCACTCAAAAATCTTCAGTAAACAAACTTGGCACAATCGCATTCCTTTTGCTATCATTGTTGTTGTTGTTATTTGTGTGAATGTCGTCATCGGGGTTGTTTTTTACGACACGGTTTTTTTTGTTGTTTTTGGTGTTTGGTGGTCCGGCCAAAGGTGGCTAGCCGAAGGTGGCCAGCCAAAGCTGACAGGCGAAGTCAGCAGGCGACTGCCTTAAGGTAACTGGCCGAAGGTGGCGGCCTTAGTGAGGCGGGCCAAAAGTGACTGTCTTAAATTTCAAGTGAATTTCCGGTGCAAAGATTAAATTTTTAAGAACTCAGTGATGCCTTTTTGGTATTTTCGCGGGCTTAGGTGCTGCCGTTGTTTTCCGGGGAAGTTCTGGGAAACTTCTGGGATTTTGGGGAAATATTTGTCCCAGTTTTTGGGAGAGGTTTGTGTTTTGTTATGGATTGGTGTCCTTTCTAAGTGAAGGTGCCTTTGCTAAATTCTTGAGAAGTATCCATAAGGAAATTGGCACTTCTCTGTTCTGCTGTGTACGTTGAAAAATAAAGTTGATGCTAATTTTTCGCTTGTTCCTTGGAATATTGATCATGCCCTATTCTTTCTGAATTAAGCGTTAGGAACCTTAGCCTAATAATCAATTTGGATAAGGATTTTTTCTGACGAATTGTCTTTTTTCTTCCAGAGGTTGAAATTACTATCTTCAGTTACTTTTTAATTTTTATATTTGGTGGTGGTCATGGCGACGGATCCCGTGACTAGGCCGAGTATGCCGAAGGGCGATAATGATGAGGGGGCGTCTGACATAACGACCGAACGTGCCCGGCCGAAGTTGGCCGATCAAATGTGGCCGACCGAATGGGGCCTGTCCATGGCATACGGCCGAGAGAGGTAGGCCGATGGCATAAGTCCGAAAGCAGCAGGCGGAAGACGGCAGGTCCAAGCAGATAGGGAATATTCCGAAGGCGACAGGAGTTTTGTTACTACCTGCTGATACCACGCGTTCTTTTTTTATCTATAGTTCTTAGAAACCTGATTCGATTTGAAAAGAAATTAGCTGGTGTTCTACTACAAGTCTTAGGTATACATTTGGGAAACAACATTTTCTGGGAAATTGCAAAAAGTAAAAAAAATAATCAAGTCATTTAAGAAATTGGCGTGTAATGTGTTATACTATAAACTGATAATAAGGTATGTATATCATACCTTCATATATTCCGCTACCAATTTTATTAAGTCAACTCTTTTTGACATGCTTATTTTTTTGAAAGTGTAATATGGTACATCATACCACTCCAGCTAACTTTAGCTATACCACATAACCACTCGTTTTATCCAAATAATAATTGATTGAAAAATATACACTAAATATGCAACATTGTTGCTTTAAAATAATGAAGTTTAATACATGAATTGAGAAGAAAAAATTAAACCTTTGGCACAGCTCAAAAAAAAAAAATCCATCTATTTTCATGACATACAAAGATCTAATACAATAACGAACTCTTAAGTTTCTGAGACCATCAAACTATTAAGACTGATGCCGTTATTCCTTTGCTCTTAGTTTTAGAGAAAAGTAGCTGCACCACATTAAACGCCAATACCACATTGCCCGAACTTACTCTACGTATGGGGCGATAAAATCATTTATTACTGGACCATGGAAAGAAGTCTTTATGAAGGTATAAAGATGATGACAGACGCTTTTCGTACGCACCATCGAAAATATTCTCTGTAGTAGCTGCCAACTGATCTTATAGTCAGTAAATTCGCTACAAAGGCAAACAGAAGACATGCCTAAATCTTGGAACGCGTAAATCTCGCCTGGTCTGCTCAATAATATCACAAAAGAACCTAATTGACGAACGCAAGTGAGTCCCTTCTTGAGTTGTTTCTGCCTCTCAACCTAATGTAAGCTATGACAAGTCTGTTGCTTCTATTGTAGCAGAAGAATAAACGAAACTTTATCTGGTCATACGGAAGGTTTAGCACTGAACCTATTGGGAAGTTTTAGAAGTGACCTTATTTTTCTAAGCAGCTTCCTTGAAAATAGCATAAAGAGTCCAATTAAAAATAAAGTGAAATAATTAATTTTTCTCTTTTGAGATCACACATAAGACAGAACGTTGTGGGTGAGTTGTTTTCTTTTGAAATGTGCTACGCAATAGATGCTAGGTTTGTTTTTTCTGGACAGGAATTTTCAGTAGTTATAGAAGCTGCTTTCATTTATGTCGGTAAGAACCAACCAATAAGAGCTTTGTGAGTGTTGGAATAATCTCGTAAGAGAAACTTCGTGCTAACCAAAAACAACATTGCAATTAAATGAATGTAGGAATTTACAAAAAAACTCTTGTATTCTATTTCGTGAAAAATATTAGTTAACTAGTTGATGTTTGCTTATAAAAAGCATCTATCTTCATAAGTGGTAAAAGTGAATAAGAAAAAGAGGTTGCCTGCAGTTTGGTCCCATACTTGTTTTTCGAAAATCGAAGAGGGGAAAGTTGCTCCCCTATGCATAACTCTGTTATTTGTTTTTTTTTTTGTTTGAAAGGGCTTGCCTGCAGTTTGGTCCGAAACTTTTTTTTCGAAAATCGGGGGAAGGAAATTTTGTTCCCCCCCCGAGACATAGCTCTGTCATTTGTCAACCGATTTTCAAAATTATTTTTTTTAAGGATCGCCTTGCATATTGTACCCAAAATTTGTTTTTTTTTTTTTGAAAATCGGTGGGGAAATAGTTCTCTACCGCCCACCCCTCGCATAACTGTGTCACCGATTTAAAAAATTTTTTTTAACGGTTTGCTTGCATATTGTATGGTCACAAAAGTTTTTTTGAAAATCGGTGGGGATATTTGCTCTCTCCCCCCACCCCTCCTTCGCTTAACTATGTCATTTGTGAACCGATTTTCAAAATAAATTTTTTTAAAGGGTTGCCTTGCATATTGTACCCAACATTTTTTCGAAAATCGGTGGGGAAATTTTCTTTCTCCCGCCTACCCCTCCTTCGCATAACTGTATCATCTGAGAACCGATTTTCAAAAACAAAATTTTTTAAAGCGTTGGCTTGCATATTGTATATACAGAAAAGTTTTTTTTTTTATATCTGTGGGGAAATTTTCTCTCCCCCCCCCACCCCTCCTCGCATAACTCTGTTATTTGTGAACCGATTTTTAAAATTGTATTTTTGTTTGAAAGTGTTGGCCTGAAGTTTGGTTCGAATATCTGTGGGGCGTACCTTTACCCTGTTCAGACATGGATTTTTAATTGAGACAATTAAATTTGAATTGAGCAATTAAATTTTGTGTTCACACATAGTAAATTAAGTTTACTCAATTAGCATTTGACTTGCCAATGGTGTAATAAGTATACAGGTGGCCGCATAAGGGCAACCAATATAACAATAAAATAAAAACTACACTCTAAAACACTTTTGTTGAAAATTTAGTCGATAATACCCAGCAAAAATATCCGTCTACCGGAAGCAGGTTTGTAAGGGAGAGATTTCGGTACTCTCCCTTACCAACCTGCTTCCGTATTACATGATTTTTGTATGGGATGTCCCACTTGGTAGGTCTGGAGGCATGAGCTTCTTTTTGCGCATCGTAGATGCACTAACCTCATGTCTTTTTTATATGTATATAATTAAAAAATTTGGCTCTTTATATCACAGTTTCACCTACACTTAGATACATTTTTTATTTGAAATTATTTTATGTTGTTTTTATATTTATTTATCAAACACAATTGAAAACTGTATTACTCTACAATTTACTTTTATTAAATACTTTTTGCTCGCGTATTGAGTCAGGAATCGATCCCACGATCTCCGCATGGTAGGCTAGAGCACTAACCACTAAGCTACCGAGCCACATTTATTATCATATACAATTCAATGGAAGAATAAAAAATCAAATTACGAAGTAAAAATAACACTCGCATTCATATTTGTATCCACGTAAGCGAGAGAGGATGCACTATAAAAAAGTTTGCGTTGAAAGAAAAAAACTTCGGGTTTAAAAAACATGAAAAAACATAAATAGCCGACCACCTTTCTCGTGTGTGCGTTAAATTTCATCATTCGCTTACGTTATTGCAACCTCGTAAGGCAGAGGGGATGCACTATGTGCTTTTCCGCATCTCCGAAGCCCTTCTATTTCATTTTAGTGCATCATTGTATTAAGTTTATTTTTGCTGGGTAGTAGGCAACACTTTACAGATTATTATAGACCTAAAATTACACAAGCATTATTTTTCAACAAAATGTTTTTACTAAAAAAAAGCGATTGGCTGCATGCAGGTTTGAACCGCGACCTCCTGACTGATAGTCTGACGTATGTAGATAATATATGATCGTAAATTTGAAGTAATATTTTAGAGTGGAGATAATGGTTGTCAAAAAAATGTATGTGTTTGACGTAGCTTATGCACAAAATGACCAGAGCAAAAATAATCATCTGTCGTTATATTGCCATCTGTATACTTATTACACCATGGGCTTGCCACTGAACATACTTCGCGGTAAACATACTTGTCACAAAGGGTTTCATTTCGAACTTTACTCAATATATGAATCAATTAAGTACTAATTGCTCAATTTATTAATTAAAGTCTTGCATGGTAAATTGAGCTCAATAAAGGGCTTCATGGCGTGAATATCTTGAATTGCGCAATTAAGGCGTATGTATGTCTGAACTGGGTACTAAGTCGTTTTTCAAGTGAATTTTCACTTTAAGAATGTTTAAATATAAACTTATAGTTTCTTAATAAAAACAATTAAATGACTTAAAGAACTCTTACCCTTAAAATATTAAAAGAAATTGTTCAAATTTGCAGTTTAGATATTAAAACTATATTGTGTTGTATGAATTATTTAACAAACTTTTAACGACTAACTCTCATGGCAAATTTTGATGTAAAAGGCAAATTTTCCTTAATAAAGACCAAAAGTCAACAATGAATGTGGAGTGAAATAGTTGTGGCCCATGAGTACTAAAAATAGACAGAATGAGAAAAAAAGAAGATGGGAAAAGGAAATTAAGCAATTGAAATTTAAATATGAAATTTTGAAAATTTATTTTAAACAAACTAGGCATCATCATGCATTTCTCTAAATAAAAACTTAAAAAACATTAAGAAATTAAAGAAAAGAAGGTGTAAAGTATAGGAAATAATGTTAAAAAGGTTTGATTGTTTTAAGCTCAATAATAAATAATTATTTCTTAATAATTTAGGTGTTGTTGTTGTTGTTGTTTGTGCAAGTAAAAACATTTTTGTGCTAAAAAGTTTTATATAAAAAATGTTATATATGGTTTTGTAAAATTTGTTCTTGTAATTTGTGCAAAAAATTTCAATTTTGTAATTTATCAACCTTACGCCCTTATTAATGTTAAAACTTCCTAAACAGTTCATTTGTATAATAATTTCAAGTATAATTTTTATATTAAAGACTAGAACCGTTAATCAAATATTATCTTGTTTGTTTCGTAAAACACTTGACTTATGTTGCTAACTTAATATAAAACGGAAAAATAATTTTGTTTGATAAATAAAAAAATAATGCTACATATTTGTGTTTATGTTTGTTAGTTTTAAGATATTTTTTAAAAGTAGTTTTGGTCTTCTTACGCTTCTTGGGTTGTATTATTGAGGGTTGTCTCTTGATTAGTGAATTCAAGACCCTTTAGTATACTATGATTTAGTGTTGTCAAAGGAATAGCTGTAATGCCATCACGCAAAGCCAATTGATAGGCCACCTCAAAGGCTTGACCTAAGGTGAGTATTATATCGGCAGCCAAGTCCTAAAAGCAATTAAAAACAAAAATTGATTAACTAAATCTTTTAGTTATTTGAAATTTGAAAGAACTTACCGTACTCTCAACATGAAAAACATGGCAATAGTGTACATCATTCTCCTTAGTGATGTAGGCAAAATGTCGTAAATCTACTGCATCTTGACATGCACAATTTATATTTTGTATTTCATGTTCACAAATGGTGTTCTACAAATCATAAATGAGAAAAAAAAGAAAAGAAAATAGTAAAAAGAATATATTTAATTGGATCTATGAATAAAATTATTCATGAATCGTGCCTCATTTACCTTGCTGTTCACATCTATAAACTCTACACCCCTGTGCGAGATGGCCAATGACACAAGTATACGTTTTTGTTTATTGAATGATTGATTACGGGCAGCATTTGTATTTGACTGGGAAGACATTAACATATTGGTAGCAGTGTTTGCATCTGTCTGGTGCTGTTGATCTTGTTTTAGTTTTTGTATGGATTTGCGTGTCGATTCGGTGCCACGTAATTCTTTCACAACCGTTGAGCCTAAATACTGCAATGAATTAATTGGAATTTTATTTTTATCACAAAGTGACACATTTTACTTGAGAGAAAAGAAACAGTTGTTATTTAGTTATTCCTAAAATATTAGAAGCCATCAATTAAAGTAAATATTTATTTATTTTTGTAAAAATAGATAGAAATTCACGCATTCAAAACGGTATTTTGTGAACTTGGTGATCAAAAATGTAGCTCTTACATGTTGTTGGTTGAGAAGAAAATATTTAATTAATTTATTGAATTCCAATACATATTTGGACAATTGAAATCAGTCCTATTTTTCATGTTATCTTATGCATGTACAAAATTCTCGTTGGTAATAATACAGGCCAACAAAAAGCTTAAACAAGACATAAATTTAAAAAACCAAGAAACCCGACTGCGTAAAAAAAAAATAAAAGAAAACAAATTTTAACCGTCTCAGATCCTAAATGGTCACTCGAAATTAAAAATCATAAGAGAAACCTAAAGATGATTTTCAAATACCTGTCGATTGATACCCATATTGATATTGTTCACCGACTTTTTATTTTTTTCGTATAAACAAAATGGCGTCTGTTGGCCGCTATATTGAATTTTGACTACTGTCATATCTTTAGTGACACTCCCCGGACTAAGACGAATCGATTGACGTTAGAATCGTCAAAATCGGGCTACGCGTTCGGATTATATAGTGCCGCAAAGGAACACATACATATATTGGGTGTTTTTTATTGAGGTATAGAACTTTAAGTTGGCATCACTTTTTTAACTGGCGGCCATTTTGTCAGCGTGTCAGTGATTAATATTTAGTTTGGTTTGCCATTTCATCATGAACAGGTTGACAAAAGAACAACGCTTGCAAATCGTGCAAATTTATTTCGAAAATAATGGTTCAGTTCGCGAAGTTTACCGCAAGCTCCGTCCATTTTATGGTCGACATAATCGTCCATCAGAGCAATTAATTCGGTTAACCATGGATCGTTTTCGCACTACGTTTACTCTATGTGATAATACGCATCCGCAGAGACGTCGAACAGTGCGCACCGAAGAAACAATTGCCGCTGTAGAGCAAAGTGTTGAAGAGGACCCGAATGAATCGATTCGCCACCGTGCACAGCAATTGGAGCCATGATAACCGACTATTTTGTTCCCGAATTGGATGGCATGAATGTGGATGAGTTGTGGTTCCAACAAGACGGCGCTACATGCCACACAGCGCACGTCACAATCGATTTATTGAAGGAAACATTCGATGAGCGCATAATTTCGCGGAATGGACCTGTCAATTGGCCACCAAGATCGTGTGATTTGACACCATTGGATTATTTTCTTTGGGGATATGTGAAGTCGCTCGTCTACGCCAACAAACCAGAAACGTTAGGGGACTTGGAACCCAACATTCGTGGCGTTATTGCCAACATACGGCCCCATATGCTCGAAAAAGTGGTTGAAAATTGGACCTGTAGAATTGGCTTTATTCGAGCCAGCCGCGGCGGCCACATGCCCGAAATCATATTTAAACATTAATGGCATAAAATTATTCTTCCAATAAAGCCAAATTGATGGACATTAAAACGATTTTCTTGTGTTTTATTTCAATTCGAAGTTCTATACCTCTAAAAAAAACACCCTGTATAAACACAATACCCTTCTTTGCGTCGCGCAGTCGGGTAAAAAGCACGCTGCTCGTTAAAATGATACTAAGAACTGCAAGCAAAACAAAACAGCTGGTTCGAGAACATGAAAAGCCAAGACGGTTTCATAACACCAATTGAAATCAGAATTGATTTTCTATTCTGATAAATGACAATTTGGACTTGGATTCTATAACAACCCTGATTGAGAAAGTTTTGGCATAAGAACACATTTTCCCAAGAAAATGTTGATATATTTTTCTTAAAAATTTAATAAATAATTGTTGCACAAAAACGACTACAAAACAGGCGTAGCACAGCTCACATTTTTTATGATAATATTGTACCTCCACAAGAACTAATTATGTTTGCGAGTTTTCATAAAAATTGGTTAAGCAAAAGTAGTTTAAATTAATATTTGCTTCTTATGGGCGGGGCACTGCCCACTTTTCTAACGACAATGTATTATTGCAACGTTAACTAAATGTGTATGCACAGTTTCATAAGAGTCGGTTCAGTAGAAGTTGTTAAAATATAATATTTACTTTATGTGGGCGTGGCTCTGCCCACTTTTTCAATCATGATGTACTATTCAAACAGAAGCCTAATGTATGTGCAAAGTTTCATGAGAATCGGTTTAGTAGAATTAGTTGAAAAGAAATGTGTATTTACTTGCATGGGCGTGACCCTGCCCACTTTTCAACGTGACCAATCTGGAAGTACATAAATCATTTTAAATAAAGAAAAAAATTAAATCGGTTTATGGCGAAGTTTTGGGGGAACACACATAACAATAATTCTTGCAAAAAAAAAACGACTATAAAATAGGCGTGGCACCGGCCCATATTTTATCATCATATACTTTTACAAGAGCTAATTGTGTGTGCGACGTTTCATAAGAATCGGAGAAGGGGAAGTAATTAAAATGAATATTTACTTTTCATGGGCTTTTTTAACCACTATGTAGTATTGTAACGATAACTAAATGGGTATGCAAAGGTTCATAAGAAGCGGGTAAGTAGAATTAGTTAAAATGCTTATTTACTTTTCATGAGCTTGTCACTGCCCACTTTTCTAAACATAATGTTGTATTGGAAATATAACTAAAGGTGTATGCAAAGTTTCATAAGAATCGGTTTAGTAGAAGCTGTGAAAAAAAAATATTCACTTTGCATGGGCGTGGCACATCCCACTTTTTTGATCCTGATATAGTATTTAAACAGAAGCTTAATGTGTGTGTAAAGTTTCAAAAGAATCGGTTGAGTAGAAGTAGTTGAAAACGAATGTGTATTTACTTTGTATGTGCATGACCCCGCCCAGTTCTTAACGGGACTAATCTGGAAGTACATCCTTTTGAATGGAGAAAAAAATCCGAAAGCGGTTCATAAATGGCGGAGTTTTGAGGGGACATACATACAAAATAAAACATGACGAATTGATAACCTTTCTCTGTTTTTTGAAGTCTGTTAAAAATAAGAAAAAAATCATTTAAAAAATTCATAAGAAATAAAAAAATTTGTACGTATAGCATATAAATAAAAATGCTCCAAATAAAAGAAGCCATATTTCATTAAAATCGATACCCAACTTTTGATTTTATTAACAATTAACGTCACTTTTCACAATGTATGATTAAAATTTAACGCGAACTTTTAATCGTACATAGTAAAAGGGCCGTAAGTGAGAGAACTCCATTGACAAAAAATGCGATATCCATACAACACACAAATTCAGATGTTACTGCTTTATGAAAATCGTAATTTTTATCAATTGAATGGGTTTGCTTGCAGTTTGATGCCATAATTTTGTTTTAGAAAATCTGACAGTCGATTTGTCAGCCCAAATATTGGTTATCGCATAACTCCTCCATTTATGGACCTATATTCAAATTTTCTTATTTGTTTGAAAGGGTTTGATTGCAGTTTGGTCCTATAATTTGTTGTTTCTAAATCGGTGGGGCAATTGGCCCCAAGCAGAAATACTGACTATAGCTGAACTGCTTCACTTATAGACCGATTTTAAAAACTCTTTTTTTATTTAAAAGGTTGTACTTGCAGTTTGGTCCCATATTTTGTAAAAAAATCGGATGGGCGATTTGCACCCCCCAAATTTATGACCCGATTTTAAATTTTTTATTATTTTTTGTTTTAAAGGGTTTGCTTGCAATTTGATCCCATTTTTTTTTGTTCCGAAAATCGGTGGGGCGGGCAATTGGCTCCAACGAAGTATAGATTGTTGCATAATTCTTCCATTTATGTACCGATTTAAAATTTGTTTGAAAGGGGTTGCTTGCTGTTTGATCCCATATTTTTTGAAAGTCGGTAGGGAAATTCACAACCCGAATTATCGCGTAACTCCTGCACGTATGGAGCGATTTAAAAAAAATTTTTTTGTATAAAAAGATTTGCTTGCATAATTTGTTTTAAAAAATCGGACAGACAATTTGCCCACCACAAATATTGACTGTCGCATAACTCCGCCATTTGGACCGATTTTCGAAATAATTCTGTTATTTGAAAGTGTATGTTTGCAGTTTGTCTCTGCAGAAATTTGAATGGATGTCGGACGAAAAAAGTGGCCGCACGAAATATTTGTAATCTGTTCGATTGGCTCTTTGTGTTGAAAACGGGTTTCTTGCCGCAGAATTTTTAATTAATAATTTGATGATAAATTCAAATGTGTCTTGAAAAAGGAATATAAAAAGAAGATAATCATCGGACTGGTGCACTCTTATTAGTGTTCTTTGTTCATTTTTAGGGTTACGGACGCCAAATGTGTAAAGTAACCTTATTGTTTTCGCTAAACTGTCCGACCGTCTGTCGGCCTGTCTGTCTGTCTGTCTGTCTGTCTGTCTGTCTGCCTGCCTGTCTGCCTGCCTGTCACAGTCTGTTTCCTCGAGAACAATATGATCTGAAATTTTCGCAGAATATGTAAAACTTTGGCGGCTACAACAACAAATAAAAGACAGTTACAATTAAAGGGTGTTCTAAAGCGAGCAACGAAATATGTTGATGTACTAATGTAATATACAACCACTTACATATATATATATATAGAGAGACTTGAAATTTTCAAAGTTAATGTTAATGGGTGTAGTCTGTATAATAGACTACACCAATTAACACTGATATTTAAAACAATAAAAATTAAAGGGTGTTCTATCGGTTAATGCAATTTTTACTACGTAATTTGCTGTATCTTGGAAACCGTAAGAGACAAACTCTTGAAATAAAAAAAAACGCTAAAGCTAAAAAATTTCAAAATTAAAGGAAAAAAGCACCAAAAGTTAAAAAAATCTAAAGTTAAAGTTAAAAAAACTAAAAAAATCTTCAAGAATGAAAATATCACCAAAACGAAAATAAGTGCAAAAAAGATCTAAAACTAAAAACAAATCGCCAAAAACAGTACCAAAACAAAAAAAAATTGCTAAAAATAAAAATTTCACCAAAAAAAACCAAAAAACCCACAAACCGTAAAAAAGCGCAACAACTGAAAAAAGCGCCAAAACTAAAATAAGTCGCTAAAACTAAAAATATCGTCAAAAAGCGAAAATAAAACATAAAAAAAGAAAAAACGCCAAAACCAAAAAAAACGCGAAATCTAAAATAATCGACAAAAAAACGAAAAATCGCAAAAAACCACAAAATTTCCAAAATGAAAAAAGCACCAAAACCAAACAAAAAAGTCGCAAAAACGAACGAAAAAAACTTAAACAAAACGAGCCAAAACCGCACTTTATTAAATTTATTACCGCTTGTCAAGGGAAATACTAAGATGTTAAGGAAATTTAATATGAAAGTAAGGTTAAATTTCTTAAATTCATTTAGAGATTAAATCAAGTTTTTTGTTAGAATGAAATTCCCCAGTTCTTATGATTGTTTATTTCATATTTCCATACCCTCTTTGCTTTTCCCATCACAATATGCTGCTAAGATTAGGCTGTTTTGTTGTTATGTTTACCCAATTTATCTAATAACTAAAGAATAGTTTGAGTATATTAAATTAGTTTTGATTTAACTGCCTTTTGTTTAAGCGCACTTTTGTCTCAACTGAACAAAATGACTCAACTGCACAAAATGTAACTATTCTTTAAAATCCCATACAAATTCGTTTTTAAAGTGCACATGAACTTTTAAGATAAGTGCCTTAAATTTTTGTCATTTCAAAACAATTTTCACACAACAAATCAATCATAGCTGCATTTTGACTTAACTGCATAAAATAAATGTTTTCTGTTTTTATTCTTTAAAATACTTCTTTATGTGCACTTTGTATACCTGCTCTTTTAACATATTTTTTTGCAGCTTTAAATTATTTTCATATAAAAAACCAAAGTACACACACACACTAGATAATTGTATTTACTTGCATATTAAGGCACTTATTGTGAAAAGTTGATTGTGAACTTAAGTCAAAATTACTGTATATTATACTTTGTTTTTTTTTTCTTTTTTTTATTTTTATAAAGAGAAGTAACAACATCAGGCAATTAATGCCTACCATTTAATTAATTAATGTGTTACCTTCTTTGGGAAAGGGATAGTGTAGAGATAACAGGTGGTGAAGTGGGAGAGAGATAGAAAGCTTAACTAAATTACAACTCTGCTATTGCGCGTTTTTTTGTAGAGCAGTGTTTCAAGCCCCTCTGGTGTCAAGTAGAGGCATTGAGTTGTTTTTAAGCTGTGCAGCCATTTTATTAGTTCTTTTACTTCGCCGACGGTTCTGCTACAATACCGACGAAGAAGGGTGCTGTAAAGTGCATTAGGATATGATAGTATTAATCGCTGCCGGTACTGCCAAAGTAATCAGTTCTATGCCTTCACCACTTTAACAGTCCAACAACAACCAACACAATAACACACCAATAAACATGAGAAAAATGCATGATGTTGTTGGCTTGCCTGAAACTAGTCTTGAACTCAAGACCTCAGGGTTTGTAGTCAAACGCGTGAACCACTCAGCCAACAGCAACCGTCATATTTATGCTACCAACTGCGAATTTAATTTCAATAAACTCTGTAATTAAAGCAATGGAAATCTTTGTTATTGAACTCTACTTACATAAACTTCATATTTTATTTGTTCCTTGAGCAAATCATTAGCAGAATGACGCCACTTTGTGCGCAAACTATCAGGTAATCCTAATAGTAATTCCGAAGGAGCACGTATATCTAAAGCTGTTTGAGCCATTGGAGTTTGTTGTGTAGCCTTTTGTATTGGAGGTTGGGGTGCAGGTCTTTAAGAGAACAACAAAGTTTTATACCTAAATACATATTTTTCTTAAATATTTTGTTACAAACCTATTTTTCCTATAACCAGTTATGGATTGTCTTTGATTGCCATCTTTATTGGTGGTGACATGTAATGAAATTTTATTTGTCTCATTATTTTCAGCCAGTGGAGTCTTAACCGATCTCGGTTCGCGCATATGTTTGATAAATCCAATCGATTGTAAAATCCGACGACGATGACCCAATTTATTGATCTCTAACACAGTTTGTAGTTCAACATCCCAAACGCCACAAATACTATCTAGAGTGTTGTACAAATGTTTGCTTTTTTTTGGATAGATAAATAAATTAGCGCGAAAGAATGAAATGTAAAATAGTTTTTAATCACCTAAATGATTCGTTATATTGTGGCAATTGTATACTGTGTAGCCATTGCTGTAGAGACGAGACACCTTTCAGTTCTGTTAGTGATTTATTTTCTTGTTGATTTTTTTGTGGAACCTGTGGCAAAAACTCCGCTTTAGGTAAAGTGCTTATAAATCTCAATAATTTAACACCATCTTGTTGGGAAATGCTTAAAAGCTCTACGTCGTTTTCTTCAAATACACCATTCTGAAAAGTTAAAAACAAAAATTTAATTGATCTGATTTAATGGCGATTGTTACTGGAATTACTAGGAATTTATAATTATCATAGCCCTGCTCGAATAACTTCTTCTCTAAATGCATAAGTCCTGCTCGCTTTAAACGACTCACTAACTGTTGTCTTTCAATGGGAATTTCATTATCATCAAAATCCAAATCGTTGGTAGGAGAAATATCAGAATTGAGTATACTACTACCAAAGGATTCTAAAATTTCGGAAATTTTCTTTCTAGCTTCTTCGGCATTAAAGGGACTAAGAATACTACTCTCATGTGATGTAGTTGAATTGGCAGCTATGGAACTGGTATCTTCATTGGAACTTTCATTTGTAGGTTGAGATGAAGTCAGCTGGGATTGTTCTTCATTTGATGAACTATTGATGGAGCTTTGATGACTTAAAATATCACTAGGTGGATTTTTTTCTTGCTGATCTTGTTTTTTATCTGGCGGTTGGCTAACATTATTTTCTACAATAGTTTTTGGTTCTAAAATGTCCTCGTACAGATCTTCGGCATCAGTTTTCATTTCATGATCTTGATTATCTATTTCGTTGTTGCATTCAGTCGTTGTTTCTTGCGGCTCCGCTATGGGCAGCTGTGGTGTTTGTGCTTTAAACAGTCTTCTTTCGGGTACAACTGGTTTGGCCGGTATCGGAGGCCTTGATTTTTGTGCAGTTTGCTGTTCGGCAGCTTGAGCTGTTGTAGTTATAGCCCGCTTCTTATGTATTGTTGCATATACAGGCACATGAGCTTGTGGAGGCAGTTGTTGTTGTGGTCTAGGTGGTGGTAGCTGCACTTGAGGTGGGTTCATTTTGAAGGTTTTATTAACCGTTGCATATGCTGGTTCAACTTTTAGTTTATTACCATTTTGCATAGCTGAACCTTTTAGAAGTCCCGCAAACGGTTGATCTCCAATAAATTCTTCAACATTTTCGGTGGAGCCACTATGATCAGATAGGGAAACGCTGGAGCTTAAAGAAGCTAAGGAACCTTTTATAACACCTGATCCTATAGTGGAGTAGATATTGGATGATACATTATTGGTATTAAGTTTAGTAGGTGAGGGTTGTATGTAGGCATAATCATAATGGGATGTTAGATTTGTATTTTTACTATTATTAGTATTTAACTGCCTTAGAGGTGAAGTGCCCATGTCAACTAATAATTGTTGCTGTTTTTGCAATTGCAAAAGAGCCGAACGTCGCTTGTATTCCTGACTTAAAGGTCTGATACGTTCGTGTATAAGTTTTTCCGCCTGGCTAGAGGAGGGTGGAGGATGATCTGGTGTGGGTGGTTGCTTGTAGTTTGTAGGACTTTGCGGTATTTTGGGTTTAGTTTCATCAAATTGTTCATCATTTTCGCCCAAAGTAATAGAGCTATTTTAATGTTTTATTAATAAAAAAATATTAAATTTTAACTTTCCGTTTACACTTACTAACTATTACGATTTCTTTTTAGTTTACGATTCGGATTGTAGGATTTAAGAACGCCATTATCATTAGTTGTACTATCCTCATTAATATTATTTATATTTCTTGGAGCTGGTTTTGGTCTCTTCATTGAATTGGTTATTTCCTGATTAGAATTTGGCACTAAATTCTCAACATCTTCACTGTGATGACGTTTCTCTAACATATCAGCTAAATAAAATAAATATTTTATTAAACATTAATTGTAAATTGCATTATATTAAACACTTACTACTAGAGCTTAATGATATTCCACCCGATGTTCTTGCTGTCTCTCGGGCACTTGCAAACAATCGATTTCCTCTTTGACGATCTATTAATTGCGTTTCATCAAAACTCATTCCACTTACACTGCCATGACTTTGATGTGAATAGGGACTGTCATTTGAGGGACTTCGGGTCTGTCGTCTTCCATAGTTGTTTTGTTGTTGATGATTTGGCGAACTGTAGCTAAATGGTTGACCACTATTTGTGGGTGACACCGATAGATTACGACGCGGTGGTTTTTTTGGTGGTCCAGCGGGTCCAAAGGTACTCATAGGCGTTGCATTTCCAACGAAACTAGAAACGCCACCTAAGATAGAAAAAAATGAAGTCGTTGTTTATTATTAATAACAACCTCCTTTTTAAGGCTCCATACACCAAAAGTGTAAAGGAAGCCTATTGTTTTCGCTACGCTGTTCGTCCGTCTATCTGTCTATCCGTCTGTCATAGGCTGTTTTATCGAGAAGCAAAAAGCTGCGGACCTAAAATTTTCACAGAACATGTAACACTTTGGCCGCTACAACAACAAATGACAGTTACAAATTAAAGGGTGTTCTAAAGCGAGCAACGAAAAATGTTGAAATACTAATGTAATATACAGACACTTTTATATGGACACTTACAATTTTCAAAGTTAGTGTTAATTGGTGTAGTCTGTAGAATAGACTACAGTAATTAACACTGATATAAAACAGTAAAAACTAATGGGTGTTCTACCAGTTAATGTAATTTTAACTACGTAACTTAGACAATTGGCTGTATCTTGGAAACCGTGAGAGTCAAACTCTTGAAATTTTAAAAATCGCTAAAACTAAATTATTCCAAAACTAAAAAAAAATGGCAAAACGAAAAATCTCCAAAATGAAAAAAGCGCTTAAATGAAAAAAGCACAAAAATTAAAAAAACCCAAAAACCCAAGAAATCATAAAAAATAAAAAACGCAGAAAACCGAAAAAAGGCATCAAAAAGAAAAAGCACTAAAACCTAAAAAATCGGTAAAACTAAAAATATCGTCAAAAACGAAAAAATCACCAAAAATGAAAAAGCGAAAAAAAAAACGCCAAAACTAAGAAAAACCGTCAAAATAAAAAAAGGGCTTAAAGGAAAAAAGCACCAAAATAAAAAAAAACAGATAAAAAACGCAGAAAACGGAACAAACATTAAAACGAAAAAAGCACTAAAACCTAAAAAAATCACTTGAACCAAAAATATCGTCAAAAACGAAAAAAATAGCCAAAAAATGAAAAAAATACCAAAATGCAAAAAGCACCAAAACCAAGAAAAATCGCCAAAAACCGAAAAAATCGCTAAAATTAAAGCAATTACAAAATAAACCATAAAAATCCCAAAAACCGAAACAGCGTTAAAGCTGAAAAAAGCGCCAAAACTGAAAAAGCGCCGAAACTAAGATTAATAGCTAAAACTAAAATTATCATCAAAAGGCGAAAAAAGCGTTAAAACAAAAAAAAAACAGCAAAATAAAAAAATCGGCAAAACAAAAAAAATCGGCCAAACCAAAAAAAAAAAGTTAAAAAAAATATTGCTAAATCAAAAAAAAAAAAACTAAAATTAAACGAAAAAGCAAAACGAAGAAATTTTCAAAGCAAGAAAAAAGGGTAAAAGCGAAATGGGATATATGTGTATTTGTACGGAACGCTTCGTGTGCGAGCCAAGATCGCACCTTTCAGAATTTATTTCATCTATTTGAGAGCACAAATTTTCTAATTTGCGACAAATTATTTAAGAAAATATGAAAAAATTAATTTATTTCATTTCCAAGTTTTATACATTTTTTTCGTAACCTTGGTAAGTTTTGATACTAAATTAAAAAAACCACTTGATTTTAGATTGAGCTCATCACTTTTTTAACAATGGTTTAAATAGTACAATTTTTCTTTTGGAAATTTTTGTTTTTAGATGTTTTTTAAGCGACTTCAACAAAGAAGGATGTTCGTGTCTATGTTTTTTTTTATGTTTGTACACGAATAACTCTGTCATTTTTGAACCTATTGTCAAAATTCTTTTTTTGTTTGAAAGGGGTTGCTTGCAGATTGGTCACATAAATTTTCTCATACGGAAATGTTGATTAGTAAACTGATTTTTTAAATCATTCTTTTGTTTCAAAAGGTTTGATTATCGTATAACTCCGCCATTAATTGGAATACAAGGTTTGGTTCTTTGTTTGCAGTCGGCCTTCTTTTTGTTAGAATTATTACAGAAAAAAATTAAAAAATATGTTAAAATTTTTTATATTAATTTGTGGATTTGAAATTTCGAATCATGTTTTGGAAAATTGCTGTATTCTTCGACTTGTTTTGAAAATCTGCAATTTTTAGCTTCTATCCACCCAACAACTTTTGAGCCCGGTTCGCTAGTGGGCTTTCCATAACGTGACCAGAAGGTTTTTTCAAAAGCGGGACAAGAACCGTTGCAAAGCGGTATTCTGAAGAAGATAAGACCGAAAAAGCAGGATTATATAAAATATTTTATGGAAAGCAGGATGTTGTAAACACACTGATGATAATATATGATTTTTTTGTAAACGTATGCAAGCACACAATTCCATATCGTTAGCTGATGTGTGAAATAACATAACTAACAAACAATTTAAAATCGCATTTTGAATTATTAATTATTACGTCGAAGCGCAAATATTATTTTGTCTTTAACACACAAAACATGAAGTCGTTAGAACCCGACAAAAATAAGAAAGTTGTAAGTCAGTGAGTGAAAAAATCTGAAGTCACCTTTAATAAAATTCAGTTTATAGTCAAAATAATATTTTTTATCAAAAGCAGTTCTGTTTTTTCACTTAATGTCTGGTAATTTTGTTCTATTTTCTCGGTTCTTAAGCATTTTATGTATCATGTGTTCGGCATCAAATTAGTTTCCACTTTGGGCTTTGAAGGCTTTTTGTAGATTTTCGTCTCATCTTAATAGATTAAAATTTTTGAAGGTACCAATGTTAGTTGAATTCTATGGTTTTTAAGTCGTTCAATTTAATTTTTGCAATAATCAATAATTTTCAATACTACACAGAAAAAAATAACTTTCGGTATTCAATAATTTGTTTTCCAATTTCCTGTGATAAAGAATTTTGCTATTTTGATAGCAAAATTATTTCAAAAGAAAAAATATATAAATAAAAAAAAAATGTTGACATGGCTGGGATACAAGCCCGGGCTTCTGGGACGTAGAGCATACTCTCTACACCTCAGCCATGTCCCAGTTATTTTTTTTATGAGATAAAACTTGTTTTAAGTACTTATGTATGAAAAGAGAAGAAATAACCGTGGGAAAGAAATATAAACAACGAAATATTGTATTAAGTTAATGACAAATGTTATTGAAATTCATAGTTTTTTCAACAGCATGGTGTTATTGAACATAGTTCTTGTCTATTTTATCTGTGTACGTGCCTTAATTGACTTCAACACCCTCAACACTGTGAAAGATATAAGAAGAGCTCTAATCATGAGATCTTGGTTAATTTCCAAATATCATAGTGTTCAGTTCGACCCTTATACAGTCAAGAATTTGTCTTTATCTTTGCAATTATTACATGCTTTTAAAATTCCTTTCTCAATAAAAATAATTTAATTGAAGAATTAAATTGAACGATTAGAACGATTGAATTGGATAAGTATTTTGAAGCAATGTGAGTGATTCCATGTAAAATGGGAAAAGGAAAAAATAATTTTCTTATTTTTAATAAAAATCTCTCAATTGATGTTTTTTAGAGCATGACAATTATAGAAAAAATAAAAAAAATACATTATTTAATATTTTTAAGCAATTTGAGGCACTTTTAAAGGATCATCCAGGAAACATTTTGATCTCCCTCTTTGTATGTTTAATATTTATCGCAGATTTTCTTTTCTTCGCTTTCTCATTATTAATAAAAACCCTTATTTCTGAAAATAATATACTTTTTTTCGCTTTTTATTGAATTTAAAAAAATACTCAGCTAGACTATTTTGCTGTCTATAATAGAACGGATAGCAAATAATTTAATGTGTTATTATTTTCTTATGATTTATTTTTATATTATTTATATTAATAAAATCAATAAAAAGTTTTATTTTTTTGAATTTTTTAAATTTTCGTATTAGGTCACATCCGTCACATTTAAAAACAGTTTTTTGTTAAGAAAACTGATTTTTTGTCAAACTGTAAATACGTATTACAGCTGAAAACACTTTGAACAGAGAACTATACCAAAATAATTGTGTACGTTATAGTAAAAATTTTACAGAATTTATGCTGAAAGTCATAATTCTTTAAAACTAAGATTTGTAAGGTCACACACCCGTCGCAGCTTTCTGACGACCATTCTGAACAGAAATCGTGTTCTTTCACTGTCTACACGTTATTCAACGACTTTAAGCTTAATGGCCTTGCGAATCGCAACCTTTTTTTTTAAGTAAACAATTTTATATTCTTTATTTATAACAAAAAATATGTGTAAAATGGTCACACCCGGCTAAATGGAATTACTCATGTCTAAAAGATTTTTTTTTTGCAATTTTAAGTTTCTTTAACTCAATAAGTTTTTATTCGATCAACACAAGAAATATCTATTATGCTCAGTTGAAACATTTTCGATATTTTTGGGAATAATAAAAACAAAAAAAAAACAGAGCTATAAATTTTAAAACTCGAAAAAGCGGGATAAAGCGAGATAACAATTTTTGGCGGCATCGACCTCTTAAAAGCGGGATAATGTCGCCTAAAGCAGGATGTCTGGTGAGGTTAGCCTTTCATAAACAAAAATTTTTTCGATTTTGAAAAATTAAAAAAAATGTGTATAAAGCATAAGAAATCTTGTAATTTTTGTGTTTATGCTATACGATATGGTCGGCACTTTTATGTAAAACGCCACAGGCAACATTTTTGTGCAATATTTTAACCCTCTAACTCTTCACGGTATGGGTCATTTTGGCCCTTTCTTAAAAAGGGCAAAAAGCTCCCCTTCAGCGGTGACATAATGAGCAAAATTATTCTACAACGTGTTTAAAATTGAGTTTCTTACATATATAGTAAATCTAGTAGACCTTACGTTTATGGTATAAGATATGTTCTGAGCTTTGATGACCATTTTTAAAGAACATTTCAGCCCACTATATCGCCGCCGAAGGGAAGATTTTTGCCACTTTTTTTTAAGAAATTGACAAAATGGCTAATACAACGAATAGTTAGAGGGCTAAAATTTTTAAACAAATGTTTCTCGTAGGGTATTGCATAGAAGTGCTGAGCACACGTTTTATATCGTAAGCATTACAAGATTTCCTAAGCCTAGTCACTATAACCATGTACAGAAAGGTGCAAATTTACTTCCCCCTGATATGGATTCCAGATTTCAAAATGCCGATATACATGTGTAAATTTTTTTTGGTGCCCTCTAGCAGAATCTATCGTTAGAACCCTGTTGATTTGATTGAAAGGACATCTGGTAAGTCCGTAATTAAAGTTTAAAGTCATAAAAAGCAAAAGCAAAAGAGCCTTTAAGTCTGTAAATGACTTATTTTTGAATTTTATGATTATTACTATTTAAAGAAGGTGAGTGAATAAGGTGAAAGTTAACGCAACATAAAGTTATACAGTTTTTGGTCTCATGGCTCATGAAAAATTTTACAAAAAATTATTTACCAAATTTGCTGACTAAGCCAACGAAAGCAATAAAATGTTATTCACAGATTCGAATATCCGTATAGATTCGTATTCGCTGTAGTGTAGAAATAACCATAAAGTGGTTTATAAAAGCGGAACAGTTGCCACTATCGAAATTTAAATTTCTACAAAGCACAAAATATCTAATGCACGTTTATGAAATTGATTTCCTAATAAACGTTTGCCGGCGTTAAAGTGTTCAATAACTATTTTGTACTTTAAGCATGAAATAAGAATTCTATATAACCTAGACCGTAAATGTATTGAATATGGATCGATTTTCAATGTTTTTTAAGTTTATTCACTTTACTAAACACTTTTCTTACCAGTTGAACATCTGGATCTTGGTGAAATCGAAGCCGGTTCAAAACTGCTCATCGAAGACGATGGGCTCACACCCATATCGCTAAAATGAAAATAAAATTTTCTACAATAGAAACTTTAAAATAATCTGTACACTTACTTTTGAGAAGTATTCGAATGACTGCGTACTGGCGAATTTAAATTATCATGATAAAAACGATTACCGCTATTACCACCACCTGCCGTACTGGAAGAGTTTTCATCCAACTGTAGACCACTATCTAACGATTTGCCGCCAATATTAAGTGTGGCACCGGAACTAAGTCTTTGCTTGTTGTAGGAAGATTGCTGCATAGACAGCGAATGATTGAGCAAATGATTATTTGAATTAAAGTGATAATGATTATTATGCTGTTTTTTCTGGTGCTGAGCAACAGAATTATTATTGCGTTGTCCCTGTTGAGCTGGTTGCTGCTGGTGACGATATATAACTTCCTCACCATCATCTGTATCCATTTGATTGCGAAAATCTAAAATAATACAATATAATCAATAAAAGTCTTCATCAAATCAGCTGCAGAAATATACTTACTGTTGATAACATCTATAATGTGTTTGGTTACATGAGGTGGAAATTCCTTAAGAATATCCAAAACAGTACGGTCTTCAGCATCTGTGGAATTAAGATCAATGCCCGCTTTAAGTAATGTACGCACCACAGACTCTTTGCCACATAAGGCTGCCTCATGCAAAGCTGAACCTGATGGTGTTAATAAATTGACATTTACTCCAGCCCCTAATAATAGCTCAACAATTTGTTTATGACCATTACGACTGGCCAAGTGGAGACAGGTGTGTGGAAAAATACAGCGTGTGGGTGTAGCTGGTGATGATAGAATTGAAGGTGAGGATGGTGAAGGTGTTGATATTGAGCCAGAATGTGGTAAAGGTGATGAGTGTCTTGATCTATTATTGACATGGTTTTCAGTAGCTTGTTTTGTATAAGGCGCCAATAGTTCAGGATGAGCTTTAATAAGCATTTGCACCGCCTGTAAGCGACCATATTGGCAGGCCAAATCTAAGGGTGTTTCTCCTCTGGTATTTCTCATATTAGGATCTGCCTCGTGAGCAAGCAAAATTGACAACACTTCCGTATGACCATGTTGTGCGGCACAATGTAATGGTGTCTCCTTCTCTATAGTCTGTAGGTTAGGATTCGCTGGTCTATATGGATGAGTTAACAGCATCTTGACAATTTCTTCTTCTCCCGCCCAAGAGGCCAAATGTAATGCAGACGATCCTCTCATATCGGGTAGATTAGGAGATGCTTCATGTGATAAGAGTAGCTTTACAATATCCGTATGACCATTTATACAGGCATGATGTAAAGCAGAGTAGCCCCCACTATCCTGTACATTCACCCCAGTACCTCGTCTTAGACTTGCTAAAGGCCCAGCACGTTTACCTTTTTGATTTAGCACCTTTTCGATATACGAAACATTGCCACTGCGAGCAGCCTCTAGAAATTCTTGATCTTTACCCATTATAGTAATTAGTTGAATTGCTTAATGTTTTTTTTTCGGTATTGGATTGTAACAGCGTTAAGCGCTTTAAAGAAAAAATAAACTTCGTATATGAGGTATGCTAATATTTTGTGACAGAAGATGAAGATTATTTATCTGAAAGAAAAGCACATAAAAAATATTCGTATTAAATTATTATTTTTTTAACTTATCTTTGATTTCGATTTGCTAACAAATCTTACTTAAAGTGGAATCAAAGTCTGTAGCTTTAGGCAGCTGTTTAGCTGGTCAATTTCTTTCCGTTTGAACATACATAGTTATAGTGAGGGAATCGGCAAAGGAGATTTTGTGAGCCTTACGGTTAAGGTATAAAAAGTGTGTAGCATTATTATGCAAACACCAGAATCAGTAATTAGAAACTTGATACTTCAAAAAAAAAAAAAAAATTAAAAATTAATATTGTTGCACAGTTTAATTTTTATCCATACAAAAACTTATTTACTCATAATATAGTATATATCATTTAATATTGCTTTAAATAGCTAAAAGAAAAATTAAAATAAGTTTCAAGTACTTCCTCATAAACAATTGTCATTAAAGTTTCACTTTTTTATGTCTCAGTTAAAGAAATAAACTGATTAAAAGGCTTTTCGCACGAACTTGCCTTTTTATGATATTTTTTTCTTTAACAATGCAACCTTTCAACGACAAAACAATCTCAAGTTTAATTGCCAGTAGTAATTACGTCATAAGACAAACATAAAATCACAATTCACAAGTCCATTATCTCAAAGACATTTGTTATTATAAGATTTTCTTTGATTACATTTTTTCCTGAAAAAGGCACACTTGACAAAATAATTGAAGCTAGTTTATAAAAAAAACTACTTAGTGGAAGAAGAAAAAAAGTTTAATGACTATTTCTTGTTTAAATTATGGAATATCTTAGAATAAATTGCAAATATGCATTTATAAATATTTTTATGGTCAGGGAATTAAAATTTAAAAATAATCATATGAAAATACAAAATATGTATGTAATTGACAGAGTCAGCGGCCAAAAGTTTAAATCCTTATTTTAATTATTTCCTTACAAATAGGATGATTCGAAAGAAGAATTTTCATTGTAAATAGCAAATCTAATGAATTTTTAAAACTGAGCTTCTTTTCAATATATTTTTTGATGAAATAAATTTCTAGATTTTTCAAGCAATACATTCAATTATTGCTAAGATATATATTTGTTCCCTATGAATTTCGAAATCACTGTTATGAAATTTTCAAAATATTCCTCAATCCAATTAAAAACTCAGATTTAGGGCCATTATTACAACTAGGCAATAGTTAAAGGCAGGATTTTGTCGGACGAATGAAAGGTTTACCTTTATTAAAACTTTACTTTAAATGAAAGTTAGCGATAAGTTAAAGTCAGGTGCATCCTACCTGGTAGGCTAAAATAAATTTATAATAATGATAAACTACTTATCCGTCCGACAAAAGCCTGATTTTAGCTATTGTCAAGTTGTAATAATGGCCGTAAGTGGCATATAACTTTATTTTTGTATACATTTGCGTACAATGGATCTTTAGTTATAACTTCTGTTATTTAATATTTAAGTTACCTCATTTCTTTGTTGTCTTACAGTAAATAAATTGTAAAGATATTAAAAAAATAATTACAAAAATTAAGTAAAGTGCGACTTTGGCTCACACACGAAGGAGTCCGTAGCAATACACATATATTCCTTTTCGTTTTTGCCTTTTTCATTTTTTAATTTTGGCAATTTTTCCGTTTAGCTTTTTTATTTATTTATTTTTTTTTTTGATTTTTAACCTTTTTTTCGTTGCTTTGGCAATTTTTTTTGGCTTTGGTGCTTATTTAATTTTGCTGCTTTTTTGGTTTTTTTTTTTGAGATTTACCGTTTTTGCCGATTTTTTTTAGCTTTGGCGATTTTTTGGTTTTGGAGTTTTTTTTTTGTTTTAACGTTTTTCTACTTTTTGATGGTATTTTCAGTTTTAGCAATTTATATAAGTTTTGGGATTTTTTTCGATTTTGGGGATTTTTTTCGGTTTTGAGGATTTTTTCGGTTTTTTGTGATATATTTAGATTTACCGTTTTTTGGGTTTTGAAATTTTTTTTCGGTTTTGACGATTTTTTTAGCTTTTGGGTTTTTCGATATTGATGATATTTTTAGTTTTAACGATTTCTTTAGGTTTTAGTGGCTTTTTTTCTTTTTGGCGGCTTTTTTTTGGTTTTTGGGGGTTATTTTAGTATTTTGGCCATCATTTTAGCTTTGGTGATTTTTTGCGTTTTAGCGATTTTTTTAATTTCGGTGTTTTTTTTTTCTTTTAGGGGTTTTTTTCATTTTGAATTTTTTTAATTTTGGAATTTTTTATTTTTAGCGTTTTTCAAAATTTCATGTCTAAATTACATAGTCAAAGTTACATTAACTGATAGAACATCCTTTAATTTTTATTGTGTAAATATTAGTGTTAATTGGTGTAGTCTATTCTACAGAAATTTAAGTGTCTATATAAAGTGTCGGTATGTTATATTAGTAATTCCACATGTTTCGTTGCTCGCTTTAGAACACCATTTAATTTTTTACTGGCATGCATTTGTTTTTATAGCGGCCATAGTCTTAAATATACTGTGAAAATTTTAGGTCCGTAGCGCTTACGGTTCCCGAGAAAACAGCCTGTGCGTAGCGAAAACAATAGGGTTCCTTTACATTTTTGGTGTACGGAACCCTAAAAGCGGTAGACATTAGCCATTTCTATATGAAATCTTCGATCGGAACAATTTCACACGGACATATCAAAAAGGTATTTTCGTTTAAAATTTGAAGTTGTAATTGCTCAGATGCAAATCCATAAAGGCTCAAAGTAGAGGGAGAATTAATTCTATTATTCAATTTTCACGAAAAAAAGTTGCATATATAAGAATTAAAATCACATTCAACAGAGCCACCTGACAAGTGGTGATAAGCAAAATATATGTAAGCACTGGCGATCGAAGTGTAGCAGCTTCCAAAAGTGACGCTACTCTATTCTGCTGTGTACGTTGAAAAATTAAGTTGATGTTAATTTTTCCCTTGTTTCTTGGAATATTAATCAAGCCCAATTCTTTCTGAATATAACGTTACGAACCTTAGCCTGATAATCAATTTGGATTCACAAAAGTTTTTGGTGGGTATGAACAAATATATAAATATATATAAAAGTTTCATCACCCAAACTCGACGATCAAACATTAATTTTTTTTACAAACACATTTTGGCGATTCTTCATTTTGATGTTTGGTGCGATTTTCACTTCGGCGATTTTTTGTACAGCCCAGAGCTAGACTCAAACCATAACTGACAGCTAACACTTATGCTACGGCCTACGAACTGCTCCCTGACGAGGTTCCCAGCTTGCTCATTTTATCCCAGAATGGTCCCAACACTCCCGTCAGCTGTTAGATAGCAAAAAAAAAAAAGGAATAAAATCATGTTAACTCAAATTATTTATTAAGAGTGGAGTTTTCGAATATTCAAATCAGATTGGCAGAAAATATGCAGAAGTGATTGGCAAGCTGGCGCACCTCTTTGCCTTAGGAATTTCTGAAATCTTCGTCGAAATATCTGAGAATTCTGTACCAACTCTGAAGAATTTCCTTGGGAAATTCTAAAGAAATTTTTGACATGTTTGACAAAATACCAATAAATTTTAAAGTGTTTCTGATACTTTTTACATCCTGTCGTCCCAAAAACTACTGTTTCAGCATAAGCAGTTTTGTAAAGGAGAGTTTTGCCTGCTTACATATTGCATGATATTTGTTCGCGATGTCCGAGTTAGGAGCATTTATTGTTGAACGCATATTTCAGCGCATTCATTATATAATAATATCATCCTATTATTTTGTTATTTTCAAATTGTTTTAAAACTTTGAAATGAGGGCGAAAAATAATTTTTACATAAAATAGACCATAATTGTTGGACATTTTCCGAAAAATTTTTTCCTAAATAAAATTTTTCTTTTCAATATTTCAAATGAACAGACAAAAAAATTACTGCAGTTGAAATTTTAAATCGATTGAGTCATGCACGATGTAGCGTTGGACGAATACAGTGAATTTTTCTAAGAAATTCTAAATTAATCGCTTAAGAAAAAAAAAAAGAAAACGCCCATCGAGTTTTTCAAATTTCTTTAAAAACTCCAATTGGATAAAATTGCTATGTTATTTATCTGGCTTTTAATTTTTACCCGCCCGGTCAAAAATGTGGCCACATTTGATCTAATTTCTCTGGCTTTTAATTGTTACTCACCCGGTCAAAAATGTGGCCACGAGAACAGATTTTCTAAAATTGGTAAATTTTTCAGAAACATTTATTTTTTACCTGCATGAAAATAGTGCCAAGGTTAATTTTTATTTCTTTACTATTTATTAATAATGTTAAATTAAAAATGTTGAAAGCCCCCGAAGAAAAGAAATGATAACTTAAAAAATTCTAAATCAGATTCTAGAGGATTCATCTAGAAGAGATGTGATATCTTCTAAACGGCTGTATTGATTTTCCTCAAACATAGCTAAGAACACTCTCAATCAAGTCACATTTTAAACAGAGAAAACTAAATAAGAATCGGGCCTGTCGTTTACGCTGCACGATGACGTTTACACACTACAAACTTATAACACCACCTTTTTTTGTCGGGGTTTAAAAACATGGCCTTACTCTTATATTTAAAAAAAAGCTACGATATATTGGACAGGCAATTTTCTTACGAATTTTTACTGCCTGTCCCACGATGTCGACAAGTCGAGTTCGTTCTCATATTTATATTCAGCCCAATCATGAATATATCCTAGGAATTTCTTTCCCACGGAAAACACTTTTCTCGAAAAAAAATTCCTCCAATCATAAACTCTGCGGGAACAAAAATATGAAACAGTGGCATCATTGAATATCAATGGCAGCTGTTTTGCTTGTTGACATTTATTTATTCAGAATTTTTGTGTGCAAAAATAAATAAAATTTATGTTTTAATTAAATTTAAAATAAAATCAAATAAATAAGTGAATAAAAAATTAATAACATAGAATTTGGGAAGGAAATTGGTGCTGTAGAAGAAAAAAAATCGTGCAAGTTCGTCTTTTTAAAATTTTAGAGTTAAGATTTGATTACTTATTGTTAGTTCAATTTTATTGAAGATACAATAAATAAATACATATAACCACATATAACCACATATAACCGAAAAAAGCAAGTTCGTCTTTGCTGCATTTATGGAAACCACAAGCCATGGATCCATTAAAGTTAAAAAATGTTGTGTTTGTTCTTTATTTGTGGTATTCGACCTACAAGAACGATAAAATATTTTTTATTGATAAAAAAATTATATTTTATTTAAATATTGGTTCGATTTTTATGCAAACTCCATTCTGTTTTGTAAGTAAAAAATTTCGGGGAAAAACGAAGTTCAAATGCATTGAGAATAGCTACTTTTTTCCCCATCGAATTTTTTCCGAGGGAATTTTTATTCATAATAGGAGAAAAGGGAAAAGCGAAAAAAGCTCGCACGGAATTTTTGTTTGTGATTGGGCTGATTGAAAACGAGGGAAAATTGCTATCGTGAAGTTCCCGTGATCATTTAGTTCTTAGTGAATGTAAATATGGAAGAAGCTTAATAAAATAAATTAAACATCAACGAAACTTTTGTTAAAAAATAAAAAAATTCCGTGCTAAGAATTGGAATTATCTTTTTGTTCCAGGAGGAATCTAAAAAAAATCGAATGGTTCGTCCAGGATTGCTAGATGCATCCAATGCCTTGGAGTACCCGAGCCATTGCAGGCAGCCTAATTCAATCAAATAGTCCTTTGGTGTTAAATTAAATTTTCTTAAGAGTAAGTAAAACTGGGTTTTTATATATTTTGGGCGCGATGAATGATTCTCTACAGACGCGGAAAAATTAATTGCTATTCCATCATCGTGAAACTCAGTTCATGTGTGCCGGGAAGGTGTTGCATAGAGGTAGTGTCAAGATAAATGTGTTAGTATTAAGATAAATGAAAAATTTTTACTGAATTTGTCCTGAAAATAAATATTTATAAGCTTTAATAATTAATTGGAAGGACAAATTAGCAAGAACATGATGTATTTATCCATTTCGCCTGCTAAAGTAAAGGGAACAAAAACAGGGGAAAAGGGAAAAAATCGACGTGAAAAAAAATCATTCATGATAAGGGGAATTTTTCGATTTTTTATTGACGATCGCAAAAGAAGGGAAAGGGAAAATAATTCGAGGGAAAATATATTCACGATAGGGGTGAATATATTTAAATTTGTTTTTGTTTTTATTATAAATATGATAACGAAATCGACTTGTCGACATTGTGGGAATTTCCCATTTTTTGAGACGTATGAGTAATATGATGGTATGTGCTATAATATTACTCATACGTTTACAGCTTCGCTCTCAAAATAGGAAAGTCGCATTTTCTTCACGTTTTTTCCGAATTAAAAATTCGTAAAGAAAAAAATTTCCATTCAATATATCGTTAAAATTTTTTAAATGTAAGTTATTGATAAATAAATAAAATTACTTACTAGTAAATAAATAAAAATATCTTCCGCATATTATCATGGACTTTGTTTAAAATCATTAAATATTTTTTGAAAATTTGTTGCTATGCTATTAACGGAGATATTTACGAAATCAGGAAGAAAGTCATGGCCAAAAACCAAAATTTAATAATATCTTTGAAAATATTCGGGATTTAATGAAACAACGTGTATATTCTTTGTCTCTTAATAAACTTTACAACATGTCCAAATTCATTCAAATCGGATAATATTTGTAAAAGTTATGAGGCAAATAAAGTTTATCCTGCCCATAATAGTAAATTTTGACACCGTGTGTTTCATCAGGTCGGGTCAGTCAGTTTCATCATTCTTAAAGCTTAGGTCCTTCTCTATGATTTTTCCATATATGCATCATTTTGTAATCGAATCTTAAATTTCAAATGTACAGACTTAATACATTTTTTCCAATATGAGCCACTGTGCATTGTAGCATATAAAAGTGCGAACATCAAGAACTATCTTTTTATTTGCCCTATATATAGTTAAACTTGTTTTATATTTTTAATTAAAAAAAAAATTTAAATATGATAAAACATTTTTGTAGAAAAAAATTTATATAAACGAAACAAGCGCGAACAGCTTAAATGAAAGATATCGATGTTTTTAGTTTTGATAACGATGTATCGTTGATGCATCGTCCATAAAAACACCGATGTTAACATCGATGTTTATCGATGTTTTCTAAGCGTCGATGTATCGTTTGCATCCCTACTGGGAAAATGTAGTGGATCAGCAAATACCTATTCCACACACTCCGCAACTAGTTTATTAATAAAGCTACTCGCAAAGCTGTGAAGGATAATTTAAATACTAAATAAGTAGCATCTCTATGGCCAACTATTGTTACGATTTTGCAAAGTTTATGAGAAAAAATCGTATTTTGTATCATTTCAAAGCACAATCACCTGTATATCACTAATCAAAATATCCCTGATAATAAATTGCATGCGGCATATTTACTGCATTTCGTCACAAGATCAAAAAATTCAGATTGTAAAAGCTTTTGCCAAACAATTCCTCTGCATTGGAAACGTTCAAAAACAAATTTTCAAGACAATAAAGACAACTCACAACTATAACAATAATAAACTGTTCTATTCCAACCGCAACAATTGAATAGACACAGACAGGTGTGCGCAGACACATAAATATGCAGGCGCAAACAACATTTACACCCAAAAACATACACGCACGTACAAATTTACGTATAAGGATACTTTATTTACACCAAAGGTAGGTTATGTATGAGTGTCTCCTGCACTGATAGATAAAATCTCAAATGAGAACAAGAGAAGAAAATTGAAGTAGTAAAATATACAAATTTTTTACGCGCACCACGTTTTGTGTAATTTTTGTTTGTTTGCCAACAAAAAAGTATTTACTACAACTCCGTTTCCTTGCTAAAAGAACGCCACAAATACTTGAATAATATGGAAAAACAAAAAGCGAATAGAAAAAACATGGCAATAAGTAGAGAGATGGAATATAAATTGGACGCAAGAATAGTATGTATGTATATGCATATCTGGCTCCTAAGAGCAAAAGGAGACAACTCCCAAATATATTGTATGATTGTATGTGTGTGCGCCTATATGTTTATATACGACTATATTATACACATAAAAATATGCTTCCCTTTGTTGTTTATACTAATTAAACTTTAGCAGGCATAATACTAATGTAATTTGCTTTTGTACACTTAAGTAATAAATAAGTTGAACATAAAATTTACTAACGAAATTTTGTTTACACAGTGATGAAAGAATTAATAGAAAAAAATTTTAAAAACCGTTAAAAGTTTTTTAATGAAATGCTGTAGTATTCTGAAGACTTAAAGGTCCAACTTAACGGTTGGGGGGTCTAGAATGAAAAAATATGTTTGACCTTTAAATATCGAGGAGCGTATGATAAATATTCCGAAAAGATGGAAGCATATTACTCCGCTTATGGCGCTGTGTGACGATTTTTTTAGGCAAACCAAACAAAAATTTAACTTAAGTAAAGGCTGGTCCAACCAAAACGCACGATGTTAATTGTAAATGAAACAAAAAGTTTTCAGAGAATTATCTTAATATTTTGTTTATGATAGAAGGAACTATGACAATTATGTGTGAAGCAAAATATTGGCCAAATGCTCGCCACGGCTTCAGTGACTTAACTCTATCCGATGGTCCATATTTTGAACGACTTTGAGATATAATTAAGGTTGAATGTCGTTAATGTGCCGAATTATCTCATCCTATAGCTCTTGAATTGTTCTTGGCTTATTGACGTATACTGTTTCTTTTAAATATCTCTAAAGAAAGAAGTCCAACGGTGTCAAATCACATGATCGTGGCGGCCAATTAACATACCTACGTCGCGACATGAGATAACACGGCCATTGAATTTCTCGCACAAAAGAGCAATTGTTTCGTTGGCTGTGTGGCAAGTGGCACTATCCTGTTGGAGCCACATATCGTCAATGTCTGGCCACAAGAAGTCCGTTATCATCTTGCGATAGCGAACACCAGGGCTTGGTCGACCTTATTTTCGAAGAAGTTGTGGATGGATGCATTAGCTTTTCAACAATCGCACGTGGATTCTCATTTGCCCAAATGCGGCAATTCTGCTTGTTAACGATTCCACTGAGGTGAAAGTGAGCCTCGTGGCTAAAGATGATTTTCTTTGTGAATTCTCAATTCAATTCTGTCTGTATTGACGGCGTATTGACGGCGTATTGACGGCGCTTGAAATGGTCATGGTTGAATTTGTCAAACACTGAAACAAGGAAATGTCAATTTAAGTTATGAAACAACTTGACGTTAAGGTGCGACTCACAATTAACATCGTGCATTATGGTAGGATCACCCTTTAGAAAAAAATCATAAAAATTGGCATGAAGAAAAATAAGCCAAGGGCAAGTAAACGGTGGGTAAAGCTTCCCTGACGATTTGCATTAGCGCCAATGAAATGCGCATAGGAGCTAGCTATTACCCCTCCATAATCAATTTTAATATATTTTAATAACACTTTAATATATTACTTAAAAAGTAAAATATTAAGTTGGGAAAAAGCACGTTACAAAATTAAGATTAAGGCAACACTGGAGATTACTGTGATGAAACCGTAAGTTAATCTCAGCTTAACTGATTTAATTCTTGTATGCTATTTTCACGAAAAGTTTGTACAAATATAATTTTTTCGAAGTGAAATCAACAAATCGAAAGCCTGGCACACCTAAGATTTTGCTTCAACTTTATGGTACACATCACGGGCCACGTTAAATACAAAAATTAAAAAAATCTTATTTTAGAGGTATGCGGTTTTAGCTGTAAAAACTTTTCTACAAGATATATCATTTTAATTTTGATGTCATTTTAAACATTAAAGTTGATATTTTCTGTGGAGAAAAATACACGCAATTCATGTCAGTTCAACATAACCCTAGTCGTTATACCCGGATACATGTGTGGCCAGTATGCATTTCCTAGTAATGTACCTCTTAAGCCGCTTCAGTTTATTTGCTGAAACTCCGGATCTAGGAAGACGATGCAAATCTGCGGCGATTTACATCTCAACTACTATCCTAGGTCAAGGTCAAAAACGTATACCAAAGCAAATTTATGATTTTAATACATAACCAAAGAAAGTTTTTGTGTTGGTAATGTAAATTTATGTTTTTATTTTCTTATTATTATAACTTAAATGATTTAAATTTTTTGCTCCTTATATTGCAAATTTCACGCACAAGCGAATTGCTTGAATGCTGCAAACATATTGGCTATATTCGGATGTTGACAAAATAGGGTGTAGACGTTATCCCGATCACATTGTATTCTTATGATCACACCCACAGATAAAATCAATAAAAACCATATTGATACAATAACAAACATTAACGAAAGTCTAGTCATGTTGAACATTTTTATTTCAATATTGAACCATATGTATTCAAAATTGAAAAATATTGATTTAGTGTATTTCAATGAAGTTTTTCTTTTGAATTGAAAATTATTGAATTAATATGGCGAGTTCTTATTTTTAAATTGCCGTTTTTCCCTTTGTGCACTTAAAATGTTCGTAAATATATTCAGCTACAAAATCTCATTAAAAAAATTTTATTTTTCTTTAAGAATATAAAGAAAAACGGATAAAATTGATACTGGCCGCACCTGTACTTGGGTATACTTTCTCGTAGTAAAAGTTGAGTATAAAGACTAGGGATAATATGATATTGATAATAGGTACTTGTTTGTGAAATTTCATGATTTTCAACTTCCTACAGCAACCTTCCCTTCAAATGTGGAACGCTGATTTATTTTCAGATATCACGGTAGGAAATTGGAAAATGCAACCAGTGAAAGATTCAATGTTAGCATACGCAGATGACGTGACCCTTGTTGCAAAATCCACGGAATATCTCCAGCAAAACCTTAATATTTTTGTGAACGAAATGTCCAGAAGATGCCTCCGTATAAATACAAGTAAAACAGCAACCATGATAATAAGCCGCCATCAAATTTACATGGGATCCGAAGCATTAAAGTAAGTTGAACACTTCCTCCACTTGGGAGTCACAATTAGCGAAGACGGAAAAGCAGGCAGGGATTTAAATCGCAGAATAGCCAAAACTGCCAATTTATACTTCGCCTTAAATAAAAATTTCATCGGTAAAAGAGAAGTTTCAATGGGTACAAAACGTGCTGTGTACAACTCCACGTATATACTAACCCTTACATATGGCTGCGAATCATGGGCGCTAACAACAAAAAATCAAAGCAGAATTCAGGTATCAGAAATGAAATACTTAAGACGTGTGACCGGAAAAACAAAACGAGACAGAATATTAAACGACACTATTCGAGCCAGCTTAAATTCCGAACCGCTGAACAACAAAATCAAACGCAATAAGCTAAGATGGTTTGGACATGTTGCTAGAATGCTAGACAACCGCTTACCGAAAATAGTATCAGAAGCAAGGCCGAGGGATACAAGAAGCAGAGGAAGAAGAAGAAGAAGAAGAACTTGGGAGGACACTATCAACAATATTCTGACAGAACAAAGGATCGAGCCTAGAACTGCCAATACAGCGGCACAATATAGATCGAAGTGGAGAAGTCCTTGCAAAAACCTGTACACTGCAAGGTAGAAAGAGGTCCGGAATAACCTTTTGTTCCGCGCATTGATCTAGAAAAAATCGTGGTTTGAGTTAGACAAATTTTAAGAATTTGTATATTTGAAGCTCTGATTTGAGGAATGTGGGTCAAAGTATTAAAGTCTGAAAATTATCATGAAACATAGTTCTGACTCTCAACTGTAAAAAACCAAAATAATTGTAAAGAAATTTTTTTATTTTTCGAAAATAAAAACTTTTAAACAGTTATTTTTTTGCAATATATTTTTGGTGTATTCGTACTTAAATTAATTTATGTACATACATTTATTTGTTGTTTTTGATTCTAATACTGATATTGAATTGTGGGCATAAAATGTACATAATTTGCATTTTCGAGGTATTCACAAAAAAGTGTTTATTCAACTTTTGTTAGTTACTGCTAAAAATCTCAAGAACGGTTCAGCTAAACTATACACTCTTGGTAAAAGCACTTCCTTAACATGTAGATTGCCTTGTTTTGTATTTGCGGTTACGTTATTTCCTTCGAATTTGTAAATTAAATGGGTTTTAATGGTTTTGTAGAAAAAAAAAACAATAATTTTTTTTGGAAAAACTCTTACGAAACTCCTGAGCGGATTAAAAATAAAAATTATTGCGGCTTAAAGATAATATTATTGGCGAATTTTGTTTTTCTGTATTAATTGGATAGGGCAAACTGTTATCCAGTTATGTTAACATTTGATGTGCAACTGCTGCATTTTTTAAAAAAAGCGTATATCTCGAAAACTTGAACCAAAATATAACCCGACTGGAGTTTCGGATTCTGCGCTCTAAATTACATAAGAAGCCACATTCAGTTTTTCTATTCCAAAGCCTTGTAACTTTTGTGTTTTGAGCTGTCATGAGCTGGCAGGACGAATGAAGCATTAAAATAAGCAGCGTGAAAAATTTTTATTTATTTTGTTAGCTATAATATTTAGAGAAAAATTCTTGGTGTATGAAATATTGCAAACTTTAAAAGCAACAATTAATTTCTTTCTACAAAACTTTTTTGTGATATTAAAATTTTTTTAAGTTTTGAGGCAAGAAAGCAAAAAATTATGGGTTTTCCTAAATTTAAGCGTGCTGGCGGCACGTCTTAATCCCAATCGTTTGATCTGAAAATTTGGCAGGACTATTTTTTTTTACCAATTGTGACCAAGCTGGAGTCAAGGTCAAGGTATTCAGATATTACTCCCGATTCAATACCAGTATTCATTTTGGAGTCGACCGTTATTTTAGTAAATAAAATTTAATGATTTCAATTCATGGAATAAATAATTATTCACTCGCTAATTCCATTATATTTTTTTTAAATATTTAAGTTCCTTTTTATTTTTGCTCAACGATGTTTATGCTTGCCTATTATTTCCGTTCTTCCTGCTTTTCTCAATTGGCGTCAAACAATCTATAGGGACCTTTTTAAAATTGAACAAGTCAGGATGATGTTGACGTTGGCACCAACTGATAAGTATGTTCACAGGCTTTGGGTTAGGTTTTATAAAAAAAGAACGAACAAACAATCTAAAGCAGAATAAATAACATTTTGGCAAATAATCATAACAACATGACCATATTTTATAAGTACACACTATCTCGTACATATGTAATATATACTAACTTATGTATATCTGTATATAACTTTGAACATATGTACATGCAACGACAGACTTTTATACACTAGTACGCAAAAGTTCAAGAGTCCTACCATAAACATCATCAACTGCACAATGATGTGGAACAGCGTTACCAGAAATCATAATTTGTCGCAAATATTTCATATACTCGTATATACATTAGGGTGTCTCTTATTTTCTAAAGTGGAAATATTTTTCGCCTCAATGCTCGAAAAGTTGAGGCTTGATGCAAAACTAGCTCTAAATAAATTTCAGGCCCATGGTACGACGCCTTCCCCTGCCGACTTCCGGCTGAAATTTCATTCAACTACACTTATACGGCATGATGACCCATAATTCGAAAAATATGAACACATCATGAAACATTTTCTTCTAAAAAGTTATTATCTGTTAAGTTTCCCACAGCTTTTGCCTTACCGACGTTTATATAAATCGTATATTTAACAAAATAAGCAGCAAAATATGGAAAAAGACCATAACAATCAAAATAGCAAAAGAGGCCCATAAATCTAAAAATTTCGGTGAGCTTCTTCGTTTCCAAGAAATTAAAGTTGTTTATGTACACCCAGAAAAAATATTGGTTGGAAAATGGTTAAGCCGATAAGATATTAGTTGAATAGACTATATTCCAACTCACGCTATCAATTTACTATGAGTCCAAAAAACAATCCATGTTCCTTACCATAAGTGCATAATTGTAATAAAGAGATGATTCTGATGATTCTTAAATTGATTAGATCAACTGATCGTATGCTTTTGTCATGACTAAGTAACGCATATGATGAGTACAGCTGACAAAAATGTTATGAATTGGATTTTAGTAGCAATTATTGGTATTTGCAACTAAAAAATTGGTTGTTGCACACAACTAGTGGTTAATTTAATTATTATTGATACACCTAACCGATTAAAGGGTTCGCATTAGCAATTATTTTTAATTATAAAATAGCTTAGGTTAGGTTGAACAGGCTGCCAGTTTCTAAAAACCGGCCCACTTGGGTCCTTTAGTCCCTTTATGATGGCTGGTATGGATAGTAATTTAAGAAGGTGCTCTGCCTATCCCAGAGGTTGGGTCGGTATTAAACCAACCCGAGTAGCGTATGAATGAATTTATTCCCTTAATGTCGCATTCCCAGGTCTGCTCGTTCGGGAAGTGACGGATTTCATAAATATGACGCCCTGTTTCTAAATAGTGCTGAGCTACGTCAGAGGAGGTGCTTGACCTTTTCCTCCTTGTTTTGACAACTTCTGCAGAAATCGTTAAAGGGAAGATTTAATCTTCTGGCATGGACACCAATGAGACAGTGCCCTGTTACGACCGCTACGAGTATATGCTGCTGTTGATAAGGAAGCCCCGGTATGGTTGCAGATCTTGCGAAGTTATACTGGGGCCAGATGGATCTGGAAACCTTACAAGTGATTTCATTTGTCCATCTCGTTTGCGCTTCTCTAAATAGTTCGAGCTGAATTTGTAGTTTGTAGCTTTTTAGTGGGATACCTACTAACCAGTCGATGTCCCTTTCTTGTAGGCGGTCGTCAGCCTTGGCTAGATCGCTTGCAACAGTATTACCGGGTACCCCAGCTTAGCCCGGTACCTAGAAGAGCCCTAGGTTTGTATGCCTTGCCATCTCATTCAGAAATGCCCGGCATTCTTTACCCAATTCCGATGTTGTGTAGACACCAGATAGAGCATGTAGTACAGCCTTACTGTCGGTATAAATTCGGATGTACTGATCGAATACCCTTTAGTACCTTAACCAGTTGGCTGCCCTTTTGATTGCCGATATTTCAGCCTGAGTGATGCTAGATTAATTTGGTAGCCTAATGTTTATCCTACGTTGCACGTGGGGCGTGTAGATGCCTCCGTCTACTCCAATACCCGACTTAGACCCGTCGGTGTAGATTTCGAGCACATCCTCATATTGGTGTATGTAGTTTGTCTCAGAGAATGTGCGTGAGAAGTCCACCACGAATCTCTTGTCGGGCAGCAGAGCAGGTGGGCAATATTCAGTGTAGTCGGGAAGATCTAAAATTTGCCCTAATATCGTCGCATGGCCTAAGTTACCCCGCTTCTATGCACCTGAGGCATTTAGTCTAACCGCCGAGTTCATGGCCAGTTGTTTGATCATGAGGTCGCCAGGAAGCCAATGCAGTATGGTGAACAGCGCTTTGGATAGAGTAGTGCGAGGTGCACTCGAACCTTTTCAATTATTTTAGAGTATGTAACTTTATTTAAGGAAGTCCACTAGACGACAGCCCCATATATTAGTATGGGCTTTACCAACATTTCAAAAAGCCAATTGACGTTTTTGCCAATCGCTTTTTTGCAGGTGTATAGAGAAATAGCAGCCTTGGCTGCCCTCGCTTGAACGTTGAGGTACCATGAAAGCTTGGAGTCCAGTATAACTTCTTTTCAATAAGAACTCTACACTCTAAAGCATTACTTCAAGTTTTGGATCATATATTGTCTAAATTTGTGTTGAAAATATCTTCTTGTATAAAATTACATCGATTTTGTAGATATTTTATTAAAGAAAAAAGCTTTCAAATTAAACATATATAGTCCAAGTGGAAAATATTTAACATAAAGTATAATGAATGGTAGATACGTCAGACTATCATTCAGGAGGTCGCATTTCAAGCCTGCAGGCAGCCTATCGCTTTTTTTTTGTAAAAACATTTTGTTCAAAAATAATGCGTGTGTAATTTTATGTTGATAATAATCGGTAAAGTGTTGCCGACTATTATTTACCTAATTTTCAACAAAAGTGCTTTAGAGTGTATGATAGTTGGTGCAGCTGCAAAAATTCGAATCGGTTTTCTCTGTTTAGTTATTTTGACTGCTGAACGCGAATCTGCACCCCAATTTTTTTTATCAGTTTTAGTTTTCGAGATATACCGCTATTTCAAAAATAAATGCACTTTCACGACTTCCCAGTAAAAAAGTTGCTTCCAATAAAGCAGGTTTCTACTATTATGGAATAAAAGTAGCGCTGAAAAACCTGCTGATATCGCTGCTGATTTTTGTATAGCGAGTTAGTGGATTGGAGTACTGCAATTTTGCTCTTAAAAGCGCTTTTGAAGCGCTGAAAATCATCAACATTTTCAGCACTGAAAATATATGAAAAAAATGGTTCGATGTGGATTGCCGCCGTTAACGCCATTTTGAATTTTTCTTCTTTCGTTACTTTATTTATTTCTAATAATTTCATATTTTTACTCAATGTTAGCTATTTTAACTTCAACTAGTATCGAACTAAGAACCTTCAGGTTTGAAGTCCAGCGTACCAATCACTCGACCAATAACACTGCTGCAAAACGGCACCAAGAAACTCAAATAAACTTACTCTTTATTCTCGCTTAAGAACCTGCTTTGGATCAGCACTATAAAATCAATTTTTTTTGTATAGCTTGTGTACGAAGCTTTTGTATAAGTAAAAAGCAAATACTTTTCTCGTTTCAAAACCTGCGAATTATGAAGCGCTTTATTTCTTTAGTGCTTCGAAAAACATGAGAATTTTTTACTGGGTTGTATTATCTGGAGAAGGGTTTACCCTATTCAATAAAAAAACTGAAATTAGACAACAAACTTATTTTTAAGCCGAGCGAACATTGTTTCTAAATCTGCCTATTACTTTCAGAGATTATGAAGAAAATCAATATTTTTATCCATCGATTTTCATTGAATAAACCTTATTTTATATGCATGGTTTTATAGTATACATGGCTTTATGATTAGTTAATAAAAATGGTAAGTATTTGTTATTTTCGATTTTTTATAAATTTTGAATATATGAAAATTTTCCCTAAAAAATTTTGCATAAAAAAATTTTTTTTTCATCAATGCGTTCTGAATAATTTCAAAACTATTGAGTTTTGTAAAATGATAATATTCAAGCAGCTTAAAGGTAGTTTTGCTTAAAGTTTTTAGTGACTTTTGTTAAATATATTTGGCAACTCTTTCCTAAGATCTGATAATATCAGTGAAGAGCCTCTTCAAAGCTCAATTTCTTGCAAAAATTAAGGTAATTTTACTTTATTGTGAACAAAATCAATATTTATCCATCGATTTTTATGAAATAAAGCTTATTTTATTTCTAGAATATCAATGGTCATACGTTGACAACACGTAACTGATTTTTACTACTTTTTATTTGAAGAGATTATATTAAATTATACTGAAAGCGTTAGTAGCCACGCAATAAAATAACTCAGAATCATTAAGTCCATACTCTTAACTAATTTCGGTTTTTTATTTTGAGGATGGGATCGATATTTAACGATGTATTCAACTTTTTCTGCGTTTTGTGAAAAATAATAAAAAATCAGTTACGTGTTGTCAACGTATGACCATCGATATGTAACTTTATGATCAAAAAATAAAAATGGTAACAGTTTGCCATTTTCCACTTTTTATAAATTAAATTTTTTTTTCAATTTTGGATAAAACAAAAATATTTTTCATCATTGCGGTCTTAATAAATCAGGAAGCAATAAGTATATAAAAAACAATGTTAGAGGGGTTTAATGGTAATTTTATTTAAATTTTTTAATTGTATCTTGTAATAAAATTGAACATTTCCTTTCTCAGTTATGATCAAATCAGCAGAGTATCCTCTTCAAAATTTCCAAATTAAAAAAATATATCTATAGAATTTAAAATTTGGAATGTTTTTGTTTTTATGGGACCAGTAGACACCAAACAAAATATAGCGACACTCCTTGGCATTTTTCTTGTTGCATATTGCAAATAATGCAAAGCTCAAAACTAACAACACTGTGCAACAAAATCAAAGTTTTTCAAAAATATCAAGGTTCTTTCAACTGATTCCAGTGGTGGGAGCAAAACAAATATTGGCGTTTTGAAAGTTTGCACATAGGATCCATTTTAGAGATGTTAAAGAACCTCCTTTTACACATTGTTATAGTGAATCGGCATTGGAAATCTTGAAAGCCTTACGTTTAAGGTATAAGATGTGTTGTGGCCTTTTATATAAAATGCTATGAGGAACATTTTTGTGGAACATTGTAACCGTCTAGCTGTTCGTTCTCCCCTTCAGAGGCGATATATTAAGCTAAAATATTCTTCAAATTCTACTATAGGTCTTTAAATACACATAAGCTCTAGAGTTAAGTTAAACGCCAAAAATCCTTACAATTTAAGTATACGGTGGGCTCAGGACTTTTATGATAAACACTGCGGAGAACATATCTGTATTTTCAACCTCTAATTGCCGTATTCATAAAAAATTAATGTGAATTTCAAGTGTACTTTGGTAAAATTTCTTATGGAAATTTAGTTGCCCATGTGGCTGAGTGGTAGCGATACTAGCTTGTCAGTCCAGATGTCGTGCGTTCGATTCCCGCCATAGACCCTGGGTGTTTTCCGCAGACAAGCTAACCGCTTGTGAAGTCAACTTGCATAAATGCTAATCTCAACTACTTACAGATAAATATTATCGGCCTTATTTAAAAAATATTTTATATTTACTAAGAGCTTATTTGAAAAATTTCTATACAATATCTGTCAAATAAACCTATAAAAAACATAATATACTTTTCATATATAAGGCAATATATGTATACCGCTTTCTTGTTTACGTGAACTTGCCTCAAAAAATCTGCTGGATCTATCAAGTACGAAATTTTTGTGCTCCTTTCCCTAATTTTATTGCCTAACACAAAAGTCATTTTATACATACATATTTTGATAATGAGCAGTTATTTTTATTGATTGACATAAATTTTTGCATTGTTTCCCGAGAATATTGCATCATATTCTATTCCTTCTTAATAAAATGTTACGTACTTTAAAATAGCAAGTAGCTCTAACAAAACTGGCAACACTGTTAGGAATAAAATACAATTGAGAGAATAATAAAATACCATTCAGTAGCAAAAAAGCAAATTAAGCATATACAATTTTTAAAGTCTTTTATTTGAGACCAAACTCATACAAAAGGAAAAGAATCATTCATATAATCACTCTCAGATATACACTTGGATGACACATACACACACACATCCGCACAAACAAATTTAGGTCAAAGGATATTGACCGAGGAAATAGTTATAATAAATTTTTTATGGTTTTTTTGTTTAAAAAACAAATATGAATTTTGTATAAAAAAATTATCAAGATTAAAAAAAGAGCACAATATTATACCATAAATTTCTATTAAATAAATATTTTGAGGTTAAGCAATTCTCAACGAGTAATTTGCCAAGCAACCTTAGAGTAAAATGAGATAAGTTGGTTAAGGAGAGCTTACAGCAAAATATGAATATATAGGTATGACGTTTTTAAAGTTAATAAGCACCTTGACTTCTGTAAAATGGTCGAACTTAGCACCATGACATTTTCGGGAACAATGACGATCCCATCATAAGAGCTCTTCTTATACTCTAGACCACCATGGCCCGCAAAATCAAGCAGATAAATATCCAACTTTAAACAAACTCGGTTTAAGCTCTTTACTTACTTAAGCTTTTTTTTGCTAGCTCAGAAATTTTCAACATTATTTGGTTCTTGTCTTAGACAACCACTACTTGTGCTTTTTTCTTTGCTCACGCCTGTTCGAAAGCCTTTGGTTATCTAAAGTCTAGGGCTTACATGTGTTTGTTTTTCTTTATATTCTCTGGAAACAATCAAACATATTTAATGCTAAGTGCCTCTTGTGCTAATAATTGAAAATTATAAATTTCGTCGAACTATATGGGTTTTAATCCAAATAAATTTTATTATTCAAGCTTCAAGTTCGTTCAATATAATTTTCGTTCAATTCAATTTTATAGCATTAATTATGTTTGATTGTTGCTAAAAAATGGAAAATGGCCCCAAACTGAAAAATGAAAAATGGCCCCAAACCAAATAAGAAAAATGGCCCCAAAATAGGAAAAAATGGCCCCAAAAATCGTGAGGAAAAATGCCCGCGATGAAAAATGGCCCCAAACTAAAAAATGAAAAATGGCCCTAATATTTTTTCATTCAAAATAACAAAAAAATTTTTTGGGGCCATTTTTCCTATTTTGGGGCCATTTTTCCTATTTTGTGGCCATTTTTCATTTTTTATTTATTTAATTTGGGCCATTTTTCCTATTTTGGGGCAATATTTCATTTTTTAATTTGGACAATTCTTATTTTTGGACAATTTCTCATAAAACGAGATTGGGAAATATTTCTGCACAGTCAGCCTTTGGCCGGGCTTGAGGGTTTTTTACTCTAGGTATATCGAAAAGGAGCTTTGTTGAGTAAGGATTTTTGCATAGCTTTTTTCGATATACAGAGAGAAAAAAACTCTTAATCCCGGCCGAAGGCCATCTATGCAAAAATCTTTATTCAGCGAAGCTGCCTTTCGAAATACCTAAAGAAAGAAACCCGTAAGCTCGGCCGAAGGGCAGCTATGCAACGATATTTTTTCAGTGGAGCCTTTGTCAAGATGGTTTGAAGGCAGATTATAATGGCAATAGCTAATAAAATTTGGCTTTATTTCCCGTACGTCCTCATTTTGCGTATGGCGCTATTGCCCAATAGAATTGAAAAGCACATGGCACATGCCATTATGGCACTGCACCGAAAAATTACCCAAAAATTTCCATAGGAAAAATGGCCCCAATTTAAATAATAAAAAATGAAAAAATGGCCTCAAAAATTAGGAAAAATGGCCCCAAAAGTTGTGTTGTTGTTTTCAATACAAAAGTTTGGGGCCATTTTTCATTTTTGGTTGGGGGCCATTTCTCATTGGGGCCATTTTTCATGGAGCAGATGATATAAGCATAAACCCTATACTTTAGATACCTTTCTATTATAAAAAAGAATCATAGGAAATTTCTTTCCAAGTTAGCAGGTTGCGTAGAAATGTGATGATGACAATCAAAAATTTGGCGCCTTAGAATGTATGGTTGGTTTTAGATATGCATCTCGTAGTCAATATTAAGTCAAATCTTCACTGATGGTAGGAGAGAAACAGATGGCTTTTATTTGTAAAGGTAAAGACTTTTTCAATTACAACAGTAGTGAGATGAAGAAATATATATGATTTAGTTCTAACCCGAGCTTGGTGTAAGTTTTTTTTATAAAGCTTTATTTAATTTTTTATAAACTTTTGTTTAATATCATATGAAATGAGTGGACTTTGGAAAAAGCATTCTTTTTATATGCTCCCCTGGGAGAAAGTACAAAGCTATGCAACAACTACGGCCATCGCTAGACCCAACAAAATGTTTTTGGGTCATAAAGTTTTTTTGTATTCGGTTGACCCCCTGAATAAAAATTCATCTTATTACTCCAAATAATCATCCCCTAGAAATCAGTGTCTACAAACAAATGCATAAACATTTTTAGGACGATAGAAATTTTTTAAGAGATGGCTAAAAGTGAACGAGGTCTCGAAAAATATAAATTAAATTTATTATGTTGCAATATATCAACTTATAACTAATTCAATTTGATGCATTCCCAAATTTTATATTGCTATGTTTCTATTGCGGCTCAATTGAGTTAATTTCCTCTAAAAATAAATGTGTTGAATTGCTCTGTTTCCACTACAGTTTTGTAATTGGATTTGAAATTTTAATTTGATGTTCAATATTGCAACAACTAAAACCAATTTTCAACAAAAATTTTACAAAAAAAAACTTTTAATTTATAAAAAATTAGCAACCTGCCATTTAAATAATACCAAAATAGGAACACTGATGTTAATTTCACAACAAAATTTGATAAAATTTTCGACAAAAACTAGGGAGACAAATTTGAACGGACAGTAAAACTGCGATCAAGTCTCTATCGGGTGTTTATACGACATCCCATTTTTTTAAGAGAAGTAACACAATCAGGCAATTAATGCCAACCAGTTAATTAATTAATGTGTTATCTTCTTTGGGAAAGAAATAGTGTAGAGAGAACAGGTGGTGAAGTGGGAGACATAGAAAGCTTAATTCATTTACAACCTTGCTATTGCGCGTTTTATGTAGAGCAGTGTTGCAAGCCTCTCTGGTGTCAAGTAGAGGCATTAAGTTGTTTAAGCTGTTTAGCCATTTTATTAGTTATTTTACTTCGCCGACGGTTCTGTTACAATACCGACGAAGGAGGGTGATGTTAAGAGCATTAGGATATGTTAGTATTAATCGCTGCCGGTACTGCCAAGGTGATCAGTGCTATGCCTTCATCACTTTAACAGTCCAACAACAACCAACGCAATAACACACCAATGCACATGAGAAAAATGGCTTGCCTGGAACTAGTCTTGAACTCAAGACCTCAGGGTTTGTGGGCAAACGTGCTAACCACGCAGCCAACAGCACCCTCATATATGAATGCCGGATGTCTCTAAACGAGATAGCGAAACATTCAAACCTAGAGATAGTCTGGGTCCCAGGGCACAGAATGTGCCCGGAAATATTGCTGCGGATGAGCTAGCCAAATCCGGGGCTCGAATGCACACTCGATACACGGATCAAATGGTTGGCGTACTGCTAAACTGCTGTAAATCTCATATTTAGCAGGAACTATTTGCGATCGAGCAGACCACATGGTCAAACGAGGTCACGTGCTCGACTTCGAGGTTAATATGGCTCCAATATGATTGTAGTATATCTGCAATGCTGGAGGGACCCCTCGTGGGCAAATACGCACACTTGTGGCGGTAATTGCAGAACACTGTTTTATTGGTGCGCATGCTAGGACATTGAATCTACCGTATAATGACTTCCGTAGAAGTTGTCATAATGAGGAGGAGGAAGAACATGTAGAGCAACTCCTGAGCAAAGGGTGGTTTCACTGGGCAGTCCGCTGTTTCAGGATCTAGCAGCCCTATCAAACTGCAACATTAGACAGATAAGTTCTTTCATTCAATCGTTGGATTAGTTCAACACTGATCCGAATAAGGAATCTAAAAGAGGATTTTACTTATCTGCATGTTTCCGCTTCAGGTAACACAACAACCAACCTAGTGAGACACTGATATTTTCATAATTCTGAGCATAGTTTAAATAAAATTCCCTACAACTGACGCAATTCGCTAACAAAATTTTATATGACGTTTTAAATGACTTTTGGCTTATATTACGATTGGGAGACATATTGACGAATAATTCCAGTGGCAAAACTGCAAGTCATTTTTGGCCGTCCAAAACAAAAACGCTCCAAAAAAAAATGGAATAAAGCGCAAAAATTATGAAAAAGGACTTAAAATAAATGAAAAATCAATCAGTAATTTTCTACACCGAAAAAACCCATGCACGAATACGCTGGTACATTTTACGAAATATTTCAAAATTTCGCATTACAAAACTCTTTTGTAAAATATACGAAATTTACGAAAATAATTAAAAAATAAAATTAAAAAAAAGTGTATCTCAACTGGGGCACGAGCTTGCAATCTTCATATATCAAGGCAAGTACTCTACCCACTGGGCCACTTTCTACTTATTTTATAAGAGCTAAAAGTTTGTTTTATTTACTTACATCTGAAAAATATACCAATTTATGAAAAATAATCTTAATTATTATTTTTTATTTCATATATATGTTCTAACAAGTAAATATGTTTACGAAAGGTTTGCGTTACTTTCGTAAATAAAAAAAAATGCAAAAATTTTTTTTCGTAATATGTACGAAAGTTTCGTATATTCTACGAAAAAAGTAGCTACGAAAGTTTTTTTCGTAAAATGTTGCATGGATTATTTTCAAGTGTAACAACTCATTTCCTTCGAAAAATCGTAAGGATTAAGTAAGGAATAAGTAGATAATGGTGTTCAGCCGGTATTAGCGGTTCCCACCTCTGGTTATGCCGAATAATGGCTTCGCTGAATAAAGATGTCAGCATTGCAGGCCTCTGGCCGGGCTTAAGGATTTTCTTAAGAACTTTTTCCTCTAGGTATGTCGAAATGTTACTTCGCTGAAAGAATACTTTTCTGCATTGCCAGCCTCTGGCCGGTTTTAAGGTTTTTCTCATCTGAGTATGTCGAAAAGTGGCTTCGCTGAGTACAGATTTTTCTGGATTTTCATCCTCTGGCCGATTTTAAGGATTTTCTTATCTAAGTATGTATGTTGAAAAGTGACTTCGCCGAGTAAAGAGTTTCCTACGTTCTGGGCTTTTTTTCATATGAAATATAACCAAAATTTGTGTGAAAAATCTTTGGGCATTTTTTGCGGTGATTTTTCATGTAGCCTTAATTTTTAAGAAATTACTTTTTCATAACTTCAATTAATAAAATCCGGATACTTAAGCTACGGTCACACTTTGCAAATATTTGACGAAATAAGCGTAATCACTAGTTTTGCTCACGGTTAATGTGTTTTAACTTGATTTTTATATATTATACATTAAAATTAATTATACTGCTATTTTTAAATTTCGAATTAAAGGAAATAAAATTTTAGTTTGTCTGTTGGTCACGTTTCTTACGTCAAATATTGGCCAAGTGTGACCGTAGCATTAATTAAATTGCTGTTCAAAAGTTATTATGCTGGTGCAAACTTTTCTGCCAACAAGCATTACTCTTTAGTTATATTACACTGCTTTACAAGCAAAAGGTATAGAGTATCTAATGCATTTTTTTAGGGTAATTAGGATGTGCTAATCACGAGAAAAGTAGAAAAATAAACTTTCATTTCGGCCATTGTCCAGATAACGTTACATTTGTCTTTTTCGATGTATACTTCCCTTTAAAGTGCTATTAAAGTAACATATATACCTTGCTTGAAAGGCTACCAAATTACGCATCGAATAGTGAATGATTGGCTTTGATCGGATAAAAAAGAAGCTGAGTTATAGGGGATCAAAGTTAATTTAAATGCTAGTGTTTTCATTTTTTAATAATAAATTTCTTAGTTTCTATCCAATTTCGGCACATTTTGGTTTACAAATTTTGAAATAGAATAGGCTTCCGAATAGACAACATTGGTGAAAAACGGAGCAAAATTTCATAAAACTTTAACCCATATAATTTTGCAGCCTTTCAAACACAATATATTCCATTGTAATCGTATTAATCTTTGACACTGGAAGTATACATCGCAGCCCCCTGTAGAAATTAATTATTAATTTTCCCCTATTTGACCAACGACAATAGTAAGACTTTTGAATTAAGATGCGAGCTATGTGCGTTTTCAAGCAAAATCTTGGCGGTACGTACATGAGCGGGATACGGGTACCACCCTTACAAAGTAATTATTAATTTTTTATACCTGCACAACAACAATAGTGAGGCTCTATAAATTTGTTGTGGGTTACTTAGAAAATTTAGTGCGTTGTGAAGCAAAAGCCTGGCGGAATAGGGGGGGGGGGACAGTTGCCCCTTATAAAGTTATTATTAATTTTCTTTTATGTGGAGAACCACCATAGCGAAATTTTCTAAATTCTATGTAAGTTAAAATGAGAACAAATTGCGCTTTAAAACTAAACCCTGGAGGTATAGGAGGTAGAGTAAGGTACCCCATAAAAAGTAATTTATCGTATATCTGGAGAACCATCATAGCGAAACTATGTAAGTTTAATATAGGTTACACTGAGGACAAATGGTGCTTTTAATCAAATGCCTGGTAGTACAGGAATGTGGAGACGTGTACCATCAATACTATGTAATTTTGAATTTCCCAAGTTTCTAAATAATATACTTTCATATGAACGAATTCTATATGATTTTTCAAGGCCCACAAAAGATCTATTCCGTGAATCTTGAGGTACTTTATAAAGGATCGTATGATAAATAATTTACTTCATTGCAGTAGTAGACAGCAGTTGTTAACAGCATGCTAGACTGTAAGTCTGAGGTGCGTAGGATGTAGTTCGGTCAACACTTCTGGGAGAGAGAAAATAATTTTTGTTGTGACAGAATAATTCAGTCTCAAAGATCTGTCGGTTTGTTCCTGCAATGAGTAGTCAATGTCAGTTTTTTTAATTTGACAGATGCTGGATAAATTCTACATGAACTTAGTGCAATGTATTAGTAGCATCCATAGATATAAGTTTAAAACCAATATATAAAAAACAACCAGCTATAGACACAGATTTATCGTTTAATAAATTAGCATACATTTTATATAAAATCATAATTAATATTTTTACAAAATTAACGCAATGTTAGTGCGTAGAGGAAAGAGTTTTTATTTTTTCTAATATTTTTGCACCAACCGCAAAGTATTTTGGATTATAAAAATAAATTTTTTGCACATATATTTTTCAATCGTTTGGTTATAATATTTTCTTAACCGTTATTTGTTGTGAATCACTTTTAACTATATTTTTGTTATATACAAATTTTTTATTCTTCATAATTTATTTTTAATAATTTTTTTCACATATTTTCTATTTTTGCGACAACTTCCATATACAAAAATATTCTAACGTTTTTTTCTTTTTCATACTCGTACTTTTTGTGTATGCACTTAAAAGGCGTGTACCCGTTTAACATTTCACTTTTTTCATACTCGCTCATATACATAGATAGAAAATTTTTTCACTAACAGGCAAGATTTTCTTTAAGAATTTCACATATTTTCATTATATTTTTCTTGAACAATTTAATACCTTTTTGTTAGTTTTATGAACTCATTATTAATTTCATATATTCTACACTAATATTATATGAATAAATATATTTTTTTGTTCAATAAGCAATTAATATTTATTTTTTAAATATTTTGTGTACGTTTTGGGGCTCTTATTAGCTGCTGAGTCGTTGCAATTCTATTTAAAATTCTATTCATCATTACTCAGTCAGTCAAACACCCAGCACACAAAAACACCCAGTCAGCCAAACGAACAGTCTTAACACACAGTGGCATTAGCTCCAACTATGGATTCGTCGTATTTGTAAACTTCCAATGTCTGTCTAATATGAAAAATATTAAACTATATGATATGAAACAAGAAGAAGATGAGGAAAAAAATCGCACTGCTGCTCATTTTTCGTAACATGCAAAACTAATTTAAGCATTGCTTTCACTCACTGTGAGAACAAATTTTGGGACTTTATTTTTCTAAAATGACAATAGAGAGAGAAAGTTTTTTGTTTTCTAGCGAGGGAAAATTACGTGAGATTTAAACAAAAGCACATGGAGAGGAAGAAAGTGCGAGTGTAAGTTTGCTGTAAATATAGGAAGTGGTTGTAGTGAGTGGGAGGATTTACAATTGATTTATGTCTAAAAAGATTTTATCTAGAAATAAACTTTAAATAGAATCTAATTTTTGTGTATTTTACAAACACAAATTACATACATTTATAATAAATTAATAGAATGAGCTTATTATAGAAGAAGTTCACTCGTTTGATTTGTATCGAACTAGAAACTCCTAGGCTGACAGACTAGCATACTACTAACTACAAAACCTCCATCTCTTCCAACTAGTTAAACCGACTGGTTTTGAGAAAAATCAACTGTCTTCAACGTACTTGTCATATGACTTTCACCAGTCATATGGGAGTGGCACAACATGCCATCGTATGCGATGACGTGGACTTCGGACACCCAAAATATGCCACTCAATGCTGTTGCATGTGCAAAAGAAGTGTCAAGTGGTGGTTTGTGGTTGGATGCTGCGGAAGGCCAGTATAGCTGTATACTGCGTTTTAGGTAGTTTTCTAGCTTGGCGGTTATTCCTAGGTAAATTGGTTATTGGTTGATAAGGTACTGATTAAAAAGCTCAAACACTCTAGCAAACTGCATGGTGGGTGGTCCATATACAATAAATTGAAAGCTGTATTTTCCTTGGAGGTCACATAATTGCCTTCACACAGGAACGATTGTGAAAACACTCCAAGGGCGGCTGTGAACGCTCAATTTCACACAGTGTTAACAGTACCGTCATCTTAGACTTCCTCTTTAAGCCAGTATAACGGTATCGATTTCAAAGTATAACGGAAGGATTTCAAAGTTAAAAAATAAGTAAAAAAAATTTTATGTTAAATGGTTTTATTGTAATGAAACATAATAATGATGCAGATAATGCACTCAAAGCTAAAAAATAATTATGTAGTACCACGTACCAGCTACCACACCACGCTGCCCACCAACATAGGGCATTGATCAGACTAAAATAAAACCGTGGGGCATTGTTGACTATAGATGCACGGTTTTATTTTAATCTGATTAATACCCTATGTTGGTGAGAAGTGGTGGTGTGGTAACTGGCACCTAGTACTACATAATTATTTTTTAGCGTTTAGTTTCATTAAAATAAACCCATTTAACTTAAAATTTTTTTACTTATTTTATTTTTAAATTTTTTAGTTTTTTAAACTCTATGATCTGGCATTTAGTTTCGAATTGTACCTTGGATTTGGATATAGTAGCCAACCGCTTTCATTTAATACCAATATTAGGCTGACAATATCTATGCATGAATATATAGCCCCCCTCATTTTGTACTGCCCACCATTTTGGAATTGGAAGTTTTTCATTGCGTACTGTATTCTACTAGTCAAACCCTTTCATTTGATATTCATATTGAGGTGTTTATAGACAAATAAGTCAATCACCATTTTGTGGTGGCGGCCATCAGTGATTTACAATAATACTGAATACGCTTAATAGTAACGTCATCAGATCAATCGGTCGTGAAAATTTAATGTGTTCACCAAATTTCAGATCAATCGTTTAACAGAAAAGGGCTTAAACTAAATATTACTTTTTATAGGCGTGGCGCCGCCCCATTTTTAATTAAAAAATTGTATAGTCACCGTAAGTAAAGGTATCTAGCAAATCTCAGATTAATCGGTTATCAGGAAATGTCTAAAACTAAGTATTATTTTTTATAGGCGTGGCGCCACCCATTTTTTATCACTAAATTGTATTGCCATGAAAGGTATAGCTATTTACAAATTTTCAGATCAGTCGGTCAAGAATAAGGGTGCAAAAATCAATATTACTTTTTATGGGCGTGCCAAAGCCGACTTTTATCTCAAAATTGTGTAGTAATAAAAAGTAGAGGCGTGTACCAAATTTTGGATCGATTGATTAACAGGAAGGCGTTAAAACTAAGTATTCCTTTTCATAGGCGTGGCGCCGCCTACTTTCGTAATTACTAAATTGTATAGAGTGCAGAAAATCATCACCATTTTCAGCACTAAAACTGAAAATATATGGAACTTTCTCGCTTAAAAACCTGCAGTGTGTCAGCAGTGAGAAATCAGTTTTTTTTCATAGTTTCTTTCATATACGATCACTGCTCCGAAATAAGCTCTTATTTTAAAGCGTATTTTTACTTAACCGATTCCTATCAGACTTCACATACTCAATGAGTTTCCCTGACCATACAATTTATTGATTAAAAAAAGTGGGCAAAAACATGCCCATACAATGTAAATATCGTTTTTCAACTATTTCTACACTTAACCGATTTTCATTAAACTTTGCACACACATGAAACTCCTCTGACAATACAACTTAATGATAAGAAAAGCGGATATAGTCACACCCATAGAAAGATAATATTTTTTTCAACTACTTCTATTAAAACGGATCTTGAAAAACTTTTCACACACATTGAGTTCCCCTGACAATATGATTTAATGATAAAAAAGTGGTCTGTGCCATGCCCACACCATGTAAATAAATAGTTTTCTACTTTTTAAGCAAAATTTTAGATTCCATTTGTAGTCAAAAATATATTTTCTATCTATGCTATAGCGACATATTATTGCATACTTGTTATTGAAAATAAAAACAATGTTCTATCATATAAAATATTCTTTTCCACCCTTGTTTATGTGAATGGTGGTAGTTATAAGGAAATTTCGACATGACCAACTTTCTTAAAATAAATTTTGTTTTCATTAAACTAAAGGCTTGTGGGTTGAAATTTTTGCAGAGAAATACTGGGTTCTAATATATGAGTGATTCTCATTTCAAATTCTTTTTTCGTGTTCGTTGAAAGTATGGTAAAATATGTCATAAAATAAACGCATAAATTTTAAAATCAAAACTGCTTTAGAATGATTTAATAGATTATAAAAAAGTGTACATAAGCTTTTTTTGTGTAAGATTGTCCATTGTGTTTTAGGAACGAAGAACGGAAAGACTGTTCTTACTCTCTTCATATAAAATGGAGTGTCCGCAATGCATGCTATTTCCACATTAAGAAGCTGAGTTAATGATGACACAGAACAAGTCTGCAACTTCAGGCTAGTCCACACAAATTGACAGTAATCAGAAGCTGTAAAAAGCAGTCATGAGATAGAATCTATTTTATTTTGAGAACGTTTTTTCTCAAAATAAACAATAATATGAGAGAATTTTGAAGCTACTGTCGTCGATTCAGTTTTGGGCCTGTTTATTTTTGCAGCGTTTTTGCCTGATGTTGCAGACTTGTTCTGTTTGATCATTTATTCCAAAAACGTTTAGACGTTTTGTGAATTTAGTTAAATAGTATTATATTGCAAAACGTTTCATCAACCAATCATCGTTTGCATAAAAAAATGTATTGAGTGTTATCCATATTTTTTTAATATAATTGAAATTTTTAGTGAATACCTGAGGTGGATATGTTAAAATATATCGAAGATTATACATCTGAATTGCATTGAATTCAAAATATAGTGTCTGTTCTGAAAAAAATTTTAAAATCGTGTAGAGATGTATTGAGACTTACGTTTAAAATATTCTCAAATAGAATTTATCTATAAATTTGGGGATGGAAAAAAATTTTTCACAGCAGCGGAAGGGTGAAAATGACATAGAGAACATTATTCGTTTAGAAATTTGTTATTTGCTTTGAAAAATTTTGCTCATGTATAAATGTTTGTAAAGAATTTTTTTAAAAGATAACATTTTCTTAGTTTTCCATGTGAACCCAAGTCAAAATTGAAAAAGTGGTCATAACTTTTGTTTTCATAATGCAATTGTTATAATTTTTGGTTTTTAAAGAGTAGATCTATAGTGCTTTCAGACCCTTTGCTCATTTTTTGTTGTGTATTTTTTTTTCGCGAAAAATCATTCCCGGAGAAGCACAAAAGAAAATGCAATGCTCAATACAAAAAAATTTTAGAAGAGTCGAAAAATATAATTTTATTTCAGGATCCATTGAATGTGGCGAAAACTATAATATGACTCCTACCTTTTCAAATTTCATTTAGCTAAAAAATAATTCTGCCAAAAAAACAGACTTCAGTACAAAGAGCAATATACTTGATGGCCTTTCATATAAACAATTTTGAAAATCAGTATGCAAATGAAGGAATTGTGCTCTAATAAATATTTTGGGTAAAGGCGTGGAAGACTTGCCCCACCGATTTTCGTAGAAAAATTATGCGACCAAACTCTAAGCAAACCATTGCAAACAAAAAAAGAATTTTTGAAGTGGTGCAGCTATGCGATAATCAATATTTCGGGAAAAGGGGAAAAAATTATGGTGCCAATCTGCAAGAAGGGCTTGCAGCAAATTTCCCAATATATAGAGACAATATTTCAAAGCTATTTATAGAATTTTCAATTTGCCTACCTACAAGCACTGAATAACATAAGAGATATTTTTAAATAAAACCAAGCTATTTGAAAAATATTTAATTAAAGCAACAATTTTCAATTTAATAATTATAATTAATTAAAGAAATTTAAATATTTCTCGCGACAATAAAATTGCTTAAAATATTTGTATATTAAAGTTTACTCAAAGTAAACAAAAAAATGCAATCATATTACAACCGCTAGCTTTTTTTAAAATAACTTAAATTATTTACACTGCTCATTTAGTTCGCTCAGACATAATTAAAAACTGGCAGTGCTCTCGCAAAACATATCTGGGGCGCAAGTCTAATAAAAATTGTTTGTATTAGAAAAGTTTATTAAACTCTCTGTAGTAAACAGTGGCAATTGTCAAAACAATAGATGATGAGCAAACACCAACAAAAACAATAACATTAACGACAACCACCACAATAAACAGTCATAACGAAATAGAAGAAAACCCAGACACACAATTTGAAAAACACTTAAATACAATTCTATTGTTTAAGGCACAACCCAAACAAATCATTTGGTAGAAGTGTGTGTTTGGTTTGTTTATGCTAAATATTACTTGGCGCTACAAAACGCAGCTCATTCTCAAAATATTTTTAAACACAAAACAGATGTTTGTAAAAATTTGCTTGCAAAGAACGAGGTCATTTGAATGTGTTTCATGAGTAATATTTTTAAAAGAAATTCGTAAGTAAATAAACGCAATCAATTAAACGGAAGTCGAGGAAAGCTTTATGTAGATGGCCAATATTATAAAAGCTTTATGGTTATTTTAACGGTTAGGAAGTTTAAATATGTAGTTTAATATTATTATTCATTAACGGCGCTTTTCACAATGTACGATTAAAAGTTAACATAGACTTTAACGGCCAGTTCGGTATACAAAACTTTCCGTGAAAGTTCACGTTAACTCTTAATTATACATTGTAATAAGGGCCGTAAGATACATAGCATAACTCCCAAAAATTCCTTCTTTGTCAGTTCAATAGACTAAGAGAAAAATCTTTCACTCCGCTAATGAAGTGGCCTTATTGATTGCTTTTCATCGTATGAATGGAATGTTTTATTAATTAATTAAAAAAATTTTCATGGAAAACATTTTTCATAGAAAAAATTTAAATCGCTCTGAATACAAGTTATTAGAGTGCTGTTGCCTGAAGTAGTTGAAGTGTTGTCAAAAAGCTAAAGATGAAAACGGAGAGACCGAGTTTGATACCCTGAGCGGTCGTGCACTTCACAATTATTTCTATTGGGTATTATTGTATATACTAATTTACACCAAGCCACCTCCTCGTCGATATTGGTAGCATTGAATCGTAAAAATATTGCCTACATGACTGCAACCACACTACTAATTTATATAGAAACCTGTCGGGTCAAACGCTATCTAAGGGAAAGAAAAAAGCTCCTTTGATCGTTCTGTTATCTTTTTCTTTCTTGAGTTGCTCTTTTACCTTTATTACATACATATGTAAGCTCGTATAATTACCTCGTCGATGGCATTTAAACATCTTCGCATAATTACCTCTGCGAGGTAATTAAACGTTTTCACTTAAATCAGTTCCATACATAATTACCCAAAAGTTTTGGCCATTTTTTCGAGGTACAGTCTAAAAAACTTTTGTTGAAAATTAGTTCGATAATAGTCGGCAACACTTTACAGATTATTATCGACTTAAAATTACACACGCAATATTTTTGAACTACATGTTTTTACTAAAAGAAGCAATTGGCTGCATGCAGGTTTGTACCGCGACCTCATGACTGATAGTCTGAAGTATCTACCATTCAGCCATAGCCGTATTATACTTTATGTTAAATTTTTTCCACTTGGACTTAATATGTTTAATTTGAAAGGTTTTTTCTTTAATAAAATAACTACAAAATCGATGTAATTTTAGACAAGGAGAAATTTTCAACACAAATTTAGACAATATATGATCGTAAATTTGAAGTAATGTTTTAGAGTGTACTTATTTTATTAATACATAATCAACAAATTGTAAATACTTTCAGATAATGATAAATATACGTACTAATTTTATTAAAAACTAAGTAGTTCTAATTTGAAGTATAGTAATAAGATAAATAAGTACCACTGATTACTTTGTAGCCCATTCATAAAGTACTACCGATTACAAAAATGAGGATAGTTTTTGCTGCGATACCTTAGCAGATTAACGGTTAAGCGATTGAATTCCCTAGTATATCCCATTCAAAGGCGCGGTCAACATTTAGCTTTTAATGCAAAAACACATTTTCCCGAAATCACAAAATATATATTATAAACCAGCTGCTTAAATAAAATATGATAAGATTTTCTAATATGCTAAAATTTTAAACAAATAGTTATGACGATTATAATTGCAACTTTGTTCCAATACAAATTACAATTTTGGCTCATAATATAAATGAAAATTTTTAATTTTTTACAGCTTTTAAATAAAATATTTCCTCAAATTTATCAAACCCAATTAACAGACAGAAATGCAAAAAATTTCATTTTGAAATCTATAATTCCCACACTGTAATTGCGATTAAATAATTGTTGGCAATTGCGTTTAAAACTCTTAACAAAACGACTTTTGATTTTTTTCATTTAGTAACAAAAAAGGAGCATTAAAATGCATGCAAATATTTAAGCAAATCAGTAGTTGTAGTGTGGTGGCATTAATATAAATTTGACAAATTAAGAAAGATAGAAAAAAGCTACATTTTTGTTAAAATTCTATACATATTCAAAATCAGACAGACATGCAATTTATTGTAAATCGCAAACAATCTTAATATGACTGATTGCCCCAAGTAATAATGAAATCAACAACAACAACTACATATATAATTGAATAGCCAAAATATAAAAAAGACGTTTTAAAATGTTACAAAACAATCTAGAACTATTTGGAGTACACGAAGAAAATTTTTCCTTAAGTTTTTTACACTTTTTTCTAAAATAATTTATTGGAAAAATTAAAATTCTACTGGTTAGTTGGCGTTAGCAACAACAATATGTAGGCTTATAGGATAGCTAAACATACAACAAAGAACAATTTTTTAAATAATTAATTTCTTGGACTGTCCAACAATAATAGCAAGTTATTAATTCCTCACCGAAAATCGAATGTTCACGAGATCTCGTCGTTTCGAGATCATGAGAATCTATTTTGATTATTTTTATGATGAAATATGTATGTATATGTGCGTTAATCTTTCATAATCTAACAATGGCTCAGTCGATCCGAATCAAATTTACCACTTTTTAAAGATATTCACATCACTTAGATTTCGTGAGATAATAAACCGATTCGATCCGATAGAGTTTGAATAATTTCGAAAATAAAGTTTTCAAAAAAATTTATTTTTTTTTCAAATAAACTTTGAACAACTCAACCGTTCGCATATAAAATCTAATCTGCTCTTAAACCAGTGATGTTATATACTTTTTTGAAAAGTCTTTACGCAGCCCGAAAAAAGTCCCCACTTTTCCCTACGCGCCCAAAAAAATATCTTTACAAAAATCCCTACAACTTTCAAATGATAATATATGAATGCAAATAAGCCCCTTTGTCTTGAATTTTCGATATCTTACAGGAGAAGGAAAACACTGAGCTGCAACTTTCTTAGATCTTTAAGAAGGATATAATGACACGTTAAAAACGCGATTTCGAAAAAATCGAGATACGCCTTTTTTATGTTAAGCCATTGATATATAAAATTTATTTAAAGTTGTTATAAAAATTTTTAGAATTTCAAGAGAAAAATATTGCACTATTTTCAGAATTTTATCTAGTTTTAGGAAGACAAATTCCCTTTTTATCGGGATCATCGGGATTGCACTGTCTTACAAACTTTTATTTTTGGAAAGTTTAAAATTTTCTAATGCATTTTTTAAAGGTATGTGTTACTAATTAGGATGTGTAAACACGAAAAAATCTTTTCGGCCATTGTCCAGATAACAACGATACTTTTGTGTTTTTCGATGCACACTCGTCTTTAAAGTGCCACACAGACTCAAAGGCTTCTTCGAATAAAATGAGTTATAATCTACTAAATTACGCGTCGAATATTGGCTAATTGGCTTTCATCGGATAAAAACTACGGAGTTATAATGGATCAAACTCAAAGTTTTATAAAATTTGTATACTTTTTAGCCAATTTTTTCATTTCGGAAGCTGGTATGTACCACAAATAATAAAACAAATCCATACTTTTATAATTTTATTAAATAGTTCATGCAATTACAAAAATTGTAAGCCATAATGGACCGAATTCGGCCAAAATCTAAAAATGCTGTAATAAAATAACGAAAAAAACTAGCTTTTTTAAAAATCCCTACATCTTAATGATTTGAAAAAATCTGTCCTTTTTTCCCTACGGTAAGTTTTTTTTAGACAAAAATCCCTACGATTGCAGCAAATTTAATTAAAATCGTGCTTTATTTTAATAACTCGAAAAGTTTTTATCAAATCGATAATCAGGATACATTTAATATTTTTTTGGCTTAAAAAATGTGTCGAATGCCGCGAATTTGATTTTAATCTGTTTAAGAGTAATTTAAAAATTTCTGATTTTCCTGCTACAATTGCCTCTAAAATACCAAAGTATACTTTATCATTAAATATTCTGAAAAATGGTATTTTATTTTTCTTTATTTTTTTTTATAGAATATAGCCAACTGACAATCAGTATTGTCTACAATTTTCAATAACAATAAAAACAACCGCAGCCGTACGTAGTATTTTCAAGCTCATGTTGCTAACAATTTTTAAGCTTCTACTGCCATGCTCGGCGAAGTTATTATCAAAAAGAAAACCTCGTAGCCAATACAGGCTATTACTATTTAATAAACTGTATTTCCTCTATTGTAAAATTTAAAAAATTCTAATTACATGGTTTTACGTTATATATGACGATATGTATAATAGAATTATTTTAAAATGTTTTAAAACTGATTAGAATTAAGAATTTTTGGTGTATTTTATAGTAAAACTGAACAAGTCGTTCCCTAGTTATGGCGCTGCGAAATAAGACCTCAGAAAATAAGGCTCCAAAACAGAAAATGAAAAATTAACTCATTGTACAATATAGCCCCAATATTTTTATAAAATTGCGTCCGAAAATGATTAGCACACATCTAAATAGATGAAATGAAATTAAGTCCCTAAAGTAACTTCTACACAGAGAGAACAAGTTCATTGTGGCAACTGAATTTGTAGCCAATCGAATTTGGCGGTTATATGTACTATCATGAGATTCGATTATAAATGCTGAATAGGTTCGATAGAATGAGCTGAATATGACAGAAAGAGTAATTTTTAAAAAATTTCTACTGTCGGGCTTAAGGGTTTTCTCATTCATATATCTGTGGTCACAAGCCTTAACCGCTTAGTTTGTTTTCCAATGTTTTCAGGAGAGTAGTTTAAAGTTTAAAACCCTCACTGTAAATCAGAAGTTGTTCTTTTTTGTTTATATTTTTACAGATTCCAAGGAAGCGTATTCTTTTAATCATCTCTTTAAAAAAATAGTTCTTTAGCGTTGCAGTCAAGAGGTAATAGCGAAAAAGACATTTAGGCTTTTATGGCTTATTGAGTACAAAAAATTCAAAATGCTAAAGTTGAGTTAGGCTTCTGTGCCACAAGAAAAAACTAGCTTTTAGTGCACCTAAGTCAACTTAAGTCTTTATTCTATGTCAACATTTGTATGATTTTATCTCTCATGTTGAGTTAAGTTCTAATTCCTTATTGATAATTCATAATTTGTCGACTTATGTTATATTTTCATTTTGGATTCCTTGAACATTAAACATTTTTCTAAGATATTTAATTTAAAAACACCTTTTATTTAATTTAAAAATAAAAGTTTTACAAGGATTTTTTTTTGTCGTAAGAGGTATGTGACATCAGTATAAGTTTTACAGATCAACAATATCTTACGTAACATACTCGTTCCTAAATGAAGATTAAATTAAAAAAAAAAATTAAAATACCAATAAACTAACTTTTATCCACTTTTCTAATTCTATATTTATTAATGAAATATCAGATATTTTGCATATAATTTTTTACAAAAATTGTTTTAACCAACAATTTTTTTTAAATTCAAATTTGGAATAAGAATTTAACTTGAAATAATATTTTCGTAAAGTAACTTTTTAGTTTGGAAAAAGAACTCAACTCAATTTATGTCTATCAAAAATTTATGTTGTAATTCGGAATAACAAAGTAACTCAACTTAGGAAAATAAAATGTTTACTTCCTATTGCGGACTAACGATGTAAGTTTGATTTAGGCAATAATAAAAACTGTATGTTTCTAATTATCATATCTCAAATTGATTTAATTTGAGTTAGGAAACTAACGTCGGTGAATTATGAGTTAAGCTGTTAATCCAAAACAATAGTATAAAAAATTACTTAAGCTATTAGGTCTTTTATGGATAGATGTTATATCAAAAAAGACACAATTACCAAAAATTTATAGCAAGTAGATTCATACATGCCGAAAACGATAGCACCAATAACTCAGTTTCGTCCCAACTTGACTTAGGCGGTTAAGGCTTGTGACCACAGATATGTCGAATGGTGGCTTCGCTGAGTAAAGATTTAGCTACTTCGGCCGGACTTAAGAAATTTCTCCTCCATAAAATAAATAAATAAGTCCTGACGAGGGCCGAATAGGGGGACAAACTTTACTCAGCGAAGCCACTATTTGACATACACGGAGGAGAAAACCCTAATACCCGGCCGAAAGTTGGCTAGGCGGAAAATCTGTACTCAACAAAGCCACTATTCGATGTACATGGAGGAGAAAATCCTCAATCGCGGCCAAAAGCCGGCTAGGCGAATAATCTTTACACAGCGAAGCCGCTATTCGGCATACATGGAGGAGAAAGTCCTTAAGCATTTTCCGGCCGGCTAGCCGGAAAATGTTTACTCAGCGAAACCGCTATTCGACGTACACAGGAAAAATTAATTTTTCACTTCAAACACCAAATTCCCTGAATCAAATGTAAATTTGTTCAATTTAGGTCCTATAAAGAAATTTGTAAATTCAAATACAAAAATTTGTAATAATTTGTTTGAAAAAATTCTGATTTTTTCAATAAACAAATTGTTTCGATCAAAAAATGTTTTACAGAAATTTGAAAAATGAATCAAAGAATTTCATAATTTTATCAGGTTGCCAATATTGGCGGTAGATAAATGAAATGAAATAATAAGTCAAACAAAACTATTTATCAATGAAATAGAGACAATAATAAAGATTTAAAATCAGTTTAAAAACATGTTTGTTTAAAAAAAGATGACATAATTTTTTCTGTGTACCCAAACAAATATATTTTGCTTCTTTTGATAGTTTTTAAAATTGTGTGATCGTAAAAAATCTAAACGCTATGAAAAAAACCCAAAATAGTCTAATAAAAATTTTGGGTCGTTAGTCGTGCAGAAACGATATAATTAAAGGCTTTAGTGCAGTAACCATGTGGGCCACGCATAAAATATTTACATTTCATTAAAACAAAATATCGCCCAAAAATTTGTATTGTATTTTTGGGGCCATTTTTTATTATTTGAATTTTTGTCATATGTGAGTAGTTGTCAAATGAAAATGAGCCTATGGGGCTATTTTTCATTGTAAACAATAAAAACAGTCTAAAAATGAAGAAAAGTCCCAAAAAATTTACAAAACGCCCCAAAAATTTCGCGTTTTTTTTTTGTAAAATTTTGGGGCTATATTTCATTTTACATTTTGGGGCCTGATTTCCTGGGGCCTTATTTCGCAGCGCCCCTAGTTTGATTAAATCAGTGGAGCACTCCCTTGATAAATCCAAAATGTTATAAAAACTTCTCTATATAGTGTTAAATTTCAACTGTTTTTATCATAAACATGTATACATGTGTCATATGGCATTAGGTCATATGAGGCAATATATGCGATATGCGCCATGTGTTATATGAGGCATTATTCGTCAAGGGAACTATCCAAATTTGTTTTATATCCAGAATTTCGGCAAAATATAATTGGGTTGTCCTTTTTTTGAATAATGCCCCATGTGACGCATTGTATTTTTGTGCATACTGTTTACTTTAGAGCCCAGATAGATTGATGCAAATTTTGTGTTGTCTTTCTGCAAAAAAAGCCAAAAAAAATAGGCTTAAACAGTATGTGTGTTTGTTAACCAAAGCCAATATGATTTTTTCTTGAAGTGCATTATAAACTTCTAGAATGCTATTTTTAAATTCGTTTTTTACAAAAGTTTAGAATCTAAACAAGAAATTGCATAACGTTTTTGTCTTTATATGTAAAACACTTGAAATTTAACATATTTTTGTCCGTCCATACTTTTGTAAGCCTGTCGCGTTATGCAAAAAAGTGTCTCAAAAATATCAAAACAAAATTATAAAATTTTCACAATAAATGACAAGAATTGAAATTGTTAAAGCAACAAATGTAGTCATTCATATATATATATATATATTCGTTACATACACATGACAAGAACCATTAAATAAATGGGTTATACATTTGGTATATAAATGGTTGTGGCTGCTGTGACTCACAGACCGGTGAGAAAAATACACATAAAAATCAAACCAATACGAAAAATCACCAAAAATTATATTAAAATCAAAAATATAAACGTTTTGGAAACGCTCCTTTTTTCTTGTTGGTAATTTAAGTTATGTTTAACATGCCATTAGGGAGGTGCCACTAATGCACTCCACACACTAACGAACAACAATCAATATTGGCCATAAAACTTTCAATGATACTCAAACAAAAACAAAAAAAATCTAAATAATATGTTATGTAGTTTAATTTATATGTGCAACTGACCACCTTAATTTGGTTGAATATGAGAAGTCAGTATACGAGTGTTTCTTTAACTGTAAAAGCTTATTAAACCTTTAGGTGGGTTGGTAGATACTTAGTGGCTAAGATTTCAAGATAATATATTAGACGCAAAAATAATGTAACAGCCGTTGTTAAAAGTTACTGATTTGAAACTGACTACTGTGTAGTATCGGTGACATAATTAATAAAATATATTAAATTTATTTCTGTACCCAAAAACATTCATCGCCGGCCCTTAAGGTATTAAGCGATTTTTCACAACATAACACTTTTTCCATTTGCATACATTGAACTTCATTTTTGCTTTTAATGCTTTTTGCAAATGTGTAATTTACTCGAAATTTACAATAAAAACCATCTATCACACACTGTGTGACATGTACAGTCAAGATCTGTATGAAAAATCGCAATATTTCGTTTCAAACAAGTAAAAAAATATTTAGCTCCGTTATAGGACAATTTGGCATGTATGTTAGATTTGTCATTTTATTAGATATCAGATATTTTAATCATCAGAATTTGTTTGTAATCTTTATTCTTGTCTAGAGAAGATAACTTTGATATTATGTCAACCCAACAGAAATTACTGTTGCGCCCGAAGCAGATCCATAAGAGAGTTACTGGTCACCTGCTTCGAAGCTGGCTTCCAAACAGCAAGATTTTTGTTTGCTATTTTTGCTCTTTGTTTTTAACATAAAACTGCACTTATCTTAAAGCAAGAAAAATACACTAAGCTTTTTCATCTTCTTTCAAACATCAAAGATGCGAATATATTATATTATTTCGATGAGGTCCTGAATATCACTGACAAATACTAGTTATTAGTTGCTGTTGTGACTCTTGTCTCGAAACTGGCTTTTTCCAAAAATCAAGCGGATGAACGAAAATCAAGTAAAAAATAATAAACAGCCGGAGCCATCTGGTGGTATAAATGGAAGGGCTCTGAGAGACATTTTCCTTTTTCATTGACTATTTTCTATGTCTGAAAAGACTTCTGAAAAAAGCTGAAAGACTTCTCAACCCATATATACAGGACACTGCGAGACGGCTATTATATATTTTGAAGGCAGCGCCAACCGTCAAGGAAAGTTCACCAGTCATGCACAGAATGCCGAAAATTATTTCACAAAGCGAAGTGCGATAGATAGAGAAACCAGAAAACAGAAAAGGAATCGTGGCAACGGTTGTGAGGTGACTTAAAGGTCATATCAGAAGCTTCACGAGTGAGGAAGATAATCTTCAAGGATCCTGGCATGTCGGACGGGACTATGAAATTAGGGCTCAAACTCTTAGGCCTTTATTTTATTTTCGCTTTGCATGGTTATTTCCAGGGGGATTATTTGATGTCACCTGAAAACTCATTTCACGGATTGCAATGTCATCTTGTTTTGGATGTTCCTCCAAGATTAGCTTTCGAAAAAATTGAGTTGGTAGACTTATTTTAGAGCCAGCTAAAGTAACTGCTTTCAAGCCTTTCAAGTCAACGGGACCAGATGGCATTTTTCTAGCGGTAATGCAGCAATTGATAAATGTTGATGGTTGATGAAAACACCAGGGACTCCCTCTCCAGAAAACTTTTGCAGGGAACAGCATGCCTAGCAAAGGGTTGGTCTGTGAAAACATCACTGCATGGCGTCGTGCGCACTATGGAAGGTATCATTAATAAATTAAAAAAAGTGCGACTTTATCTCGCACACGAAAGGTTCCGTGCGAATACACGTATATCCCGCCTATTCGCACGGAACCCTTTTGCCCTTTTTTCATTTTGGCAATTTTTTCGTTTGATTTTAGTTTTTTAATTTAAAAAAATTTTTTTTTTTGGTAACTTTTTTTGTTTTTTTTGCGATTTTTCGTTCTTTGCGTTTTTTTTTTGCGTTTTTTGCCGACTTTTTAGTTCTGGCGATTTCTTGGCTATGGCGTATTTTATTGTTTTAAAGTTTTTTTCATTTTTTTTATTTAGTGTTAGCGATTTATTTTAGCTTTGGTGCTTTTGGTTTTTGGTGATTTTTTTAGTTTTAGCGATTTTTTTTTGTTTTGACAATTTTGTACGTTTTGGCGATTTTTTCGGTTTTTGGCGATTTTTTTCGGTTTTTGGCGATTTTTTTGGCGCTTTTTTTTGCTTTGACGCTTTTTTTCGTTTTCGATTTTTTCAGTTTTTTTGCAATTTTTGTCGTTTTTTACGATAGATTTAGTTTTAGCGATTTGTTTATGTTTTAATGCTTATTTTCGTTTTGACGACTTTTTTTCGGTTTTTTGGCATTTCTTAAGTTTTTTAGCGATGTTTTTAGTTTTAATGATTTTTTACGTTATAGCGATTTTTTTAATTGTGGTGCTTTTTTTCTGTAAGTGCTTTTTTCATTTTGGCGATTTTTCGTTCAGAAATTTTTTTAATTTTGGAATTTTTTAGTTTTAGCGTTTTTGAAAATTTCAAGAGTTTACCTCTTACGGTTTCCAAGCTACAGCATGTTGTCTAAATTACATAGTAAAATTACATTAACTGATAGAACACCCTTTAATTTTTATTGTTTTAAAAATCAGTGTTAATTGGTAATCTATTCTACAGACTACACCAATTAACACTAACTTTGAAAATTTAAAGTGTCTATATATAAGTGTCTGCATATTTCATTAGAATTTTAACATGTTTAGTTGCTTGCTTTAGAACACCCATTAATTTTTAACTATCATATATTTGTTGTTGTAGCGGCCAAAAGTTTTACATATTCTGTGAAAATTTCAGGTCCATAGCTCTAACGGTTAGCTAGAAAACAGCCACATATATACAGACAGACAGACAGGTGGACAGACGGACAGCGTAGTGAAAACAATAGGGGTATTTTACACATTTGGTGTACAAAAGGGGGAATATATTATGGCATCGTTTCTGCATATAGAAGGTGGCTTTAACAATATAAATATATTCTCTATAGTTGGAGCGCACTGTAAAATCGGGTTGAACCATTGAAACATAGACTAAAAAGCAGGACCATAATTTCCAGTCTAGGCATGAGTATGAAAAGGATGATTGTAATAAGCGGCACTCCGCAGCATGGAGTTCTGTTTCTACTCTTACGGAACCTTGTCGTAAATAAAATCCTAATCAAACTGAATGGAAATGGCAATAAAGAGTAGCCTATGCTACGTAACAAGAATGATAGAATACAATATTAAAGGCTGATTTAGTCGAGCGTAAATGTAGAAAACCTTGTAGTTGCATGTGCTGATCGTTTCTGTTACATTGAAAAGCTATGAGACAGAAACGATCTGCACATGCAACTACATCAACGTTTTCTACATTTACGCTCGGCTAAATCAGCCTTAAGACATGCGCATGATATCCCGTTAGATGACGTAGTTGGACCATTTTAAAAGGTTGCCAAGTCAATGTGTCCCTAAGCGATTATAATTGTATGCCAACCCATGCATGCCATGGAATTAACATCATAGCTGAAAATTATTAACCAATAGGAACATAGTTGAGTGACGTAATAGGTGGGTGGCATAGCGCAGAAAATGTCAGTTTTATGTGTGGGATGTCATAATCTTATCAGAGGCAAATATCTGCCAACGATAAATGAACACACGGGATCGGTACTTATCAAACTACTTCAATGGGCCGAGTAAAACGGTCTGGGAAGAAATCCTACAACTACCGAATTGGTACGTTTGACCAAACGATAAAAACTCCTGATTTCAAACCACCATATTTAGGTGGCACTACTCTGTAGCTTTTGAAAGAAGCTAAATAGTTTGGCATACTCCTGGATGGCTATGCGCTTTTATGGGTGTAAAAGAGTTTTTGGGAAAAAAATGAGGCTAAAGCCGCATTTCCTACTTTGGATGTATACGGCAGTCATGGGACCGATTCTTATACACGGATCGCTTGTCTGGCGGAGGGTAGCTATCTCTCTACACTGGCTAAGGTTCAAAGAGTAGCATGGTGAAATGAAGTCCACTCTTCAGGACAGTCTAGAAACAATGAATTACTTAAATCCCCTTGATGTCTTCAACAAGTATAAATCTCTAAAGTTTGCCCTTAGACTCAGAGAGCAAGGCGATTTGAGGCTTCCCGGTATTGGACATGGCACCATTCTACTAAATGTAGGAGGACAAGCCCTGGAAAGAGAAATATACTACATGACTCCTGTCGTGCACTTTGACAAGGCCTTTCCACTCAAGATACCTAATAGGGAAGACTGGAAGGGAAATTGTGTAACTTGGAACAATGTAGTTTTTCCTTTACGGACGGCTATAAAATGGACACTTATCTGGGATATTCTCTGAAGACCTTGACCTTTCGGTCTTATTCAGGTTGCCCAACCTCTCCACCGTATTCTAGGCAGAGATTTATGCTACAGCGTGCTCGTCTCAGAGACCAGTACTATAGATATTTTCCGAAACAGTGTTACCGCAATAAGGGCCATTAATTGAAATGTGTACTTGCTTACAGTCAATCTCTAGCTCTGCCTTAAAGACATAATATCACGATAGTTGGGATTCCGGAGCATGAAAGCGTTCAGGGAAATTCTATAATTGATTGATACACAAGTGCAGGATCGACCTTGGATGAAGAAGACTCACAAAGTGATATAGATATTCCCTTAGACAAGGTGTAGAAAAATAAAATAGATTCATATCGAATACAAATTATTTGCTGGGTTTTGTATAATTTTCAAAGCCTACTATGCTTATTTTTGAAAATCATTTACATATTTGTAAATTCTCAAATGGGTTTTGAAAGACTGTATATAAGATAAGGGGTTTGTAATTGTTCAAAATTGTGTTTGAAGTCTACTGACGATTTAATAAAGCACCAATAAAACGCGGACGGCGGTCTAGAATTACCACTTTCGAAGTATCTAAGGCTCTTTGACCCTCACTTGGTAGAGGTCGACCAAGAAGCTCCTAATACGTTGAAAAAGATCCCTTACACTCGGGCGACAGGGTTTATATCGCTTCATCTAGGTTTTATGGTGCTTACTGCAGGAAAGTTGAGGTTGTTTCTTAGGAGCCCGAATACCGGCAGTTCATAAGAGTGTGTAGGGTATAGTCCTCTAGGTATCACAATGGCCCTAAAGGCATCCGAGTGTACTCGCTAGTTTGCAGGCAGCATTTCTAACCTAAGCTATTGTCTATGACATTTTTAATTGTTTTGGTCTATAATTATATACTAATTGGTTAAAAAAATAACTTTTGGTGGTGAAAGGTAAATTATATTCGGCACGGCCCGATCAATTGTAATCTATTTACTTCTTATTTTTATTGCACCTCACGGAATAAATTCATACATGCAACAAACTCAAACAAACTCAACAAAAGTAGTAGAAAGATTTGGAAATAAACCAAACTTCATATGACTTGTCATATTTGTGGTTGGTAGTTTTATTTGGTAGGTACTATTTATTCCACTGAACTGCTCTACCTCATGTCCGTTTGGTATGTGCGCTGGGTGATTGATGAATGTTAAAAATTTTGTCACTGTTGGGTGCCATTAGTTGTTGTTTAGTTTATTTCGCCTGGTCTCACACAGTGTGATTTTGCAAATGTTTTTCCTTTTATATTTTGATTTTTTTTGGTGGTATTATTTTGTTTTGTCGATCGTTACTGAGTGTTTTGTCAGAGATTTATTTAGATTTTTTTTATTTAGATTTTTAACTTCAGTGTTGATTTGTAATTTGCATATATTTTTGGTATATATTCGCTTTTTTAAATGAAAAGTTTTTTGTTTAGTCTTTATAAGTAATAAATAAGCTCTTATTGTACTATTTTCTATTTAGTATTGCACGATGAAAAAAAAAGATTCAAACAAAAACAGTAAAATTGGAAAATATGTAAATGGTGTCAAATTTCTACTTATTTTCATTTCTTGCAATTTTATTTTTATTAAACTTTTTTCATATATATATTCTAGGGTTTTAGGTAAGCATTATGTTTAGTAATACATATTATGTACTAGAAATTTTTTACATTAACATGGAATTGCAATGCTTTTGATCTATTTGACTACCAGAACTAAGAGATTGGGGTAAGTATGAGCAAAGTGATAGATTATATAGCCGCAACAGTTAAAGAACCAACCAACATCTGTTCTGAAAATTCTACTATTTATTTTGTGAGCAGCCCTACACAGAAAAAATTATCACCAAAAAAGTTTCAAACAAACGTTTTTCAGTATATGTTCTTTAGATAATCAATGAATTGTTTGTTTGACTCTTATTTAGGACGCAAACACCAAAAACAACAAGAAGAGCTGTATCATAAAAAACCACCCCGATGACGATATACACACAAATAACAACAACAACAGTGATAGCAAAAAGAATGCGATTGTACCAAGATTGTTTACTGAAGATTTTTTAGTGAATCAAGTCGTTAATGTCGTTGCCTTAATTCTCATTCATTTTTCTAGAGTCTTTAGATAAACATTAAGACTTGAACGTTATGATGATGACCCAGACAAAAATTTTGTTTGATATATTACAAAAAACCCAGTAGATAGTTTTATTTGATTAAGTAAACTATTTTGTTTAATATTTGTTAGTATTTTTAGACTAATTGTTTTATAACTTCAGACAAAAATATTGTTTGATATTTTTCAGAAAATCCAGTAAATCTTTTTGTTTGATTTAGTAAATTGTTTTGTTTACAATTTGTAAATATTTTCAGACAAATTGTTTTATAGATTTAAACAATTTGTTCACTGGAAAAAAAACATAGATTTTTTTCAATGAAATTGGTGATATGCTTTTGTCTATATTTACAAATTTGTTTGTAGGTCCGTTCCTAGACAAAATATTTACTATTTCATTGAATTGCTTTACAGAAAATGAAATATAGTTTTTTCTGTGCACAATGCACTGGAAATGCAACACATTAATACTATTTTACATTGAAATTTTGTTGAAGAAAATTGTAACTTTGCCAACTCCCAAATGATTTTAATAATTTAGGGCTTATTGTAATCGCAAATTTTTAATAAATCCGAAGAAAAAGTTTTTAATTTTCTATTGATAATATTTCCACGAAATATAAGTCAAAATAAAAGCAGTTAAAAATACACGGAAAGCTTAAATTCTCTTCTATTCGACAATGTTTCAAAATAAAAAATATTTTTTTTATCGATAACTGAGGGTGTATTGAAATTTTTTAAATTGCATAATGATTTACTCAACTAGACCTGCAAGACTCTCTAATTATTTTTTCATTTAATGTGAATAAAGTTATTATTTGTTTATCGATTTTCCTGATTAATGGCTTATTTTATTCCTAGCACACCTAGCTCTCAGGTTTATGATAAAAATATAAAATCTTTCATTTCTTTATGAATTTTTAAAAGCCAAAATTTCAATTTTGTTTGATATTATTTTCCTTCGCCGCTAATTTTTGAATAGCTCTAAGATAGTTGAACATATAAAAGTTGAAGGAAAATGAATTAAAGGTAATACTATTTCGCATCTTTTGGTGTTTTATTTATTTAAATCGGACAAACCATTCTTGAGCTATAATGAAATATATTAACGTGACTGCCCTATTTCGGAAGTCATAATAGTAAAGTTTATTAAAAAAAAAAAGTTGCACGTAATGAAAAAAATGAACACTTTAATTTAAGGAATTAATCTCATCATATTCCACATATTTTTGTTTACAGGCTCGAATTTTTTCCGCAGATCAGGGTAATGGGATAAACTTTTAGGGATCTACAAAAATTTCGATGATATATCATGCTGCTAATGACAGAAATCAAAAGCTTAAAAAAGTTGAACATGATAAGAAAAAACAGAGTGAAGTTCCGCGCCTTTGTTTCCGAGGACAGTCATGAGATGGCAACTCATCTGTTAATTGGTAAAAAGTAGTAGTATTTTCGCTCAATGGTTGTTGTTGCCTTTGCTGGCAGCGTTGTCTATGTCAGAAAAAACTCTGATGAGAAGACTGTAGTCATAGGGTACATAGAGGCCAAACAGAAACTTCAAAAACCTAAGTGTGCTGTCAAAAACCTAAGTCTAATGATGTATTAGTAGAACATTTTGTATTAGTATTGGCTTAAAGTAAACTACACCACTAAATTCGCACTTGGTTGTAACAAAAAGTATTCTAAAGTATTTATATTTTGTATACATGAATTTTTTAACAAGTTTATGCAATTATTGTTGTATTAATTAATGAAAATATGAATTTAGAATGCTGTTTATACATTCGAGCTCAAAAAATATTGATTTACTAAACATTTTTTTTTGCAATTTTTCTATTTAGTGCTAAATTTTTTTATCCCAAATAGGAAAAAAAAATACAATACTGTTCAATGAAAGAAAGGGCTGAAAACTTTAATAAATTTCAATACACAAATGTCAACAAAATTAAAATAATATTTTAAAATTACAGCAAGAAGAAATATAAAATTTATATCAAAACAAATAAAAAATTAAATAAAGCTAAAAAGTGTTTGTGCGTGGAAAAAAAGCTACGATTTAGTGCATTTTCAAGTGAAAAAATTATAGTCCCTCAAGTGTGTTGAAATGCAAAAATGGTGTCCTCTCATTTTTATTGAATTCACAATATCTATAAGTGTGAAGAGAGTTGTCATTATTTTATTGATAGTGCGAGAACTTGTTATCTATGTTTATCAATGACTGTAGTAGTCTCGAAACATTTGATGTCAGTTAAACCTTCCGTACTTCTGATTTTAAAATTCTTTTTTGGATTGAAAGGGTTTGCTTGCAGCTTAGTTCAATAATTTTCCCCTTAAGATCGGTTGGAAAATTTCCTGTCATTTGTAAAGGGATTTTTAAAATTCCCCTTATGTTTAAAGGGTTTGCCTGAAGTTTAGTCTATAATTTTTTCCCCAAAATCGGTGGGAAAATTTTTTAAAATTCTTTTTTTTTTAAAGGGATTGCCTTAAGCTTAATCCCATAATATTTTTTGAAAATTGGTGGGAAAATTTGCTAACCCCATAATCAACTCTGTATTTTTTGAACCGATTTTCATTATTTTTTTTTGGTTGAAAGGGTTTATTTGAAGTTTGGTTCCAAAAAAGTGGACATCGGGCGGAAAAAGTGGTAGCTCGATATATTGATTATCGCATAACACCGTCATTTCTTGACCAGTTTTAAATTCTTTTTTATTTGAAATGACATGAAAGGTTTTATACTATAAAAAACTGCGGACGAACACACAATTAGTAGAAGGACATACAATTTGACCTAACGCGAAATTGCGTCCGTTTTGTTTTCTATTCATTGGGATCTTCACATTGAAGTCGGTCTTTTTTTTGCAGAGTTATTTCGTCCATATTGCTAGACCATATAGACGATAAATAACGCATTAAGGACTTTTCCGCAATATGTTTAAAGTCCGTGCATCGCCGGGTCGGAAAAAACTAGTTGATTACAAATCTGTGAACCAAATATTTGATACCAAGGGCAATTTCTATAATTTCATCCACTTTTTATACAACAAAAATCACAGCGCTTCATTATGTAGCTAAATGTTCAATTTCTATAAACATTTCAGGTTTTACCACCACATATATCGTTGATCAAATATTAAACTTCGAAAAATATCAAGAGCTATTGATTTTATCCGTAATATATCTTTCACAAATTTCAACACTGAAACCCCTTATATTGCAAGTATGGCACATATTACATCAAATATATGCCAATAATTGCCTGTGTATACAAACATACAAGTTATGAAACTCTAACAGTCATTAATAAGATTTTGCTTAATTGAATTACAAAAATATGATCATGTTGGAATTTTGTTTGCAGATTAAACGAATATGGACATAATTTGTAATACATCGTCATACAATGTTTGGCTTTTAAATTCAAGCATTTTCTTGCTTTTATAATAATATCATTTATAATAATTTATGGTTAGATAATATATTTTTCTAGAATATTTCCAAATGAAAATATAATACTAAATTACTATATAATTTTAGTATTTTATAACCTGAACGATTTCAATTATTTTTGACTCCTACATTGATTCATTTTTTATATTTTGTATGAATAATTTATTTTATACCACCTACCTCATCATATTAATATGGTGTTAAGTATTTAATGCATGAATTATATAAGTATTTAATTGCATAATATCATTCAGTTGATTTTATTATATCAATGAAATTTCAGAATTTTTAATATTGAAGTAAATAGTTGTATGTAAGTCATTTTCTACTTAGAAAGTTTTGTTTTCGAAGTGCCAGACTGACAATTCCAGTTGTTTGAATTTTTGTTTCTAAACACTTATTTAATAATAAATATAAGTCTTATTTATAAAGTAAAACATTGGCCTTGATCAAGTTCAAGTTTAAGTCTTAATGAAGCTACGAACTTGCGATTAGAGTACTCATAATTGAAAGATCGACAAAATTAAAAGATATTTTTATGATAACTGCTAATTGTACTAGTCTGCAGAAAAAATATCCTTTAAATAAAAATAGTAAAGCTATGCAACAACTTTTAATTTTTTTCTGGGATACAATATAATGGCGAATATAATCTGGGACACAGCAATACTTGCAATGACAAGCCCAAGTAAAATCATTAGAAATGAGCCAGATTGTAATCTCTTCTGGATCGCAAGTTTAGGATCTTATTGACTTCTTTGAAAGCTCCATTTTCGCTGGCTAATCGGAATCAAAGAGAATGGACAACCAGGTTGCGCTACTACTCCAGGTGATTATTTTTGGAAAGCTTTTCTTAAACCACACGACTGGTAAATTTAGGCTTTTATAAAAAACTACTATAATTATTTGGAAAATTATGTCATATCTTTTTAATTTACAAAAAAACTCTGACGATGCGTTTTAACAATAATACTCTAAGTTTACTTTATTCTTTTAGGCCCATATTGTGATTCACAACTCAAATAGGTTGAGTTGTCAATGCTACGACCCAACTCAACCATTTTTTTGTATTATGATTCACAACTAATTTTAGTTGTCTTTAAAAAAATGTTCGAAAAAATGTGCTTATCTATACTCTCTGTTTTTTGAAACCATAGTACGTACCCATCACTAAATACTTTAAATATTTTTAGTTTTGGCCTTATTATTTTTTCTTGAGATTTTATATTTTATGGATATGGCAACAGTATGGGTTGACAAATGGGATAGATTAGCGCCTATAAGTACCATTTTAAAAGTAATTAAAAGTAACACAATAGTCGAAATAAAAACCAACACACAACTGATAAAAAACTGAGACAACTGCTTTGATGAAGTTGTATTCTATAATAAGAATTTGACAATTACGACTCAACTATCAATTTAGTTGTGAATCATAATAGGGGCCTTAATTAATATCGATGTCATTAACTAGTATATCGGCATGTTTTATTTTCTTCTGACTCTTGTTCAAGCTGTTAATAGCCTTGCAGCATGGTATTCTGATAAAATATTCATATACATCCTTTTTTTTGATTTATTTAATTGCCTTATCGCATTTTAGTTTATGAAGTTTAGATTGTGAGAACGAAAAATTAGTTTAAAGTATATTTAAACCTTTAGCTTAAGTTTTGCAGTAATGTTTTAAGCAAATAAGTAGATATAAACAGTGAAATATATAGAACTCCCAGCTATGGGAGCGGTAGACAAAGAAAATAAGTTATCTGCATGACTTTCTTGTTCCAAAGCTCAAGTGATTTAAACAGTTTTTAGTGGCTTAAAATGCTACTATTTTGTTCTTGTAAGAATTGTAAAAGAATGGCCTCTTAAAAAGACTTTGTTGTGAATTAAAATAAGTTTTAGAATAATACCGGTATTCTAAGCTTTGTGGCAATTGACAATATTATAAAATATTATATTATAAAATTGTTATTTGCTATAATTTTTATTTTGTCACAAAGCTTAGAATAAAATTTAAGTTTCATCAAAGGTTTTTCGTAAATTATTATGAATAAGATAGTAACACTTTTAGTAATTTAAAAAAGTTTTAAACACTTAGAACAAGTTGCTAATACCTTACACTACCGAATATTGATAAAGACGGCACAATGGGAAGTTTAAGCTTTTTTTTGTGATTGTCACACGAATTTTCATATTAAATGATACAAAGAAGGTTCAAGAAATTCTGTATTGTTTCTGCAGTTGCGATGGTGTCATTGCTTATGGTCCTTGAAAAATAATTTTCACCGTTCACGACCCTGTTATTACATCTGCGATTTTCGCAGCCTCCGCTATATGATGCTGCATCCTCTAAGTGCCATAAAACGCCTGGTGCTGTGAATTGCGTTTCTCAAAATTGCCCTGGTAAAGTTGCGCTAAATATTTACGTACTAGCGAAACTACAAAACGGTACAGTAGATGATACAGAGAATGTTGGAAAACCAGCAATAGCTTTTACATTTTGTATGCCTGCGATACTGAAATGAAAATATCTTAACTTTATTCTTCGCTTATTATCTCATGGCCGGCCACATAAATAATATAATACTGCATAAATTACACTGGCCTGCAGAAAAAAACGGCCTTAGATAAAAATATGTGGAATATATAAAGTTTAATGACCTAAATTCAAATCCGTTTTAAATTTTTTCTATCACGTACAGATCTAGGCGCAAGCAGTACCGTGGCCAAGTTCCGGTCACACAGTGTGTATATATTATACGAAATTATTTGAAATAAAACTTGTAATAAAAGGTCTACCTAGTGCATATTTTAGTACCTGTTCACTGAGTCACTCGCTCATCAAAATGATGGGACACTTCCACTACAGCTATTTGGTATATAGGTACGGTGACCAATCGTAATTTTTTTTAAGAGGACAGTCCTTTTTCTGACACGATGCCATTTAAAATTTTTTTCAATAAAAGTGTCCTTTTTTTAAATTAAATTGTCCTTTTTTAGATTGAATTGCCCTTTTTTTTGCTCACTAATTTTCTTTTTAACTCTAAAATATAAGTATGTATGTTGTTACTTCTACTACCCACTAATATTACACAGTTTGAATTATAATACTATTTATTCACCCGTATTATGTATATCGAAGTCGAATTAGTGACTACGACAAATTGTCCTACAACAAAGAAAACTTTTACATGTTTTCTATATTCTATGATAACTTGTCGTAGTCACAAATTCGACTTCGACATAAATAATACGGTTGATTATATACTATAATATATCAAATAAACTTAATACTACTTAAAATACCCAGCAAAAAATATCATGTTTCTGAAAGCAGTAAGAAACATTCGTGTCTTCCACATGCGATATTTTGAAGCGCTTCCGAGGATGCTCAAAAAGAAGGCAGAGATCTATCAGTGTTTATAATCTTTAAATTACAAAGTTAGTCAGCATTTTATATATATTGAACATAAACTCCAAAATAAGCAAAATCATATCCAGTAGCATTTTAGCTTTCAACAAAATAGTTTCTAGAGAAAATGTGCCCCTTTCACCAAGGTATGGACCTGATATCTTTTTATACTCTTTTTTAGTTGGTTGAGCGACAAGTGTACATGCCACATACAGTGTATAAAATATATGATGGAAAAGAAAGTGTTTTTATTAGAAATAAAAATACATTTTTGGAAAAACCAAGGGGATTGGGGCAAAATTTATTGAAAATTTCTCCATTTTACCAAGTAAAAATATATCAAATTGAATGAACTCCATTATTATACATTTATACGACCAACAAAATTTCTGGCGATAAAATGTTAATGGGCATCTTTGCGTTTACTTTATCGTGTTATTGTATTTTAAAATTCTCTCTGCAATACAGCTGCAAAATATTTTTGGTCAGCAATGTTCTAGAGAATTGTCACGCGAATTGTTTCAAATAAACACTAACACATTTAAACTATGCTTTCCTTCTACATTTCTCACCTGTATTTTGTCTGTAGATTAACGATGAAACAATTGGATGAGGCAATAAGACGAAGAAATATGATTTCAGAGCATTTTTGATGCTTTAAAAGAAGTGCTATTTTATATCAAAAACAGGAGCTCCAAAGTGACACAGCGCGAACAAAAATCATGCATGTTCGAAGCGCTTTTCGAAGCAGGAGACACAACAACAACCAGCTGCTCTTGCTTACATACCTCTTTCAGTATTTATTACATTTCAACTGTACTTTTTGTTGTTTAGAAACTTGGTCACCGTATATATAGGTAGGTCTCGATGAGCAATTAACTAGAAAAATCTGAAAACGTTCACTTTTTATTTAGGAAACTAGGGTGTCCCTTCTTTGTATGGCTAGAAAGCTAAAATTTGGTACACAGCTAGGTACCGATAAAAAAATAATCATCCTAATCTACAAACGGGTCCTTTTCATCTATGGGGACTAGGGTGGCCCCTTATTTGTATGGGGCACTTATTGTACCAAACAGAAACTTAGAAAAAAGGAGTGAGATCCGTACAAAAACATAAATGTGAAAATAAGGTCAAGTTCCTATCCAAAAATTTCGGCCGTAAAAAGTAATGGGATCAAAATAAGGGCCAAGTTCTTGATGGGTACAATACCATCTAATTTCTAGGCAACCTGTTAGCTTGGCAATATGTTTTTACTTTTCTAATATGGGAAAGCATTATGGAAAAATTGTAAGCAATGCAGTTATCCGACATACCGGAAGATCATCCACTATACAAAGGATATTAAAACAATTACTTATTTTGGGTAATTAATACTTTTATTCATTGGTCATTATATCATTTTCTTAATTGGGCCTCGTTTTTGCCGCCTTAAAATTATAAAACAAATAAATGATTATTGTGAAATTTTGGGTTTTTTGAAATTTTTGCATAAATATTAAATAAGCCCCAAAAATTGTCTTTAGGACAGTGGTGGCCATTCTCTTAAATTACAATCGACACACGTATACAGTGTGTGAGACACACAGCCTATCTATTTAGCCGTGAAGCACCTACACAAACAAAAAATAAGATAGTGTGTTTATGGCCACCACTGCTTTAAGGTCTTATTTCATTATTAATATTTAGGGTGTTGACTATTATATTGTTAACTTTATTAAATTTCATTAATGTAAAATAAATCAAATAGATGTAAGGTACAATAAACAATATTTTACCTAAATAAATAAATAAATAAAAAATAAGCCCCTAATAAGAAAAAAGAAATAAGGCGACGTCGAATTAGTGACTACGACCAATTGTCCTAGAACAAAGAAAACTTTTACATATTTTCTTTCTTCTATGACAACTTGTCGTAGTCACAAATTCGACTTCGACATAAATAATACAGGTGGTTATATAGATATAATATATCAACTAAATTTAATACTACTCAAAATACCCAGCAAAAGTTATCATGTTTCTGGAAGCAGTAAAAAACATTCATGTAAAAAGAAAAAAATATGTCCCCAAAAATCGTTGTTCCCTGTAAATTTTTTTGGGAACATATTTAATTTTTTTTTGGTCTTATTCATGGCGCCGAGGGAGCTTAATTGACCAAAATTTGCACTTTCATACAACACATACACACATAAATTAAAAGCTTTCTTTAGTATGGAAATGGTGATTGTTATCAATTGAGTTCCTTCACTTAATTGTGAATAAAATCGACATTTGTTCACCGTTTTTAAAAATTTATAGTTTTTGAAAACGCAAAAAATATGTAATTTTGCATGAAAGCAAACACTTTTTTATCATTTCGAAATAAAATTGTTTCTATAAAAATAGCTTAAATGAATAAAGCATCAAAAAATGAGGAATAAAATTACCTTTAATCGAGTAGTTCGTTCTCGAGTTATGATGAACTATATTAGCGTGACCGCCCTATTTCGGGTGCCATATTATTCATGACCATTAAAAAAATCTGTGCCTGATAGGAAAAAACTTGGAACGGATTTGAATTGAGCTCATTAAAATTTATATATTTTTATTTATACATTCGAAAATTTTTATTTTCTTTTCAAATCAGTGTTATTAATCTACAGAAATATCTCTTTTATTTCAATATACAAAAATTTTCGACACGGTCTGGATTTTTATCCTCTCTGATTTGAATGAAATTCAACACATATATATGTGTACTCTACTCCTATGTTCGCATCACTAGGACATCTAGGCAATTTTTCAGAAATGTTCTTTATATTGAAGATAGAATAACTTTAGAGCGCGTTATCGGCTATTTATAACTTTGATGCCATTCGAAAGGTTTTAGTCTGCTCTTAGCAAGTGTTGTTGCAAGTGCCTCTAAAATGACAAAGTATGTTATTTTAAATTTCTATATTTTTGTTTACAAAATGTAACCAATTTTGGCATTTTAGAGAGACTTGTAGCAGCAAACTGTATCGTTTTTAATCAATAATTAATCAGAGGAGACTAGAACCTTTCGAATGATATCAAAGTTTTTAATATCTGATGACGCGCTTCAAAGTTGTTCAATCTTCTACATGGCGAGCTTTTGTAACAAATGGCCGAGATACCCAAGTCTAAACTTAGGCCGAAAACAGCAACCGAAAAAGGTATCGAAATAATTCTTTCGCTATGTGATGTAAACTCTTGTTTTTCTGTCAAAAAAGTTAATATTACTCCATTCCATTTAGCCGGGTGTGACCATATTACATAAATTTTTTTTGTTATAAATCAAGAATATTCAATTTTTAACTTAAAAAAAACGTTGCGGCTCCCAAGGACATTTAGCTTAAAAGGTCGTTGAATAACGGGTAGAAACAGATAGAACACGATTTCTGCTCAGAATGAACGTTAGAAAGCTGTGATGGGTGTGACCTTACAAATCTTAGTTTTAAAGAATTATGACTTTCAGTATAAATTCTGTAAAATTTTGACTAGAAGGTACACAATAATTTTGGTATAGATATCTGTTCAAATTGTTTTTAATTTTATTATGTATTTACTGTTAGACAAAAAATAATTTTTCTCATAAAAAAACATTTTAAAATGAGACGGGTGTGACCGACGGGTGTGACCGACGGGTGTGACCGACGGGTGCGACTGACGGGTGTGACTGATACGTGTGACCTAGTACGAAAATAAAATAAATCGAAGAAATGAAAATTTATTCATTTAATTAATATTAAGATAAACTCATAAGAAAATAATAAGACATTAAATTATTTGCTATCCATTCTATTATAGACAGCAGAATACTCTAGCTGAATATTTTTTTAAATTCAATAAAAAGCAAAAAAAAAATACTCTTTGCAGAGATAACGGTTTTTATTAATAATTAGAAAGGGAATAAAAGAAAATCTGAAATAAATATTAAACATACAAAGAGGGAGAGCAAAATGTTTCTTGCATTAAAACTTAAAAGTGCCTCAAATTGATTAAAAAATTTTAAATATTGTATTTTTTTTTATTTTTATCTATAATTGTCATTCTCTAAAAAACATCAATTGAGAGATTTTTATTAAAAATGAGAAATTTATTTTTTTCTTGCATAGGGCCGTTTTACGTGGAATCACTCTATAGTCCTGTAAGTGTGTAATTCAGGATATCTTTCTTGTACTGCAAGGTTGCTAGATATTAGGTTTTTTTGGTTAATTATATAAAACTGACAAGCTTCCTTTTTCATATGAAATCACAATCTGCAATATCTGAATGATATCATTTAATATCGATTACATTATTTTGCAAAATGTCTTTTCTAGGTGTCTGTCCATTTAAATGCTTCTTCGTCCCTTTACACAACACAAACAACTGTTTGTCTATAAAAACGTCTGGGCTTGAGTTTTTCTTTTTGTTTTTGGTTTGCTGTCTTTTTTTTGCATTTTGTTCTCTTTAACCTAAAACGTATTTCATTCATTTGAGGTAATTATAATTTTCATAAATCTTCATCACATTTAATTGTGTTTGATAAGCGTGGAATATTCTTTTGAGAAGAATTATTTTTTTTGCAAGTCTCTAAAAGCACACGAGTACACTGGAGTATATTTTTCATCTTTTTGTTACTTGTTTTTGTGGTTTGTTCTTGTTCTTTAAGAAAGCTCATTTGCCGCCACATTTTGTCTTATGAGTTCTAAGGGATTTGTTTATGGTCACGAGAATCGCTGATTGATGCAATTTACTAGTTGCATTTGATTGTTTAAGATAAAAGTTGGTAATATGGCTGTAAAGATATACGTACTGGTACAAGGCTGAAACATTTGTTAAAGTACGTTGTATATCTGGTGATCTTCTGTGCCACAGAGAGCAAATAGTTTAAAAATGCTTCCTGGTAATTATTGGGATTATTAAACGATCGATTGATATCATTCTGCTAAAGTCATTTTTGTGAGATTATAATCTTTTAATGTCCAAACACGTACTATTTTGTATTTTGTTTAATAACTTGACTTGGGTGGTAAAATTTTAATTTTTAATAAAAAGTTCTCACATACTGGCATAAAAATTTGCATAAAAACCACATTAAAAAAACTACATTGAAAACAAATTTCACAAAACTTCTTAAATAACATGTAGCTCTAAATATTTACCATGTCTGGGATAGTTATTTATGAGGTCCTTAAATGCTATTTCATTGTGGACAGAGCAGCCGCTTATGTGAGACCCTATCAGATCCATACTTCTCCAATGCTTCATCAAAAATTTAAGCATCTAAATGATTGCTTTAGAAAGAATACGTTTTAGAAAAGCACCACTTATTAAATGCATTCATAAAAGTAAATATTTTAAGTCGACAGGTGATTGGTTGCTTGGTTGGCTTACGTGGCTGCCTGCTATGCGCAAGCATTTAAGTAGAATCAATACTCGGTAGTGTCAACCTATGTAGGCCCGAATCGGGTAATATGTACTAAATGCAACGCATATTTCTTTGGAAGGCTATGATATTTTTATATATTTGATATCAGTAGAAAATTACATTTCCATTCGTAAAAATTTTCTTATCAAAAGATGGCGGTAGATTTATCGCGCGGTTTGATATACCTTTGCCCCTATGTGCACCGCAGTGATAGAATATATTTAAAAACCTGGTTTTAAAGTGGTTATTCGAATTAAATTTTTATTCGTTATTCCTTCGAATATTCGAATGAAAGTTTTAAATTATTCGGCTGTTCGAACAGGAAAAAAATTTATGAAATTTTATTCAATCGATTATAAAACCGCAATAATTGACAACACTAATTAAGAAGCATGTCTAGTGACTCGCAGAGAAGTCTAACCAGGATCAATCCGCACTTTTATCGAAGTTTGGACGAGAGTGGTTAATATCCAGAGCCCTACTAAGCATTGCAGAATCTCTAGTATTGTCTATTGACTAACAGAAATTCTTCTATGAGTTCCTTTTGGCGAATTTTATATCTTTTTATTTGAAAATGACAAAATGATCAACTCAAATAGGCTTACAAGCCTCTCTAGTTTATTTTTCACTAGACAAACTGCTATTTTTTCAATTCAATTCAATTAATCTTTATTACAAAATAAACGAGCTCATAGAGCTATATATATTTAACAATTCCACTCATTTTGTAACAGCGCCCAGTGGTTCCAATTGTAAAGAAGGGTAATAATTCTGTATCTTAGAAACTTGAGATCCGATTACAACAATGTATGTAAAATCATAAAGGGAACCCAAACTTTAAGAATGTTGAATTTTGGACCTTAAGGTTCAATTAGTCGTACCATACCATAACACCATTGCCATAACTGTGGCCGTAGCCATAACCATACTTACTGCCTTCGATTAGTTTTGCCTTAACCATAAGCAGCTTTTTTTCGTCCATTTTATTAGAAAATACGCTAAAAAATAAAATCTAGGAATATACGAAGAAGCACAAGCGAAAATATAAATTAAAAAATGCACCGAAGGTGAAAAATAAAAACAAAAGAGAAAAATGTAGAATGAATTCGTTCTCTCAGCTTATGGTTATGGCAGAAAACCAAAATTCAATTGGTTCCTATGGTTATTGTTATGGCTATGGCGTTATGGCAAGTCACATATAATCAACTACAGTGTTGTCCATAAGGTTGGTTCGGACAGCTGTTTTCTATGGTTATGGTTATGTCAAAACTAATTGAACCTTTACCGTTAAAACACACGTTGAGCTACAGGACGTAAAAGCACACTAGCTCGGACATGAAAAACTTTGTTGGCCTTATAACTTTTACAAATATTTTCCGATTTTAATAAATATAAACTTTTTGTAAATAGAAAAAGAAAATAGAGTTAACTTCCTGAAGATATCTTTAATTTTTTCAGATATTTTTAACTTTGAATTTTAATATTTTGGTTTTTGGCCTCGACTTTGTTCCTATTTGACCAGTATCTCCGGTAACAGCATAACCAAAATTTTGAAAACAATATTTTATGATTTTTAAAGCAATCCTTGATAACATGAAAAAAAATTGTTTTGTTATTTCAATTCGTGTAGTCGTGAATTGGAATCAAATTCAAGACTTTGAAATGAGAGTGAAAAATGGCTAAGTTTTGACAAAAATAGAGCTTAAAACTAAATATTTTTATTTTCAATATTATGAAAGAATTTCAGAAATGACTGCAGTTGAAATGTTATGTCGAATAATGTATGCACGCTAAAATTGTGAATTTTTCTACGAAGGTCTGAATTAATCTCTTAAAAAAACGCCCATCAAGTTTCCTCTATAATTTTTTTAGATATATTTAGTAAAATTAATCTAGCTTTAATTTTACTAAATACATCAAAACTATTAATAAAACCTATTTTTTCTCATAAAAACCATAACATGTGTACTATTAACACAAATATCGCTATTGCATTTCTTTGTAAATATTTCATTTTGATTTTGACACTTGATAACATAGTACCAGCGTTGTCAACTTGGTGTTTTTCGCACAGTTTTTAGTGATTTTTCAACATTTCGAAGCGAAAAATTTTCAAGTTAGTGCTCAGTGCTTTTTTATTAAATTTTTGGTGTTTTTTAATTGGGAAGGTTGTAATAAACACAGAATTAAAAAATACGTTCAGTTATCTACAAAAAAATATTTTTTCAAGTGTAAAATTCAAGACTATTTTTTAGATTATCTCGTAAACTATAAGGAATGTGAAAATTTTGTTAGAAACTTTCTTTTAGATAATAATATTATCTACAACTCCACTAAACACATTTTTGTTGAAAATTGTACAATTAAAATTTATAGCTATTATGAAAAAATACAGCGTGCATTTCGCCGATTGCGTAACAAAAGGCTTTGATAAAAAACGATAATATTTTTTGGCTGCAACTAAGTTATTTTACAATTCTCTTATATTCTTCTTTCTTTTATGAACTAGATTTTGTGTGCTTTATTATACAAACTTCGCTAATAAATACGAAAAACACACTTCAACTTTATGCCATTAGAAAGTACAAGTAAATCCCACTAAGCACTATGCATAAGTTGAAGGTATCGCTTTTGAAAGAATAAAAAAGTTTTATATTTTAATCTGGGGCCGAATCACCGCATTCGTTATCGAGTAGGTTTTCGCATCGAATAAAATTTCGTCACGTGTTGAATGGATGGATTACCGCATTCGATAGCTAACGTATTAAAATTTTTAAAAAGTGTGTTGTGTTTCTTTAAGCAAGTTCAACAACCAAGTCGATTTGACGACTGTAATAAGGCTTATTGGTAATGTTTCATGCTATTTTGCATAACATACAAATAAAAGAAAATTTATTTTCGATCGTTCTGGTGCTAACGAGTGCAATTTAAGCACCATGTAATCGATTATCGTATGCCGTAATCCCAAAAAAAATTTTTTCGAACAATTTTACTCGATCACGTATGCGGTAATTCGGCCCCTGAATGTAGCGTTCGTAACGTAGGATTTGCCCATATGTATATTTTTATCCGCTGAATTCAGAAATCACCATAAAACTTTTCGGTAAGCTCTAGTTTCAAATATATACTTATATATTTTCATAAATTACAACAATTTTCTTCTTTTCCCATTTTTCTGATACGTTCGAGATAATCATATTAATAAACAATTAGCTACTGGCTTGAGCTTTTCACATGTTTACATGTTCATATATACTTAAGTATAAAATCAAACCAAAAAAAATTGTCTTGAGTAGAACAAAATTCAGAAAATGGGAATGAAGAAAAATAAACCGATGGAAACGCTGGGAAAGTGCACTTTAATATCAGCTTGAGAGTGATTTAATTCTCGTATTCAATTTTCACGAAAAAGTTGTATATATAAGAATTAAAGTCACATTCAACAGAGCCACCTAACAAGTGGTGATAAGCAAATACACGTGAGCACTGACGATGGAAGCGGCTTCCAAAAGTGGCGCTACTATGTTCTGCTGTGTATGTTGAAAAATTAAGTTGATGTTAATTTTTCCATTGTTCCTTGGAATATTAATCATTCCCAATTCTTTCTGAATATAACGTTACGAGCCTTAGCCTAATAATCAATTTAGATTCATGAAAAGTTTTTTTCATTTCACGTTATCACAGAACCAGAATTGAGCCCCAGGAGTGCAGATTTTCTAAACATATTCAAGCTTTCAGAAGCTTTTTATTTACTTGCATGTAAGCTGTACTAAATTTAATTTTTTAATTGTTTTTCTCCACTATATAATGAAAAATAGCAATCCTCGTATGACAATCATTTTTGATGAATTTTTTATTCAAATAAAAATATATAAAGATCCAGCAAAAACTTTGCTTATTGGTAAGCAAAAAAGTATATGAGGATTTAAGTCGTAACTACTTACAATTTGACTCGATAACTACTTATTTTTGTTTGAGAAGTTCAAAAAATAAGGGGTACCCCTTACAAATGTATCTACATTCTCACAGCAATTAACTAGTTATTATTTGGCTTACTTGAAGCTAAAAAATAAGTGGTAAAGTAAAAAGTTAAAATTAAAAATAAATTATACACTTTATATTTTATTTATATATATTCGATTTTTTATTTATTATTTTTTTGACCTATCTTGTCTTCAAATCGTTCAGATTTGAAGACAAGAACTTTAACCACTCAGCTATTGTTAACTTATAAGTCTAAGCGACAAAAATTAGTTTTCATATACAAACAAATGTTGATTTATAAACTGGTTGTCTACTTATTTTATTAATACATATCAACAAATTGTAACTACTTTCAGATAATGAGAATAATACGTACTAATTTCATTAAAAACTAGCTAGTAGGTCTAATTTGAATCACAGTTATAAGATAAATAAGTACCACTCATTATTTTGTAACCCATTAGTAAAGTACTACCGATTACAAAAAGCACAAAAGTATTTGCTGGGGGGCTGACATGGGTTTTCACGCCCGATGTAGTGACCTTTAACACCCTCTACGTAAACGTCTATTTCAACAGGGTGCTCCAAATTCCAATATTCTTAAAGTTTACGTCATTTCTTATGATTTTTACATACATCGTTTAGTAATCGGATTACAAGTTTCAAAGATACAGATTTATTACCTTTTTTCGAATTGGAGCCACTGTGAGGCGTGTTATCAAACTAGAAGTGTTCGATAACTGTATAATTTTAATAAAACAATAAAACAGTGTGCACAAACAATTTTGAGTGCTATTTATAAGCATCACAACACTTTTTATTGTTTACGTAACAGAATTTGATTGATTGTTTCATAATAGAAGGACTACTATTTTATTTTTAAAAAAAAATATATACACAACATTTAAAATAGTTGTTCATTAAACAAATATTAATCTAAGTAATTTTCACTTCAAGTAGAAAATAATCACCAGGCACATAAAAACTTCACGTCATTGTGACGTTTTTGCCAAACTGCACTTAATGTTATTTAATGATTTTATTTATTTTTTATCTTCCTTTTGTTTAAATTACATGTAATCCTTAAGGCAAATCTTTGCCTATTTAAATGGTTTAAATACAAAAACGTGGTCATATGTCATTACAAGTTCATGTGTAATTGTCAGGAAATGTTCATGACTCTCATATCAAATGCTAGCCTAGCACTTTATTTGTTTGTGGCATATCGAGAACAAACATATAGAAAGAAGAAATAAAATAAAACTCAATAAAAATGTTTAAAACAGTAGTTAAAATCAAACTACATAATAGTAAATAATACCAACAAACAAACATGCAGACTTAATGAAACTATAAAGTATATTGGCAATCGTTTATCTATTATATACATATCAACTAGAGTTTTTTTTATTTGGATAAGTTACACCCCATGTTTATGTATGGATTTGGGATGGGCTAATGCTCTTTCACTTACTTAGTTTATAGAGTATAGCCAGCTAAATAGACAAGCCGAGAGACAAACGGACAGACATATGTACTGATATACAGACAGGCTAAGCTCGAAATACAAACAAACATTTCTGACCAAACCTATCTACCTGTTTGAAATTGACATTTCAATGCATTTATGATTTTTATCTTAAACTTGTACTGGATAAATATAAAAAAAAAAATCTTAAACATACACACAATATTAACTCTCATATACACATATTATGTATAGATATAATTTTTTTGGTTTTTATTAGAATTGCTATTGTCAAGTGCTGCTGCTTTAAATTGAACTGATTTAGATAAATTGTGCACGATTTCACGTGCAACTCTTCTGCTTATATTTATTGAAGTTTTTCTTTGGAAATAAGCAAAAAAGCTTTATAATTCTGCCAAGAAAATAAGTTAGACATTATTATGATGCTTAAGGCTGAGTAGCAGTTAGTGCTCCCTACATTGTAAATGAACGTTCTGCACATTTTATATACTCCTAAAATAAGGAATTTAAAACGACATATTTACTTAATAATGTATTCATAATGAAGTGAAATACATAATTATGTATATGTATGTACGAAAGCTCACCAACAAAACGAAAGACTTAGAACACAAGCAGTTTGTTCGTAACAGCAAACAAACCCCTGCTTTGTGATACTGTAATTTAATAATTTGGCTTCATAATTTCTGTAGCCAATATGTACCACAATGTACAGTAGGGTGCATAAGCATTTCATATATACATACTTATTAGCTTAGCAATATTCTTCTTAAGCATAAATAGTTCATACATACATTTATCCATCTCTAACTGTAATTCTTTTCGTTGTGATTTGAAAGAAGTCTTTCGATGATACGCTGTATGTCAGTAAATCTATTTGTATAATTTTTTTACTTTTGCAAAATGTTTGAATGTTTTATTTTTGCTTCAATGTATACCACATGCAAGTTTCATTTTTCTTTTGTTGCTGTTGTTTGTATTAATTCGGTTTTTGATCGATGGTTGTTTGTCCAAATCATTAATATTTGATATATTTATCATTTATATATGGCATATTAGTGATTTGATTATGTCACTATTATTGTTTATAATTGACATTATACGCTAAATCAAAAAGTCACATCTGCAATACGGTCAATGATAAATATCATTCAAATTGATTTATTTTGCCTTTAAACGTTTTTCATGTTCTATAAGTTAATTATGTATGATTTATGGGAAAATGTTAAATTTCAATATTATATGCGATGATGACGCTACAAATCAAATTGTTTATATTGCAAAAAAAAAATAAAAATAATAATAATAATGTGAATCCGATCACAGGGGAGATGTGTAAACATCTAGTAATGAAACATTTCATCTTCTACCGAAACATTCTTCTCGTCATTCATCCGCTTCTTTTTCACCCTGGTACCTTCCTCTACCCCGAAAAATCGCTCAAACCGATAAGCTTCGCATCAGACACCTCTGACTCACTCCCACCAGGCATATCGCCCTTCCGCTTCCCCGCAGACATAAATAATAGTATTAATTATCCACCAGCAAAAAACAATATATCCTTACAAAATAGTTGGAATTACCGCAGTTAAACAGCAAAATAACCAACAGTCAAAGACAAACGCAGTCAATAAACCGTCAGCCAAATATCGCACCAAGTTCAGCAACAAATTCGGTAATACCGAAAAACCGGTTTTATTTAAAAAAAACCGGGGTTCAAAAACCGAGACGAACCGGGTCTGAATCCCGAAAAACTGGACCCAAAATCCCCCAAATGCCAGAAGTTCCCGGCAAAAATCAAAAACGGCAATGCCGAAATACTCACTCAATTCAAAAACACGGCAACACAGCACCAACCAGCAAACGTACGACTTTACTGCCGGAGTTTGACCTTGAGACTCCCTTTGCCAGCGGAAATTCCAAAAAATTAAACACACTACAAATACACACACGCACTGTGTATATAAAATGAATGTCTATATCGACACCAAAATTCAAAATCGATCCCAAAATACAATCACACAATATCACAGGAATCCGCAACCCGATTTGAAAAATGTTTATCACCTCTAAAAGAGGACAGTCTAAGCCGATACCGATAGCTACAAAAATTACGAATGAAACTTGAAAATCACTTCCGAAAAATCTTACCTATAGATTTTACTAATAGATTTTACAAAGAGGGATATGAGGTAGACCGAAGTCCAACCAGGCACTAGCACTGCTCGAGCACCAGTCCTTTAACCAAACCTCTCCCACCGATTTTGGTATCAACCACAGCCACCACGTGATTAGCTCCCGAAGGAAACCTTACCAAACAACCAGATACAGAATCATCCTTCCTGCAGAGGGTAAGACGAAATCCGCCAGCAACATCATCGCAGATCATGTCGCTTAACGGCGAGCATAATCTCTTTAATCCTATGGAAGGTTAGTCATCTGTGGGGCCATTGGTTCCCGTGGTACCAGCTTGTGTTACTGATCAAGCCTCGAAAGAAAACCCCTAGAGTTTAACTTTCTATCGACTTTGGTCTTAAGAGAGACCCTAAGTGTGTGTCCACCTCCTTACTGACTAGCGTAGGCAAGCCTACTTTCTTATATAAATATGTGCACGCCCGTTACTCGGCTTCAAGAGATTGGGTAGTAACACATAAGTTTTATGGGTAATTGGCCTAAGGTAATGTCAGCAAAAACCAAATTACCCTATTCCCAGGAAGTACATCACCAAGGTGTGAGCAATCACCAAGATGCATGAACCGCACCCCCGGGGGGAATAGATAGGGACAGAAGGAATTTCGTTAATCCATGAATGATGAAACTACTACTACTATTGCGCACTAGATGGTGTTAGTGTATTTCTATGCAGCTGTTAAGTTTCTCTGTACTTCTTCTCTGTACTTCTTCTGTACAGCTCACACCACGTTATTACAATCTTACTCAAAATTTGTGATTGTATTGTGAAAAAGACTTTTACCCCCTAGCGTATAGATGTTTACACATCAAAAAAATAAAAAATAAAATAAAAAAATATTTGGTATCTAAGTGATACATTTTGGCTTCTTGAAAAATGACTCCGAACTGAAAAATGACCCCAAACTAAAAAATGAAAAATGGCCCCAAACTGAAAAATAAAAAATGATCGCATACTAAAAAATGAAAAATGGCCCACTCTGAAAAATGAAAAATGGCCCCAAACCAAAAATAAAAATTGGACACAAAATAGAAAAAATGGGCCAATTTTTTTTTGTTTGCAATAGAATATATATGGGGCCATTTTTAATTTTTAAGTTTGGGGCCATTTTTTATTGGGGTAATTTTTCCTCTGATAGAAAAAATCCTCCCAATGTAAAATGGCCCCAACCTGAAAAATGAAAAATGGCCCCGAACTGAAAAATGAAAAATAGCCCCAAAGTTTTTGCATTCAAAACAACAACAAAATTTTTTGGGGCCATTTTTCTCAATTTGGGGCAATTTTTAAATTTTTAATATAAGGTCATTTTTCTTATTTTTAGAGAATTTCTCGTAAAGCGAGCCGAGCAAAGATTTTCAGCTCGGTCGGGCTTAAGTAGTTTCTCCTCCATGTTTGTCGAAAAGTGGATTCGATGAGAAAAGATTTTCCGCTTAGCATGCTTTCGGCCTGCCTTATTGTTTTTTTTCTCCGGGTATGTTGAAAACCGCACAGAGAAGTAGAACACTAAGTCCGGACGAGGGCGAAATAGGCGCACCAACTTTACTTAGCGAAGCCACTATTTTACATACATGGAGTAGAAAACATTTAAGCCCGGCCGACGGCCGGCTTGGCGAAAAGTCGTTACTCAGCGAAGGCACTATTCGAAATGCATGGAGTAGAAAATCCTTAGCCCGGCCGAAGGCCACCTAACCGGAAAATCTTTACTCAGCGAAGCCACTACTCGACATCGTGGAGCAAAAAAATTTGAAAGCGCCCGAGGCCGGCTAGGCAGAAAATCTTTACTCAGCGAAGCCGCTATTCGACATGCACGGAGGAAAAAATCCCTAAGACTGGGATAAGGCCGGCTAAGCGGAAAATCTTTGCTCAGCGACGCCACTATTCCACATATACGGCTAGGCAAAAAATCTTTGCTCAGCGACGCGGCTATTCGATATACATTTATACTTAACGATACCTTTGTAAGCCGATTTCCTCTTATAAAAAGGAACATCGAATTAATTCTTTTACCTGTAAAAACACGCATTCCACCTTAAGCTTTTGTAAGTTGCACTACCTTTAACGTCAAAAACAGTTTAATAAATGAAACTCATTTTGTCGTAATAAAACAAAAGTAAGAAAAAAGGGTTCCGTTTAACATACTGTTAAGAAATATATAATTGTAATGAATATTTTCATTTAGTGAAAATGAAATAAGGTCCCAAAAATTTATATGAACTTTTTGGGACCTTATTTCATTTATTTAAAGCTTAGTTATATCTGCGTAGTCGGCGAATGAAATATAAACCAAAAAGTAAAAATTCGTGATATTTTATGGAGCTTTCCTTCATTTTTGGTTTATGAGGCTATATTTCATTACCGAAAATGTAAAATATTATTTCATTAATAAATGAAATAAATAAAGTGCCAAGAAATTTATGGAATCGCCCCAAACATTTCGTGTTGTTGTTTTCTGTGTAAATTTTTGGGCTATATTTAATTTTCTGTTTTGAGACTTTATTTCCTAGGGCTTTATTTCTCAGCGCCTTTTATTCAACACACACTTTCTTATAGTGCAAATTCTCTCGCTTACGTGGATACAAATATGGGTGCGAGTGTTGCTTTTACTTCGTAATTTGATTATGTATTCTTCCATTGAATTAGGTATGAAAATAAATGTGCCTCGGTAGCTTAGTGATTAGTGCTCTAGTCTACTATGCGCAGATCTTGTGGTCGGTTCTTGATTCAATATGCGATCAAAAAGTATTTAGTAAAAGGAAATTGTAATGTAATATAATTTCCAATTGTATTTGTACCATTTAATACATAAACAAATATAAAAAGAACATAACATAAATGGCAAATAAAAAATTAATCCAATTGTAGGTAAAATTGTTATATAAAGAGCAAACATTTTTTTTAATTATATAAATAAAAAAGACATGAGATTAATGCATCTAGGATGAGCAGAAAGAAGCTCATACCTCGAGACATATCAAGTGGGACATCCCATACAAAAATCATATAATACCGAAGCAGGTTGGTAAGTGAGAGTACCGATGTCTCTCTCTCTCTCTATCTCTCTCTTACAAACCTGCTTCCGGTAGACGGATATTTTTGCTGGGATATACCAAGAGAGAGAAACACTTTTAAGCTTGGCCGAAGACCGGCTCTGTAAAAATCTTTACTCAGCGAAGCCGCCTTTCGATATACCTAGAGGAAAAACTCCTGAAGACCGATCGAAGGCCAAGTATGTAAAAATTTTTATTCAGCGAAGCTGCTCTTCGAGCGGATAAAAGCCTTGGTCAAGACTACCTGAATAGAGATTGTAATGGCAATAGCTAATAAAGTATGGCTTTATTTTCCATACGTTCACTTTTGCGAATGGCGTTATTGCCCAATAGTATGGAGAAGCATATGGCACTGAACCGAAAAATTACCTCAAATTTACTATTAAAAACAACAACAAAAGATTTTTGGGGTGATTTTTCCTATTTTACGGCCATTTTTAATATTTTATTGTTTAAATTGGGGCAATTTTTCCTATATTTTGGGGCCATTTTTCATTTTTAGGTTTGGCTCAATTTTTCATTCTATGAAATTCGTGTTGTTGTTTTCAATACAAAATTTTGAGGCCATTTTTCATTTTTGGTTTGGGGCCATTTTCATTTTTGATTTGGGGCCATTCTTCATGGAGCCATACATTTTTGCATTATTCGGGGACTATTCTTTCCCATCTGCTTCACATTCGTTTTCATAAAAAACCAACAACTTTTGAAAAATACATATATCTGGTTAGTATTGTATTCTTATATATGGTCCCTCAAGCTAGATCTTCGTTGCGTTGACGATGTATTTTCGGGAATTTTCGACAATTATTTTTAAAAAATGTAATGACATAGTTCTATAGAGAACTGTGTCACTAAGAGAGACTCTTAATTGGTTTTCGTAAAAAGCCACATTTTGTGCTAGAAAAAAATCTAGTGAAGTTACACAAATATTTTTTGCCTCTAAGATATTTTCACTGCTAACATTTTAATGCCGTTTTTATTGAAATAGAGCAGCTTTTTTTGCAATTAAAACGTTCTGGTAGTCTGATTAGATATTCAAATATTCCACTCTTAATAATAATTTGAACTTAATTAATTTAAATAATGAACTTAAGCCGCAATTGGCATAATGACATATTAAAAAATTTTTAAATAGAAATCAATGCATGAATTATTGTTTTTAATTTTCCAGTTCCTGTTTCCGCCTTTATAGACTAAGGTCCATTATTACGACTTAGCGTTGGTTAAAGGAAGAATTTTATTGGACGTATAAAACCTTTTCATTATAAAAACTTTACTTTAACCTAAAGTTAGCGATAAGTTAATGGTAAATCCATCCTACGGGGCAGGTTCCAGTAAAGTTGTATTTATAAAAAACTTTTTATACATCCTTTAAAATAACATCTTTGACTAACGCCTAGTTGTAATAATGTCAATATATATCTATATATCTGAGAAATAAAACAAATTCAATGTTCCGTTGGTACATTAACAATTTGCGACATTTCTATCATATAACGACTTTTATAATTATTTTCTGTACATATCTAAAACTACTGTATTCTCGAAATCAGGACTATGATTAACGTTAATACAATAGGATACTAATGCTATATTTAATAACGGTAATTTTCAAAAATAGCATGAAATTCAATAAAACCTTTATTTTATTCAAATATAATGTTTGTTGAAAATAAAATTTTTTAAAAAATTATTAAGGAAATAAAATTTTTTTTTATAAATTTGTTTTATAATATAGAATACGAATACGATTTAGCATCCCAAACCTCAGGGAATCCAATATAGTGGCCAGACTTATTGGGAAATGCGACGATGCTATACGGCAAACCCACAATAGTGGCGACACCACAGATGCAGCTTGGTCAAAAGTTGAAAATGCAATACTAAATTCGACAAATTAAGTCATTGGTCTATCATGGACAGAAAGAATGGAGTGGATATCAAATAGAACATGGGATAAAATCAGCAAGCCCAAATAAATTCACAACACCTTAAGCAACTGCGATCCCATTTCAGAGCGCGCGCAAAACTTACGACTTGAATACTCATCTTTGAATCGTGAAGTTCAACGTGAAGTATCAACAAATTTAGAAGAAGCAGAAAAAGCCGCACATCAGAACAATCTACGCAAGACGTACAAATGTATTTCATCGGTAACGTTTAAATTATTTGAAACATCAGTGCTACTCTTTGATATGTAACACAACATACTCACCACCACCGAACAACAGCTAGACAAATGGAGACAGCACTTTGAAATTAAAGATAACAGCGAAATTGAAATCGAATGCAACGAGGATAATATCCTTTAGCTTCCGTCAACAACTCCGATGCTCCCCCGTCCATAAGGGAGATAACTGCAGCTATTACCAAATTAAAAAACGGCAAATCTGCTGGCGTCGATAATATTCCTCCAGAAATATTTAAAACAAATCCATCTTGGTCTGCTAACATATTTGCGTCCTTATTACCGGATGCATGGACTAGTCAACTTACACCAAAGCGGTGGAATGAAGGCCTAATTATACCTCTAACGAAAAAGGTTAACCTTCGAGAATGCAAAAACTGGCAGAGTTATCATTACTAAACACCATCCAGAAACTACTGGCAATGATAATCCTAGAACGACTCTCTCCACTGAAACAAAACTTAAGGCAAGAACAGGCGGGTTTTCGCGAAGGTATATCATGCATTGACCATGTATCCACGATCAGAATTATTATCGAGCAGGCGAATGAAAGCAAATCGTCAACATATTTACTATTTGTCGACTTTAAAAGAGCATTCGACACCATTATAAGGCAGTGCATTCGGAAATACCTAGAACGCAAGGTTGTCCAAAACATCATAACAAACATAATTAAAAATATGTATTCCAATGCAAGAAATAAGGTTTTGCTTAAAAGACAAACATCAGATGCCTTCTCAATCGACCTTGGAGTCCGCCAAGGCTGCGTTCCTTCCCCACTTTTGTTTTTGGCAGCACCTAACAATCTGCAGTGGGCTCCATTTACAAAATTAAATGACTTGGACTATGCAGACGATCTATGCCTACACAGAAAAAACTACATTTCATTTTCTATAAAGGAATTCAATGAAATAGAAAATATTTTGTCTATGAACGGACCTACAAACGAATTTGTAAATATAGACAAAAATACCTCAATAGTTTCATTGTAAAAAAACGTGCTGTTTTTCAGTGAACAAATTGTTTAAATCTATAAAACAATTTGTCTAAAAATCTTTACAAATTGTAGACAAAACAATTTACTAAATCAAACAAAAATATTTACTGGATTTTCTGAAAAATATCAAATAATATTACTGTCTGAATTTAATAAGCAATTAGTCTAAAAATAATAAAAGTTATCAAGCAAAATAATTTACTTAATCAAACAAAAATACAAACATAATTTTTGTCTCTGTCATCATCATCATCCATTAAGCATTTTTAAAACTTCACTTTGTTAAATGTGTTCAAGTCTGCATGTTTATCTAAATACTATAAAAAATTAAGTAGAAAAATCTTTTCCTCTTGCTATGATTATTGTTGTTGTTATTTTTGTGTATGTCGTCAGCAGGGTGGTTTTTTACGAAACAGTTTTTATTGTTGTTTTTGATGTTTGCGTTCTAAATAAAAGTCAAACAAACAATTCATAGATTATGGACAGAACATATACTGAAAATTAAATTTATTTTTGGATAAACTTTTGTTTTAAAAATTTTTGGTGATAGTATTTTCTGTGTACTCGCTCACAGTTTTGAAAAAATAAATGCCAAGCTTCAAGCTCTTCATTATAATGCTCGTAAGGTTGGAGTTCGCATCAACACAAAGAAAACAAAGGTCATGAGACTAAACACAAATAATAATAGCTCTCTCCTCTTAAATGGTATCATTATTGAAGATGTTCAATCTTTTAGCTACCTTGGATGTAAAATCTCAATAAACAGCGGTCGAAACGATCGGTCGGAACACGTCGAAAATCGGATATACAAAGTTCGAAAGGCTATGTACTCTTTGAGAAATGTATGGATATCAAATGATCTGTCACGTGACCTCAAGTTAAGAGTTTACAACACGTGCATTAGGCCCATCCTCCTCGATGGATGTGAAACTTGGGTTCTAAAAAAGGTCGCCACAAGGAGAATCCAAACATTCACTAGTCGGGACATCTTAAGGCGAAAATTCGGATGGATTGGTCACATGCTCAGATCAGAAAACATAATTGCAAAGGCAGCTCTGACGTATAACTCACAAGGTTCCCGTCGACGAGGACGTCCAAGAACCACAGGACGTACATCGACGTTAAACCAACTAGTATCATCGCAAATAACATGGAACAAACCTGTACAAATATTTCCCGACCGAAATATATGGAAATCTCTAATTGAGGCCGTTTGTTCCTAAGCTGGAGAATAGCGGAATATCATCATAAAATTTTTTGGAAAAATTTTTTTATTAAATATAGAAAAAAATCTTTATCACAGAAAGTCCAAAAACTTTTTTTTATTAGATCAACACGTTTCCATAAAACAGTGTACAAAAATCTGTATCGCAGGGAATTCAGCAACTTCCTTCTGTGTGTTGTTTTTAACATTTTTCAAACATTTTATTATCGTTTTTAATGAAATTGTTAAAGAACTTGTTTGTTTTCCTGTAGATATACAAAAAAGGGAATTGAAAAGTTAAAGACTTTATTTCATTTTATATATGAGCATACATATTTTGTTAATAAATTTCCTTTTATAATGTCTCAATTATAAGGTTGACATATAAAGTCGATAGGTTTTTTTTTTATATTTTGTTTAAACGAATACTTTTTTTGGGAAATATATGAAGGTACTAGTTACAATGTTGAGACGAATGCAATAACTTTATGTAAAAGATTTTTGCTTGCATTTATACACATTAGGGGAATCGCTTGATTGGACAAGTTTTTGAATTGAGGCAGAGACTTAACATATAAACAATATAATAAGTGAAATGTAAAAGTTTTTATTTTAGTAAAGGAGTTTAATTTTTTACGTTTTTTTTAATTAACAGAAGCTAAACTTGATTTAAATATGTTTTTAAATAATTGAGTTATAAATTTTTAGTTGAACTGTATGGTTTTTATCCGACGTTATTTAATTAGTTTGGCTTAACTTAATTTTTAATTTAAGCTTTCGATCAAATGATTTTCTTATATAAGAAAGATATTCTAAAGCATGTAAATATTGAGCATTCAAAGAAAAATCTTTTGAATGTACGGAAGGTTGTTTCGAGACTACCACAGTCTACTCATTAGAGCCCTTTGATTACTCTACCAGCGATGGCAGCCACAACACCTAGCGAAAATCCTACTAATTTTAGTAAGCTCAATTAACAGACTTTGTCGCCACCTCGCGGCGAGTCGCACCTATTATGAATGAACTTTTTCCAATTGTTCGGAACTTCACTAACTGTCTTTTCCTAGCATGTTCAACCATTTTAAGCTTTTTTCATTTCGGTCTTATCAGCGTGGAACATCATCGATATTTTCAATGCTGGGATTTTGTTAATGTTTATTTTGCCCAAGTTTTTTGGAAGAGTGTACACATTCATGTTTTAGCTAAGTGCCTTTAGAGTTTTAATAATTGAGTTATGAATTTTCAATCGAACTCAATTATTAAAACTCTAAATTCTTTACACAATTTTTTTTCCTAAAACATCGAATTCACAAAAACTACAAGAACATGTTGTGAAGCGACATCCACGTCGATGGGAACAACGATGACACGACGACATCTTTCAACTGCCTTGTTAAGCTGGACAACGGCATATCGAATATTGACAATCAGCCTGTTAATTGGCATTCTCAGTCCATCGTCAGTATTGTGCGTGGATCCAAAATTTGGTCCTTCTACGCGTATGCGTCTTGTTCTAGTGCCAGCCGACGCACAAGTCGGCTCAGTCATTTATAAGTTGCGTGCTACCGATGAAGAGTTTGACTATCCATTGACCTTTGAGTTCGTAAGCGATGCTTTATCGTCGACAGTTAAGATTGAATCGCTTCCATGTACAAAGTACAATTAGGTGTGCCAGGCAAATGTTTTATTATCACGTCGCCTGGAGCCCGGACGCTATTATGCAAAATAAGTTATATGTGATGTCCATTGTCCATATATTGTTGGGTTATAAAAAGCAATTATTTATTCTGTCACATTGAGCCAATTCTAGCTTGTTTTTCCAATTAATAAAAAATATTTCTTTGATAGTTTATGTATTTTTCGCAGTTTTATAATAGACAAAGCTGTGAATTTATATACAACTCTCTCTCATATAACACACAGAACGACCCTAATATACATACATAAATTCCAATACACGTACATATGTATGTAGGTTGTGTAAAGATTTGGTAAACAATTTTATGTGTGACATTAAGGTTTTGAACTAAAAATATTTCTTTTAACATGAACTTCATTGTTAGAATATGTGTATTATTTGTAATTTTATATAAAACATTTTTTTCTTTTTTTTGCAAAAAGTTGTTTGTACTTTATTATAATTTTGAATATTTTGAGGAGTGTCATTTGTAGGTTTCAATAAAAGCGGTTTAGTTTCTTTTAACTTTTCTATCTTACCTCTCTTGATTGTGGTATTTTTCTATAAAATATTTTTGGTTTCTTTTGTGCCGCAAAAAGACTTGAAATTAATACCATGTCTTAATAGAGATTTTTTCTTATTGCTGTCGTTTCTTCATTGAAAAAAAATGACAATTATTTATGGTAATAAAGTTCCGCTGTTTAAAATATTTGAAAAGTCATACATGGAAAGGATTCCAAATAAATTTGTATAAAATATTAGCATTTTTCTTATATATTTATTTAATATTTTTTAATTTTAAATTTGCATAAAATATGATTTATATGCCACACTTGAATGATTTCTTAATCAAATTACATACAATTATTATTGTATATTCTTTATAGTTGTTTCATTTTTATTTTTATTATATCGTTATTGTGTTTATCGTTATTGTACATTTCCTGGTTAACAGTAACCATTTACAATGCGATTATTTCATATTTTTACCATATTTTCGCTTAATATTTGTCTCATGGAACAATGTGAATTTTAAATGAGCCTCCCAAGAAAAAAGAAATAAAATGTAAAAATAAATCTCGGAAAAATCACCATATAAACTATTATTATTATTATAAACGACCACAACAATAAATATATTCATACTCAATACAGTGAGTTGTTTAAATACTTGACTTCTTCAGGAAAATTTTATAAACGAATAGTACTTCAAAATTATTTGCCAATTTTTGTGCCCATTTGTTTTAAGTCCCCTTTTGTAACATTTTGTTTTATTTTGTGCCCTTTTTGCCAAATTTTTGTTTTTACTTTTGCAATAAATGTACGCAGATGCCCAAGTTTCTATATATATGTGTCATGAAGCCGAGCTAAGCATATGTACTCAAGGGGCGATATTATAGATCTTAAGACCATGTTATTACTTTTTTATACCAAAAGCTGTGTAGTGAAATTCTATCTTTAATTAATAGTAGTGAAAAAATACTGGCTATTTAGATCCGGTATTTATCAAATTAACGTTACTAAGATTCGAATTATTAAATAGATTGGAAGTAGACACTTGTCAGCCCATGCTATCCGCTTTGAATATGTTCCAAACTGACATAAAAGATTAGATTCCAAGCAACAAGCTTACTGAAAAAAGCAGATATACAATTTCAAAAAAAAAAAAATAAGTATTAAATTATTATCCAAAGTGCCAAACATAACAGCATAACTTATTAAATGTTTTTTTAACCTCCAAAAATCAAAGCTAGAAAGTTACTGATTCAAACATATTATCGAAAATCGAGTTATAATCAGATCTCGACGTTTTCAGGTCATGGGAATCTATTCGGACTATGTTTACGATGATGTCCATATGGATGTATGTATGTATGTATTAGGAATGTCAAACGGGACTAGGTTTTTCGAAACCCTGGATTCGGGATTTTTAATTAAAAAAAAAACCGGAGCATGGAACCGGTCGGAATTTTTATACCATTAAAAAAATCTAATAAATTCATTCAGGGTTGGGACGCCCTTAGTAGTATAATCAACGATATCTTAAGACAATAATGTATTAAAATCTCTTAATCTGTTTCCTATGACTTTTTTCGTTGTAGTAATAAATAAAGAAAAAGGCCAACCATTTAACGCTGCCAACCTAACAATTATAGCCTTTGAAAATTGAGCTTAAGTAAATTTTTGATGGTCTCTGCGAGATTTTGGCCATGTGTGGGCACATCTTTAGTTGCAGCTCATTTGGACCATATGGAAATTGTAGCCACTCTATTCCAGAATATAAGTCGTATTTTTCAATTGTATTTGTGAATTTTTTTATACAACTTTGAAAATTGAACTTAACTAAAATTTTGACGATGTCCGAGAGATTTTGGCCCTGTTATCGAATATTTAAAACATTTTTTTCCTCAAATATTTATTGAACAAAGTATACATATGTACATACATAACTTTTTGGCAAAAAACCCTCTCTAGTACAATGTTTTTATTAGTGTATATCAAGCAAAAGGAATGAATGCTCATACGAAACTAGTTGATAATATTCACTTTTAGTTCATGCGAGTGACTACATTCGTGTGAGAGTGAAAGAGTATAAAGGCACATGTGCCATGTTTTGCCGATTGACACTCTAGAATTACCTGACTGTCATACTCTGTCTGTGAGGGTCTTATTATGACGTTTTTTTAATAATACCTGTATCAAGTGAATGTGCATTCGGTTTATCTGTGTTAAGTTTTATTTCCCATTAAACTCCAGCAAATTATCATCTGCTCTGTTTCGAAAAAAATATGGAGTCTCCGTAGTCCAGCGCAAATTCCTTTAACTACCAATAAACACAGTTTTAACTAACATGCTTCGATAATTTTTGCTTTCATTAATTGGTAGTTGTTGATCTAACTTACAATCACTGCATCTCAACTTTCAACTTTCACATCCTGTCACTATACCTTTTGAAGTTTGGAAATAATTTCATGAGACGTATTACATATTTTTTGAAACCATTTTATGAGTTTCATTGGGGGTTATTGAATTTTACTCTACTGTATGTATGCATTTAGCTTATTTAGTCTACAATGCCACAAAATCATGAGATTACTAAAAGTCTGCTTCTGGTTTCCCCGCTATCACGACACTTGAGATCTATGAATCTAAACATAGATCATTTTGTTTTCCAGCCAGATTAATTTCGTAAAAAGAATCATTCTTTTCTCTTTATGCAGAGTCCACTGTCCATCCTCGTATTAGACCATAATGTGTCCATAATATTATGGCCTTTGGTTATAAAATCAAATACACTTGTTTGTAAATAATCGCAATTCATGCATTTAATAACAAATTCAAATTGTGCAAATCGTTAACGAGATTTATGATTTATTTTATAAAACAATTTACTTATGTTTGTATTTATCTTTAATCGTTTTTATAGCAGCAACATTAAAATACGTTTAGAGAACCCTTTTAAGCCACATGATTTATAGTTCAAATTTGGAATAAATAGCAACAAAAGTACTGAATTGGAATTTATTTAAGCAATTCAATGCAAATGTTTGTAGAATTAGAAAAAGTAATAACGAATAAATAAATATACGTAGAGACATTAAGTTCATACGCAAATCGATAATCTGAATATGGACGTTATTGATGATATCTTCTAATAACCGTAGCAAAGTGGAATAATATTAAATTATTATGAAGAATATATTGAAGGGGAGGAGTTATCCCTTTTAAGGATTGGCTAGCCACTGTGGTACGTGCCATCCATGGCAGCCACATATCCTAAATCTTTTAACCGTTAATTGATCCTGGGAACAAAAATGTTCTATACAAATTTTGTTTTACGCTTTTTTTTTGTCAGTGAAAACTTCATTTAAAGACTTTGTAACTGCATCATGAGTAATGGGGTTTTTGCATTATTTAGACCAACTTATTGCAAAGTTCTATTATAATTTCAAAACTTTATAGCTCGATTCTATGGTACAAAAATTTTCCATGCAAAATCACATGAGGCGCCCGCCGCCTCTCGCAGAGAGCTTGACATCGCTACTGCCGTTATAGCAAATATAAAGCAAATACATAAAAACCACAAGCATTTTTTAAAATTCCTCCATATGGAGGAACTATATACAAATATTGAGAGGTCAGAAAAATCAGTAGGGCTTATAGTAAATAAACAAAAGACTCAATACCCCAAAATGTGTGCGAATGAAAATCGACGAACTGTACATGATATAAACATAGGTGAATACCACTTCGAAGGTGTAACTAACTTCGTCTACCTGCTTGCCCTTATAAAAAAGGACAATAGTATGCAAGACTGTATAAGTGATCGACTATCGGTAGCCAGTAGGGCATACTTCGGGCAAAAGAAAATGTATTCATTTAAGCTGATATCGAAGACATGCAAACTTAACATATACAAAACTATTATCAGACCTACCGCCACATATGGATGTGAAACGTGATCCATGACAGCAAATGAACAACAGCATCTAAGAATCTTCGAGCGCAAAATTCTCCGCAAGATGTTTGGCCAAAACGCGAGATGATAACGGCGAATATGTTCAAAGAAATTATGATGAACTTCTCGAGCTATGCGAAGGAGAGGACATAGTCAAATTCATAAAGGCTCAACGGTTGGGATGGGCAGGTCATGTTGCGCGCATGGACAATAGCAGACCGCAAAAGCCGTTGTTAAACTATGATATCAGAAACACTAGACGAATAGAACGCCCGCGGTCTAGATGGAAGGACTGTGTTGAAGATGATTTAAGGATAATGGGAATTCAAAACTGGCAACAGAAAGCTATACATAGAGAAGAATGGAAAGTAGTTATCGAACAAGCTAAAGCTCACCCCGAGCTGTAACGCTATATGATGATGATGATGTTTTTTATATATTTTTCAAATGTCAAAAATGAAGCAAAAAGTGATAGTTGACTGTACGAGTAAATACAAACCAATTGTTATATATAACGAATACAGCCGTATTTGGGAAAAGGAGTAAGTGGAGTCCCAGAAAACATCGAGGAGCGTGGGCGACTCTCGACTTCACAGAAGATCTAAAAAGTCATAAATATGATATATAACTTTAATATCAGCTTGAGAGTGATTTAATTCTCGTATTAAATTTTCACGAAAAAGTTGTATATAGTTATAAGAATTAAAATCACATTCAACAGAGCCACCTGACAAGTGGTGATATGCAAATACACGTGAGCACTGACGTTGGAAGTGTAGCGGCTTCCGAAAGTGGTGCTACTCTGTTCTGCGGTGTACGTTGAAAAATTAAGTTGGTGTTCATTTTTCCCTTGTTCCTTGGAATATTAATCATGCCCAATTCTTTCTAAATATAACGTTACAAGCCTTAGCCTAATAATAAATTTAGATTCATAAAATATTTTTTATTTGTAGTTATAAATAAAATGAAGAAAAATAAATAGTTTGTCTTGAAATTTATGTATGGAACAAAAATGAGCCAAAGGATAAAATTCGAAATTTTTTATAGGATCGATCTACGGTTAAATGGCTATAACAATATACATACTGAAAATATTTTTTTCTATGTTTTATTTCAATCTTCGTCTTAAAAACCATAACTTTTATAAATGTTAATAATTTTTATAGCAGTAAGCTATTATCCAGCAAAACACCGATATTTAGAAGCAATAAAAGCCTGATAAAAGCAAAGCATTGCATATTTAAGAGCAAATGCTTCCAAAAATGTCACCAAAAATACTTGTTACCTTTTGACGATAATTTTAAAATGTAAAAAATATAGGCAAAGCAAAATAAGTATTTAAGATATAACATCTCTTAATGATATTAGTGCTTCTTGGAAGCACTAATGTAAGCGAGATCCCTAAAAAATTCTAAGGTTATATATACCAACTGTACTTTAAACATAAAGTAAAGTAAATAGTTTTAAAATAATTTCTATATGAGAGTTGATAATTAAAACAAGAGTTAAAAGGAAAATAACAAACAATGAGTAAAAATACAAAATTAATTATTAAAGATAATAAATAATAAGCCTTAAGCATGACATTAGCCCATTTGAAACACGTCCAGACCTCATCCTCAACAATGCACATAAAACCATTTTTTCCATATACTTTCACCTTTAGTGCTGAAAATATTGATGATTTTCAGCACTAATATAAGCATTTTGTAGGAACAGTAACTATTGCATCTCATTGCGAGCAAAACTCATGTATTATAAAAGCACAATTGCAAGTGATTCCGTTCTGTTGTCTTCCTTACAAAAATGCTACTAGCAATTACTAATTTTTATTGGGTAACTCATTGTATGACGCGTTTCTTATTTACCGTAATTTATTTTTTATATATGTAAAAATATAAGTAGAAAATATTATACATATATTAGATAATGTAAAAAATACTTGGTTGTTGCTTAAAACTTAATTTCCTAAAAGTAAAAATTAGTTTTCTTCTAATCTTTATTCACTTCAATCATCTTTGAAGTTTTTGAAACATTTTCAGGGTCTTTACTAATTTGCAGTAAAATGCAAGATTTTATTACCATTTTGTTAATTTCTTTGCCACTCTGCTGCAGTTGAACCTTAATTACAACATTATTTTTGACAGCAAGCAACAGTAACATCTTAAAACAAAGTTTAAACAAAAATAGCTAATAGATCTAAACTACTTTGAGTTATATCGATTATTATATGCTCTACATCACAAATCGAAGTGAAAAATATGTAAGTTCTGTAAAAGTATTTTTAAGGAGAAACATTGTGGTATGTGATGGAAATCGTTTGATTTGAAATCGGCGCCGATTTCAAAAACAAATTATACTGAAAGATGACTTATTTACTCCTTTTAATGTTTTCAAGGCATAGATTATTTTATTCAAATATTTATCGATACAGCAGAATTTGTTTTTGAAATCGGCGCCGATTTGAGTCGATCGATTTCCATCACATATTAGATTCATCATATAGGTCGTGCGTGACAAAAGTCTAAAGTCAACTAAAAATATAATAATAAAATTTTTAAAAAAATGTGTTCAAAATTGGTATTGAAAATATAACGTTTCTTTTTAAAAGCAAATTTCTTTTAATTCGATTCGAACTAATTTGCTTTTTAATCCAAAATGTTTATAAAGGCTAAGGTTCGTATAGTTATACTCAGAAAAAACTAGATATGATCATTATTTCCAAGGAACAAGGGAAAAATCAACATCAATTTAGTTTTCAAAAATTCCCGGCAAAAAATATCATGTTTCTGGAAGCAGTAAAAAAAGTTCATGCCTTCGATGCATGCGATGTTTTGAAATGCTTCCTAGGATGCCCAAAAGAAGGCAGAGATCTCTCAGTTTTCACATTGCTTAAATTACGCAGATAGTCGGTTTTTTAACACGAACTTAAAATTAAACAAAATTTTATTTAGTAGCATTGTAGCTTTCAACAAAATAGGTTCTAAAAAGTTGTCGCACGAATTGCTTAAAATAAAAACACTAATACATTTAAAACATGCTCCCTTTCTACATTTCTCATTTATTGCATAGAGGAGAAAGACTTATAATAAAATAATTTTTTTGCCTGTAGTTTAACGATGGTACAATTGAACAACGCAATAAGACTAAGAGACATGATTTTAGAGCATTTTCGATGCTTGGAAAGAAGCACTGTTTTATATCAAAAACAAGAGCTACCAAGTGGGACATCGCGAACAAAAATCATGCGTGTTCGAAGCACTTTTTGAAGCAGGAGAAACAACTACAACCAGCTTCTCTCGCTTACAAACCCGCTTCGACCAAAGCAGTAGTTTTTGCTGGGTGCTATCGTCATAAAAAATAGACAAAAATATTCAATTAATGGTTTTTCGTTTAGAGAAAACTCAAAAAAATTCGACACGGTCTGGATTTTTATCCTCTTCTGTAGTGCGCACATCACAGGGCGGAAAAATTAGCTTGATACTAGGGTATTCACTCGAATAATGTTTGCTCGATTAATCGAATAATTGAAGTCAAATAATGTTCGATGAAACCACAAATTTCAATTTCGAGTAAATATTTATTCGAGTAAATTAGGTCGATTAATCGAATAACTTGACTAAAAATTTTATGTAAATTTTCCTTTTTTTATTAAGTTATTGTAGATTTCCTAATAAAAACTTGCAACATTTTTTAAATTATGTGAAATTTGCCATTCAATTTAAAAGTTATTTCATACTAATAGCCCGCACGGTCAAAGAATTAAGTAAATTATGCAATACACAAATTCGGAAATATCAAGCAAAAATTATTCCAAATAAAGAAGAGATTTCAAGAGCTACTAGTTAGGGGCTATTGACATATTACGTAACGCTATTTTTGATGTTTTTATAAACCCCCCCTTAGCGTTTTTTGTACAATTTTCAGCATAAAGTATTTAATCCGTAACAAATCCTTATCAAATTCTCTAACATCTACGACTAGTGAAAGATCATTCTTAGTGCTGCCCAGGCGTGGATACAACGGGGGTAGAAACGAATAAATTTCTATAGAGTTTCTAAAAGAAGTTTGGAAAAATAGTATGTTTTACTTAGAAGTTTTATAAAACGCGAAAAATTTGAATCCTTTTATTTTTGTTCACAAAAATGTGCTAAGAACCGAGAAAGTTCAAACATTTTCCGATTAACTCGAATAATTTTAAACAGTAAAGCTTACTCGAATAACGCGAACGAAATAAAAGTGTTACTCGATTGTTCCATTAATTTAAAAACCTCAATTAATTGATTTATCTAACATTGGAAAAGTCGAGTAAAATGAATACCCTATTCAATACCTCTTACGGTTTCTATTTTATATAGCCGTCTAAACATGCACATAAAAAATTATCATGGGTTTTTATTTTAACACACATGTGTTTGAATTTGTTTTTAAATGTTATTATTTTTTTCTTTGGCTTTTAAATATTCCAATACAAAATTTTAATAGAAAAAATACGATTTTTTTCTTATTAAATATATACGAATTTTAGTGTTTGATTTTACGAATTTTGTAATAGGTCCCATTTCCGTAAAATAAATATTTGAATTTATGAATTTATTAATAGAATATGAATTATAGTTTTTTCTGTGTGGACAATTCAGCTATTTTGGAGAAACTCTCGTTGTATTGAAGATTGAATAAATTTTAAACGTGTCATCGCATATAAATACATTTAATGTCCTTCGAATGGATCCATAATTTATCTGCGATCTTTGAAGCTGACACCTCTGTTAATATATAAAGAGTGTGAATTCGTAAGAGAGTATTGCATATATTACTTACCGATTAACGAACTAAAATATGCCGTTTCGGTACAATTGCGGCAAAAATATTAAATAATCTAATTTATGTATTAAGACGGAAATCATAAAGCAGAAAAGCAGATTAAGAGAAAATATGGTATGGATAATAACAAAGATAGAATAATTTGCTACCGAGATATTAAAAAATATAAAAATGGGGTTTAATAAACCAATAACAATATTAGTGCAATTTTATATTTAATATATGTTAATGACTATATGTAAAAATATAAAAATCGTTTTGCATCCTGAGCGAACTAATTTAGTAATAAACTTTACCTTAATTTCTCTAATGAAGCATTTACAGAACTCACCACATGCTTTTAACTTTATTAAGAATAAACTAGTGAATAACTCAATTTTCCAAAAAGTAAAAAATAAAAACGTGAAATAAAAAATTCAAAGCACTGCTAAATACGGATACAAAAATTAAGAATAATACCTGCGGCAATGCTTCATTACCAGTTAAACATGCAAATAAAAAATTCATTAGAACTTAAAGAAACAAAAGTATTTTCTTTAACACAAGTTTCTTTTATAAACACAAGTCTTTTTAAGCAGCCATATGGGTTAAAAATAATGACTAATATGAGCGCTACACATAGAAAAGCAATGACAGAATAATTGTCGAGGTAATTTTCAAGACGTAAATAGAACCCTCTTGAGATATAGTGTATGTTTTAGAACATTAACTAAAATTTTGATACAACCATTTATTCGTTAAGAGATCGAAAGTTGCGTTTTGTAAATTATTATCAAAATTAAGTAATTTTATTGATGTACTTCTGTTCAATTGCTTGGTAGGGTATATATTATTGCTAATATAGAAGTGCAGCTAGAAATTATTGGAAAAAAAAGAGTTGGTAGAATATAAAAAAATTAAACAGCAAACTGTTAAAAATCACATTTCCTGCACTTGCAAAGGTAATTATCGCATTAGTCAAAGTTTTCTAGATGCATGCATTTTGCAAGTGCAACACAATAGATGTTGTAGTTAAAACATCATTAAATGAAGCTTAACAACAGAAAATAACTTAAGAAAACAGTAGCTTACAAAAAATGACCTCAAACGTTTTTTAGTACCTCGACTTTTGGCAACAAATAATAAAACTGAAGGAAGTTGTATTGAAAAGTCAGTAAAGTTTATAAAAAAAATGGTGCATTCATTACAAATGTGACTACGATAATGATATTTTAGAAGGCAAAGTTTTGCGGAAAATTTTTTTGATATACAAATTAATATTAATTACGCTCCAAATAAAATGAAAAGGTAGCATTGCCCAACAAAAAATTTTAGCTAAAAGTTCTTTTTTTGGGAATTATTACATTACATTAATTTTAAATTTTTAACGTGCTTTTTCCCAAATTAATATTCTACTTTTTTAAGTAAAATATTAAATTTTTATTAAAATACATTGAAATTGATTATGGAGGGGTGTTATCTAGTTCCTATGCGCATTTCATTGGGGCTAATGCAAATCGTCGGGAACCTTTACCCAAAAATCTCATAGAAACACTAAAGATATTATATTAAACTCCTAATCATAAGAATAAGAAGTTTATAATATCAAATTTGAAACATGAGCTCCATAATTAATCATGTTTTTTTATTTTCTTTACTTGCGTTCTACAACAGGTTGGTTTTTTTCCAACTTTAAATTGTAGTTGTGAAGGCAATTGGAAATAAATAAAAGCAACAAGAGCCACGTATTGTTTTCGCAATGAGCTGTGATGCCAACATATATTTTTGTTTTGCGCGGGTACTCGCATATTTATAATTAGTACGCAAGTAAAGAAAATAAAAAAAACATGATTAATTATCGAGCTCATGTTTCAACTTTGATATAATAAACTTCTTATTCTTATGATTAGGAGTTTAATATAATATCTTTAGTTTTTCTGTGAGATTTTTGGGTAAAGGTTCCCTGAGGATATGCATTAGCCCCAATGAAATGCGCATAGGAACTAGCTAATACCCCTCCATAATCAATTTCAATGTATTTTAATAAAAATTTAATATTTTACTTAAAAAAGTAAAATATTAATTTGGGAAAAAGCACGTTAAAAATTTAAAATTAAAATTTTTTTTTAGCATTTTCGGTGATGACGGTTTTTGTATACATATTCTGAACTGACCTCAACAAAAAACGAAGTTTATCTATTTGCTTGTAATTCTTTATGAGTGTTTGTTCAGAGCCCGACCATTTAGAGGCCGATTTCAAATTTTTTTTATTCGAAAGGATATACTTCCAGATTGGTGCCGTTTAACATGGGCAGCGTCGCGCTCATACAGAGTAAATACATATGGTTTTTTTTATCTACGTGTTCCTAACAATCCAACATTGTGCTTAGAAAAGTGCGCAGTGCCACGCTCAAACATAGAAAATATTAGTTTTTAACTACTTTTGTTTAATCGTTTCCTATAAAACTTTGGATACATATTAATTTCCTGGGACAATACATTGTTGTGATTATAAAATTGGGCAGTGCCACACCCAAACGGAATAAATATTAATTAATAATATTATTTCGAACGTATAGGATTATGAATCCTAATTGATTATTAGGCTAAAGTTCGTAACGTTATTTCAGAAAGATATGGGCTTGATTAATATTCCAAGGAACATGGGAAAAATTAAATTCAACTTAACTTTTCAACGTACAAAGCCGCTACACTTCTATCGTCAGTGCTCACGTGTATTTTGCTTATCACCACTTGTCAGGTGGCTCTGTTCAATGTGATTTCAATTCTTAAATATACAAATTTTTCGTGAAAATTGAATACGAGAATTAAATCACTTCAAGTTGATATTAAACAGCGTGCAGGAGAGGGCGAATAAGCTTATCGTTGACAATAGAGTTGCCAACTCTATTGACTCGCTGGAGCTCAAACTCCCTACTGAGGTCTTTCCTGTCAGTTACAATGTTGGAAGATTCAAGAGCACTTTTATGCTCATTCTCATAACCAATTTTCCCTGAGTGCTGGACCAAGAAAGAAAAATACCATCTTATAATAGAAACTCTACATTATTCCCTAATATGCACTTGTACCAGTTAACACACAGAAACTGATATAAACAGATGCATCTGTTCATGTCTTTAGTTCCCAAGCTCTGACGTCTCTAAAGGGCCCCATACAATACACCAGTATGCATGCGAAAGCACGTGTTGGCGCTAGTGGTTGGGTCGTGCATGGGCATATGGTGTGTTTGTACGATTTGTGTAGCGATGTCAAACAGATTTTGATATTTTGCTGATGGTACCAGTTTGTGGTATTGTGTATGGTAAATTTATCTCAGTTGAGAAAAGTTGTCAAAGAGTAAACATCGGGGTAACACGCATTTACTTGAATAAATTACTCATAAATAAAGCAAAAAGGAACAAAATATGTATTGTAAAGTATTTCTGAAATAAAACATATCATTCCTCATAATTTTTTAATAAAAAAACCCGCGTTTTCCTTAATTTTTGTTTTAAAAATAAATGGGGTGCGCACTAGGTAGAACAACTCATCCGTACAGAATTTTTAAAGAAATTAATATTGCACCAGTATGCTTGTATGGTATGTGTTTCGAGCACGATTCAACATCACTTGTTTGTGCCAGTATACTGGAGTAGTGTATGCTCTGCTTAATATGAAACAAATTACTAAATGGCGTATGAGTATTATTATTTAATGTATTGATAAAATATTAAGTATACACTCTCAAGCACTTTTTATAATTTTTTGATAATAAAGTTGTCATAAGAGATAATTTGGAATTTCAGCAAACTCGAAATATATTTCAGACCCATGATTTGGGGGATGAGTTTGCTTAGAATTCGTGGTAAATATATACAACCTACGATTTTTTTTTGCAAAAAAAGAATAACCGGCCGACCTTTAAGTATATATTTGTACATTTAAGTCGTTAAATCTTTTGTCTATATTTTAAAACTAATAAAATGTATATGACTGTTTTTAAGAATAGCACTAAAATATAAGTGAACATGAAGTTAGTATTAATGATGAAATTGAGCATGGTGCTAACGATTTTTTCATACAATTTGACATTAAAGATCAATGCAGAATGAAGCCATTAGGTACAACTACACACACATTTGTTTCACAGGCATTTGTGTGGAATTAACTTTTAAGTTTAATAAATAATTTTGTTTGATTCAGAAAAATGTGTAGTTTTTAGCTCTTATTTACACTAACAACAACTACGAAAATAAGTTTTATTTTCAGTAAAACAAAAGACTTTAAATGTTTTCTATGCTTAAATAGCCCACCATAACTGATACGAGTAGTACACCTGATAGGGTCAACATTTTGCAATTTCCTGTATAGTTATCTTTCTTTAACATTTGGTTAATCCTAAGAGACAGCTAACGGTATGGACTTAAAGAAGGAAACTGTCATACAGTTTTGATGCATAACACAAACATAAAATTAAACATAATTTGCACACTTAAGAAATACGCAGTTTAAACAACATTAAATATCCTGTTATCCTAATTGTGTGAGAGATTTTTACTAAATTATCAATATACCCACTCAACTTCTTAAATTTGCATCAACAATTAAATTGCAGCCGTGGTTTAACATGCTTACAAACATACAAACACACACACAAAGAATTGTGCACACATACATATATCCAAGTAGTGGTAATGACGATTTAAAAATGCAAAATACCTTTAAGATAACAACATGAATAAATTACATGAAAAACAATTAAAAACTTTAACAATTTACGAAATGAATGAACAACAACTGACTTTGAACAGCAACACCAAAAAAAAAAGGCAGCAGTAAACATCAATAGCCCGGAAAAATATAAAAATAAAAACAACAAGATACAAAGATCATCATCGTCGTCATCATCTTTTAAGCATCAGGTGCATATTGCACTTAAACGGGAATAGATGTTGCTGCAAAAGTATTAGCAATAGAAAAAGAGTTAAGGATACATCAGCATCAATGTTTAGTAACAATAAAAGCACATAAGACTAAGCAAAATCTTTTTGAGTACTAAAAGCATACATAAGATGAAATAAACTATTAAAACAAATCACAAAGAGATATATTATGAAAGCAACAAAAACATAAGGAAAACACCAACAAACAACATTTGTGACAGCGCATAAATCAAAATGATGGGTAACTACTGTCGTTTAAGTGAAAAACTATAAAAAAACTTCAAGAAAAATTGCAAATAAATATATACAGCATTTGATTTAGACGGGTCAGTTTTTATATAACATCTTTTGCAGAGAAAGAAACAAACAAAGTCCTGGTATTTTTCTTAATTAATTAAAAAACAATTAATTGACTAGTATCAAAATGCCAAAGACATTAAATAAGTGTTGGGTTCAGAAAGTCAGTATAATCGGTCCATAAATGACAGAGATATATATAGCCACTACCATAATAAATACAATAAATAAAAGAAAGTTTAGAACTAAAGGGGGGTTTTTTAACGGCTATATTTATTTATTGTAACTTCAATAAAATTGTCCTGTAATCTTAACTCTACAAATTTTAAATTTTTAAGTCCAGCCAATGCCAGGCAAAAATATTTGTTTCAGCGGTTAGTTCTGTGGTTGTCTTCGTCTCTCGTGTTTGGCTGAGAGCAAGAGTGTCCCTCCTTCTCAGCCAAGTGTGGCCTCTAAAGTTAATGATGTTTCCGGCTAGGGGATTTGGGTGCAACTCGAGTTTTTTTAATGTATCTTGTCACGTGTTTAGAAAGCACTGTGCCCGTGGGGCTGCTGTAATCGTACGGAGTATTTTATTCTGTCGCCTTTGAATTTTTTCTACATTTGATGCCGAGGCAGTGCCCCATAACTGGGTACCGTAGGACCATATTGGTTTTAGAATCGAGTTGTATAGAAGAAGTTTACAATCTAGGCTTAGAGTAGAGTTCCTTCTAAGCCTAGATTGTAAACTTTCAACCAAGCGTTGAAACAAATCTTAATGATAAGTCGTCTAACAAGAACTAAACGGTGTCTCAAAAGAAGCACAAAGCCTTTCGCGTGGGCGTATGCTTCTCATTTTGCTGAATTTATTTTTAATTTTCTCCCGCGAATTATCGCTAAAGCCAAATTCCCTTATTAACGAATCTCTTCATTGCCGATACTCGATCGTCCTCAAAAGTTTTCTATTCTGTGGTATTTAAGACACCAGCTATTTTTTATTGTGACGTATATAATTTTCTTTGCCCGCGAAATATTTCATTATATATTGAATCAGAAAAACCGATGGATATTTAATTTTAGGGCTTGGATGTCATTTTATTTCTTTTGGATTTAGTACCTTACAATTTGTAGGAAAATATTTAATATTTTTCATTGGGTGTTATTTCATACAGCCAGAAGATTACACCGCGTGAAAAATTTAAATTTTTTCTATTTGGCAGAAACTCCACTATTCATTAATCCCGAGACAAAATATTGTCAAACCAGCTCTGATCACTCGACCAAACATTATTTATCTCTATTATATATGTGTCGTCACTCTTAAAGTTGGTTTTTAGTTTTTTTCGTTTGATAGTGAACATATATAAGGTTTAATGTAAGACAGCGCTCAAACTTGGTTTCCACTATGCCATCTTGTAAATATGTATAGCGAAATATGAACCGATTAAGCAGAATTAAGCGACTTCATAAAAACAAGATTCATATAATAAATTATTGTATTTTAAGCAACAAACATAGTTTAAAATCAATCAAACTTTGACATATCTCAGTTAAACGATTTTATACTGCTTAACTCAACATTCTCGTCTTCCACAAATTATATCTATTTGCAAAGTTTTCTCTATAACAAACATGAACGAAATATTTTCTCTATTGCTATTTGATCGAATTTTATTGCCTTTAAAAAATATCCAATATATTTTTAAAATATATTTGATGAAGAATTTCTTAAAATAGCTGACAAAAAATTACACCATAGTGTATTCCATCCAGATAACGAAAGCATTTTCTTGTTGCGTCTTTTAGTTTGTTTTATTTTCATGGCTGTCGTTGAAATTTTTTGTATCCGTAAGTATTTTTTGGTAGCACCGTATAATTCTGTTGTATGTGCAGCGACCCCAAGAGAAAAAGGTTAAAATATAGCAACTATTGATTTTTAATGCGATGCCCGACTAGAAATTTTCATGCAAACACATTTGGGATCTAACTGGGATCCCAATTCCGATGTAACGCAGAAACGTATTTGGGACCCGATTGGTTTCCTGTGGGGATATATCAAAACCTTGCAAAAATTTGCTTAAATCGGGAAAATATCAAACTCTAATATTGAATTAAAATTGCTAAAGCTATCCAAGGGATAAAAGTATGTAGCAATCATCTCTTTTGAAGATGAGCAAACTATACGATTAAAGATCTGTGTTAGATTTTCCCAACAAGTTCCCAATAGTTTCCCATTTGGGAAGAACTTATGTTATGGCATTAATTTGTAGATGGACTGTCCCAACAAGTTCCCGATAAAATCACAAATGGGATGACCCTTTTGGGTGTGCCAAATGAATTCCCAATCGGACCCCAATATGAGTATTGGGAAAATTTCTAGTCGGGTGTATGATTGTATGGTAAAAGCCATGGCACGTGCACATTTTCATACATATATTTTTTTTATAAAAGCTTTTTAAACATGATTCCTTTTTTTTATTTTTAAAATTAAAATGTATCATATGTATGTTTTTATTTAAGAAGATTAATCAGAAATCTTTTGAGGTTGTGAACAAATAATTAAATAAGATCAATCTAATCAATAGTTAACGATGTCTACTGTGAAAAGCGGTGACGCGGTTATCAAGCTTAATGCTCTATTTTATTATAGACTTAAAAACTAAAAGCTAACTACACAGACACCAATAAAACTCTAGAAACACACATGTAAACTTCTAAAAGTTACACAAGTTTCATACTTCGTCGTTTCGACGACAGAAATTATATATAAATTTAGTAAAGTGCGACTTTGCGTCGTACACGAAGGATTCCCAAATACGAATACCTTATATCTGTGTTCACAAGCCTTAACCGCTTAAGTCGTTTTTAAAAAATTTCGGAAGATCTGTTTAAAGTATCCAAAACTCGCTTCCAATCAGTCGTCAATTCGCTTTTCTCTAACTTTTTTTTTATAGATAGTTGCCGTCTTAAAAAAGTTGCATACTTAAAAACTTGGTACCGATTTGATTTAGAGATGAATGGAGTTCATCACACCAATAATTAAATTTTGTCCTAACTCGACTTAGGCGGTTAAGTGTTGATACCACAGATACATCCTTTTTATGCTTTGTCGATTTTTTCGTTGCTTTTTTCGCTTTTGGTGATGTTTTAATTTCGGCGACTTTTCGTTATGTAGATTTTAGTGTTCCGTACGCTACGCTGTCCGTCTGTCCGTCTTTCTGTCTGTCTGTCTGTCTGTCTATCTGTCTGTCACAGGCTGTTTCCTCGGGAACCGTAAGATCTAAGGACTTGAAATTTTCACAGAACATGTAAAATTTTGGCCGCTACAACAACAAATATATGACAGCTAAAAATTAAAGGGTGTTCTAAAGCGAGCAATGAAACATGTTGAAATACTAATATAATACACAGACGCTTATATATAGACCCTTGAAATTTTCAAAGTTAGTGTTAATTGGTGTAGTCTGTAGAATAGACTACAGCAATTAACACTGATATTTAAAACAATAAAAATTAAAGGGTATTCTTTTAGTTAATGTAATTTTGACTATGCAATTAAGACAATTTGCTGTATCTTGGAAACCGCAAGAAATTTTAAAAAACGCTAGAACTAAAAAATTCCAAAATAAAAAAAACGTCAAAACGAAAAAAAAAAACGCCAAGATGAAAAAAGAGCTTAAAGCAAAAAAGCACGAAAATCAACAACATCTGTAAAATGCTAAAAATCATCAAAACTAAATAGATCGATGAAAAAACTAAAAAAAGACACAGAAAAACGCAAAAAGTCGCCAAACCGAAATAAAGCACTAAAACTAAAAAAACGCTAAAACTAAAAATATCATCAAAAACGAAAAAAAGCGACAAAAATTTTTAAAAAATCACCAAAACGCAAAAAAAGCGTCAAAACTAAACAAAATCGCAAAAAACCGAAAAAGTCGTCTGAAAGAAAAAAAATTTTCAAAACCAAAAAAAATATCGCTAAAACTAAAAAATCACCAACAATCGAAAAAACCTTAAAACCGAAACAAACGCCAAATCTGAAAAAAGCGCCGAAACTAAAATAGATCGCTAAAAATTTAAATATCGATGAAAAGCGAAAAAAAAACGTTAAAAAAAAGCCAAAACCAAAAAATCGCCAAAACTAAAAAAATCTTAGAAAATGCAAAAAACGAAAAATCGCAAAAAACTAATAAATCAGGCATATGAAAAAAAGCGCCAATACCAAAAAAAGTCGCCAAGACAAAAAATTGGCGACTTAAAAAAAATAAAGTTAAACAAAAAGCATAACGAAAAAAGTACCAAAATAAAAAAAGGAGCAAAAACGAAAAGGGATATAAATATGTGTATTCGTACAGAACCCTTCGTGTGCGAGCCAAAGTCACACCTTACTTAATTTATTTCGTTTTGGCGTTTGTCTTTCGTTTTTGCCAATTTTTTAATTTTTGGCGACTATTTAGGTCTACTGGGGAGTTTTTTTGTTTTGATGATTTTTTTTTCGTTTTAGTGACTTACTTTTCGGCCTGCTCGTTGCATTATTTAATATAATTTTGTTTGATTCAAATGTCTTGTTATTACGGTTCATAAGATACAGCTTAATTTTAAAATTACATTTGCTGATAGAATAGCCTTTAATTCTTAATATTTTTACTTTTTAGCATTCGTCACTGTTGTCTTTAAAGTGCTGCAATAGCTCTGAAAATTTCAAGATTTTACCCCTTGCAATTTTAAAAATACAGCTCATTGTCAAAATTACATGAACTGATAAAGTACCCGCTAAATTTTGCTTTGTTCAAATTTTAGTACTTGTTGGTGTAGTCTGTATAATAATGCACTAGCTCTGAATATGTAAAGTGCCTACATATCCAGTGTCCATACACTTCTTTAGAATTTAAACATTAAGATTTTAGCATGTTTTCAAAACATGTGACAACATACACCTAATCCTATTTTTTCACCATATGTACATTTCAGAGAATGCCGTGGATAAGGTTTTTTAAAACGTGAAGTATTGACCAAGTTTAGTTTTATTGGTTTAATTTTACTGGTCTGCAAAAACATTTTTTCTACGCTTTAAATAAAAATATGTGGAAGATATAAATTTTAGTGAGCTAGAATCAAATCCGTTAACAGTTTTCTTTTCTATCACGTACAGATTTTTTTTAATGGGCATGAATAATATTTCCACTAGCTACATCTCTATAAGTTACCATTACTCGAAAACGGTTTAGTTCAATATTCCATTCGGAATAAAATTACCTTTAATTCATCTATATATGGTTTTTTATATATCCAAATGCTTCGGAGTTATTCAGAAATTCGCGGGGAAATTTTCGTTTTTCGATGCAAAATTTTAGGTTTTTTCATTTTCAAAAACTCATAAATAAATTAAAAGCACAAAAACCTTTTTGTTAATTATCAGAAAACTAGGTAGATTATCAATAAAATAAGCCATAAATCATTCAAATCGGTTTGAAAATGTTGAGTTATTTACAATTAAGTGAGGTAACTTAATTGATAAAAAAATTCGATTTACAACAACACACACACATAGAAACACAGCCACACACACACACACACACATCCAAACACACACAGACCATTGCATGGAAATTGTGATATATATCTTGAGTACTTTCACTTAATTGTAAATAACATCGGCATTCGATTTTAACCAAGTTCATCGATTCATGATAAAAATGAAAACTTTTTGCAGTTTTAGTTTTTTTAATGATTTTTTTTTAAATAAAAAAAAGAAGCTGAGTTTTGCAAACAAATATTTTTTTGCCGCTAATTTCTGAATAACTTCGAAACAGCTGGAAATATAAATAGAATATATATAGATGGCGTAAAGGTAATTTTATTCTGCAGCTTCAACAAGCTCCATAATTCAAAGTGAACAATCAGTTCTCGGGTTAGAGTGAAATATAATGCCTATTAAAAATATCTGCACATGATAAAAAAAAAGAAAAAACTGAAAACATTAAACTTTGTACATATCACATATTTTTATTTAAAGGCGATTTTTTCTGCAAATCAGTGTAAAAAAAGGTTTGTGCTAATTTTTCTATTAAATTGCAAAAATATGAAGAATTTTTCTAAGCATAAATGTTGTACTTCAAGCTTAAAGAGGCTTATTTATAAGGTCATAATTGTTTATTTACAAAATCATTTTTAATAGATTAGTTGAGCATATAATGCTTGAACCCACTTAACGTTACCTATGCAAATAGATTCACTATGTTATGGTTGAATGAATAATGAAATGTACTCGTTTATATTCCAAATATCCTGTTTGAAAATGCCATAAAGCCGATCTTTTTTAAATGCACCAAGCTTTTTATTTTCATACGAAAACTTACAAACAATTTAAGCATATTTCGATAATTTTTATTGTCTATGTATTCCCCAAGGTGAAACACGACATACGACAGCATATTTTGTACTAAATTATGCAACTAGTGTGAATGTGCAACATTGTAACGAGAAAATTTCAATAACTTTAATATATAAAATTTAAACAACTTTAAGAAAGAAAATACCTTAAACAAATCAAAACAGTTGTTGCTGTATGAAAAATAAATAAAAAAACACAAAATAAGGGGCAACATGTAGAGTAAGCGATCAAAAGATAGAAATCTTAAAAAAAAAACTTCAAACCTTTTAAAGCTGAGGCCAAGGCTGTATTAAATAAACTGCTACAATAACGAAAAGAAGTACACAGTAGTTGAAAACAAGAAGAAGTAAAAAGAAGGTTGAACCTTAAGGTTGGTTGTTAGTAATTTTAAGTTGATGTTGCTGTTTGCCATTGTGGTCGCTTTTTGTATTTTAATGACGGCGCTTGGTTAGCCAACAACAAGCCAATAAAATGCACTTGAATTTGAAATTTTGTAACCGCAGAAACAATCACAGAAAAAAAAATATATACAAAAAATATAAACAGTAACAAAAGTGGCATCGTGCAAATTCCTTTAAACGACATTGAGATGCGGAAACAGAAGCTTTTTTATCCGTTATCGCTGGTGTTTTCTTGTACACTACACATACTTACACACATATTTAAAAGTTCTATCATTTGGTTTTAAATAGTTAAACATATACTCGTATTCACTTAAACTTAGAAACAAAGTGTGCAGCTGCTTAGAACAACAGTCTGGTATTGCAGAAGTTTTATTGTTGTTACTTTTGCTCAAATTGTTGTAACCGAATGTGATGTAGTACAAATGAAATAAAAACCCCTGCCCTTGTCGCTTGTCATAAAAATCTTAACAGCATATTAATTATTTTCTTCTTTTGACTTGTTTTTAAGCACAAGTTTGCTTTATATTCCGTATGCTTGGGATGGCTCCTAGCAGTAGCCTTTAATGCACATTTTTAGCGTATCTGTAGCAAGTGTTCTTTTTTTATGAATCACAACAATGACTGGTAAGTTAACAAAATTATTGTGGGGTTTTTCACGTAGTCACTGTAGTTTAGTTAGGCTTTTATTGTTTTAACATTTGCTCCGCTAAAAATTATTAACATAATAACTTGTACTATTGGAATGTATTGAAAAAGTATTATACTTTTTACAAGACACAATCATATTAATCTTTTCATGTTAAATTGAAGCCTCTTCAAGTTAGTAGCTCCATATGATACAATTACCCGCCGACTTATCAGATACAAAATAAAATACGAATTAAAGTTTTTTTCTCTGCTGATGATCGAAGTGTGGCAGTGTCCTAAAACTTCGTTCCTATATTCTGCCTTGTGGAGTGAAAACCAAACTGATGTTGGCTTTCCCTTGTGCCCTAGAATACTGACCATATCATCGATTTTTTGACAAGCGTTACAAGATTTGGCCTATATAAACAGTTGGGATTGAAAGGAATATTAGTTCCAAATACTCTCAATTAAATAAACAAAAACAGTCAAATTTTCTTACGTATATAGAATTGAGTATATGTATATAAAACTTATAGCATTTTCTCAGCCGTTTTTGAGTACTTGGCAAAGTTTTACATAGAATGATCTCGAGATGCTGTAGACCGCCGACAGTGGCATATATCTTGAGAAGGCGGCCAAAAGTAATTTTTTTTCTTTCTGATAACCGATTTAAAAGTTATCATATCTATTTGAAAGCAAATACCTGTAAGTCTGGAGCTAAAAAATTACAACTATATTTTAACGGTATCACAGCGAAAAGTGCCCTCCTTTCATAACATTTTGTTAAAAATGAAAATTTCTTAGAAAATTGGAAATTTTAAATGTATACAAATTTTGTGTTTAGCCCTGCTGTTAGGTTTGGACCATTTTGCTAATTTTTTTTACCTTTTCGCTTTAACTACGGAACGATTCAACATGTCAACTTAATAGCATGTCTCCACCAGCATGATTTCGACAAATTCCCCCCTCAAACGAGTAAATTTCTATAGAGTTTCAAAAATAAATTTTGCAAAATAAAATGTTTCACTTGGAAGTCCCCCCACCCCTTCCCCAAACTCTCAAGCTGGTTCCGCGCATGACTGTGAGTGATACTGAAACCAGGGATGCAAAAGTTGGTACGATTGTACTTTTTTTTTAGCACTATTTGAAAGTCAAAAGTACAATAGCACCCCAATGACTATTTTAGCACTACTTAAAATTTTTGGAGAGTGACGGGGTTTGTTTGAATTTGGAACGATTTTCCATCATCCTATGTCAAATTTGGTTGATAAACAGATTGGTTTCGGATACGTGCCATCTTCAGTGTTCTCTCTAATATTCAAGAAGAAGGAAAATGGTTCCGAATTGTTAAGTTCTTAAAAAAATTACAACATATTGGTCGAAGGTATAAATGAAAAATTAACTAAATAAACTGATATTTACTGATATTCCAAGAATTGCGATAGGAGTATTATCCATTGCACATTAATCTGCAAATATGGAAAGGATATCAAAATACAATGAAAACCAAAGAGAGCTATATTGTTTGTTTCAATTGTGTCTAATCTAATCCAAACAACGGATTTGCTGAAGTCATCTAATTCGTGATGCTACAATTTAGAAATGACTAAAAGTTTATTAGCTAGAAGCATATGCTAAATAATCCTTTTATATTCAGATCTCAACAGCGTATAGTCTTTTGTGTGCCTTTTGAAATTTTAATATTAACTGTTAAGTTTATCTACATATGTAATGATCCTGATGAACAGAGACCTTATCTTTACAGCAAGAATTTTCAGTAGAGCCAAAATAGCAGTTCCTCCCACTTTACAAGTACAATGTCGCTAAATTGACAACTGATATAAATTAAAAAGTTATTTTCACAACTTCTGCATTTAGAGAGAAAGGAAACTTAACTTTCTTCATATGAAACGCATTGGGGAAGTTAGAATCTATTTTCCAAAATGCTATTTTTATACACGAGATTTTATACTTTACTTCAGTTTTCACTCGTAAAAATAACGAAAAACGGCATTCATTTCAAAGTTTTAGGAAATTTAGGTACTTAGTTTCGGCCTCACGAAGATAAGATCCCATTTCATCAAAATTATTACGTATAAGTACGAAGTGCAAGTGCTCTTCAATGTGCCTTTTTTTGTTGATTGTTGATTTTGAGTAACTAATATTTTAATATTAGAACAAGATTTAGTACAATCGGACTGGAAAAAGTACAATTTTTCTTGAAAATCAGTACAATTTGTACAATTTGTATAAAACAATTTTTCTTTGTATTGTTGAGCTTAACTTAAAGCGCTTTAAATTTTAATATATCAGATAGCGTTAAAAAATTACAAGCTTCAGCAATTTGTTTGAGTCCCAGCTAGTCAACTTTGGCCCACTGTAACTCCTCTCGTCTTTTGGCCAGATGTCCACTAAGCCTGACTCCTCCTCTAAAGATGCTGGAAGTTTTAGATGAATCCAATCAGGTATTTAGAAGTTCCAGATTTTTTACCATTTATTTTGCCAAAGTCTCCACTGTGTACCGGTGGCGTAAATTCTACAAAAATTTATAGAAACAACTGGCATGTGTCAGCCTCTATTTAACATATACAGTTTTGCCATAAAAGGCTCTAATGAGCCCAAAAAAAGTAGTTTTGCTGTGCCTATAACGCCACCTGTATTAGTTCGCCGAGCCCTGTTCCATGGGAATGGCTAGGCAGGGCGACATTGTATGGGATGATGTCCCTATGGACAGGAGTGGATATATTGGCGTACTTCGTCTCACGTCAATTCTGTGAACGTTTAGTGATTGAAATTTCCTTCGGGAGTCCACGTAGAGGCTGTGATTGCTACCAAAATCGCTCGGAGAGGTGCTGGCTTAGTGACAGATGTTCGACAGTGATTTCGGACAACCAATATTAGCCAACCCATAAAACAACAGAGGCCGAATCAGTGGTGTTTTGTATACGAATGCTAGGGAAGACTACTACAGCTGTTGTCTGACTTTGTGGTAGACTTCTAACTTGCTTTCTATTTTTTGGCTAAACTCGGTTGCATCAAGTTAAGTGCTGATGTAGGTTATAGTTGAGATAGCTCAAACACTCTTCTTTCTGCATTTCGAGCAGCCCAAGAAACTAAATTTGTAGCCTTTGTGTTCCTTTAAAATCACACAGGTACCTTGAGGAAAACTCGGAAATTGTGGTGAATAATCAACTTTACACGGTCCTTAGATCACCATCCAGTTAAGCCGCAAGGCTGGTCCTGATGTTATTCTTAAACATATCTGAGGTGCTATAGAACTTTCTTTATTGGTGATTTAGTTAATATTTTTTTTCCAAATACGAACGATGTATTATTGAATTTTAGCTTAGTGAACGTTTTGGTATTTTTAAATATCTTAATATTATTGTCTTTATAAATTTTTATTCCCTAAATCAATAGAACCACTGTTTCCAAGGAGAGTGGCATACAATTATGCTGGTGGTTTCATATTTTTGTAGTGCTGTTCATATATCAGTAAAATAAAAAAAAACATACTACTATTCGTTTGCTGTTCTTGCTCTTGTTGGCTGTTACCGCATTTGTTCTTGTTTTTATCATGGCTGTTGTTGTTGCCAATGGCTTGGTGGAGATGTTATAGTTATAACTGTTTTTACTACAAGTCTGTAAGTAACAAAATGTTATGTTTGACCGTAGGCCATTTAATTTTTGTTTTTCTCTCTTTTTGTGGTCTTTTTGTCTGGAAAAAAGTTTAAATTTTTTCGGTCAAAATTGGAAAAGAAAAAAATTTGTCATGTATTTTTCTTTTTGCCACCCATGGTGGAGTTCATTGGGTTTTTTGTTACAATTTAGCAGCATACAGTTTGATATTTTTTTCTTCTCCAGCATATAAACGGTTTTTTTTATTTTTTCTAAATGAAACACGATAATTGTAAAAACTGATTGTTAAATGAAAAAAAAGTTGATAAATTTTGCCATACTGTTGCTTAGATTTCATTTGAAAATTTTTATGTACATATACTTTTTTATAAGATTTTTTCTATTTTCTAAAGAAGACTCGCAAATCACAGTTACATCAAAATAAGAAAAAATAACCAGAAAAAACTGTTAATTCATTGTTAAAACAATTGTTTGATATTTGTTCTGTATTGTTATAGCTGATGATGATCATGATGCTATTGCTACTGCTGCTGTTGCTATTGCTGCAGCGGCTACTGGTAATGTTGCTGTTGTTGCACCGGCTACTGGTAATGTTGCTGTTGTTTTTTCTCATGCCGCTGTTGCTCTTAAATAGTGCATAAAATCAATTGACATTTCTTTTGTTTGTCTGCTGTTTCTATATTTTGTTTCATTTCATTTGAATTTTTTCATTGTTGTTGTTGCTTTCCTTATTAGAATTCAATTTTAGAGCAGTTTCTTTTAGTTTGCTGTATTAAAAACAATTGATTTGTTAGTTTGGCGTCACGGTTTCGTTGTTTAATTTAAGAGACAATTGCTGATTGTTTATATATTTTTTGTTATTGTTTTATATTGTACTTTTCTTGTGTTGCTATTGCTGTTGATGTTGTTATTTTTGTTGGAATTCGGGCTACTGTTATTTGAAATTTTTTGAAATACAAAAAAAAAAATATATAGTAAAACATTTTAAAACTAAATTGTGCAATGATAATAAGAAATTTCTAGTTATTAACGCTTCTTTCTACCACTAATACGATTATTGGCTTATCAGTGGTTGCTAAAAACAAAAGACTCAAGCAACAGACTTGCATTTTTTTAGCATAAGTGCTTAAATATGTTGCTATTTTGTTACTCATACGTCATGTTGTTACGATTTTTTTAAATAAAAGTTTTTCAATTAAACCATTCAACGAATAGTACTGCTAGAATACCCTATACAACAATTTCGAATTTTTTTTCAAAATTACGGGGTTCTGTAAACCGATTCTGGTAGAGGAGACAAAAAATATACGGGTGTTGGCATTGTGCAAGGTCACATCGGAATTTTGTTTAGGGGGGGGGGGGTTAAAGTTTACCCCCTTTTGGCCTGATCTTTACATCTGAGGTAAAGAGTATTTTTAGCAGCTTTGTAGAAAATATTATCGCAAAATTTGTTAAAGCATTTTAGCACTCTAACTCTTTGTTTTAGTATATTTCTTAAAAAATTGGCAAAAAAACTCCCCTTCAGCGTCGATATAGCGGGAAAAACCCTTCTACAAAAATGTTCCTCGTAATCTTGTACATAAAAGAGCAGAACAAATTTGATACCTTAAACGTAAGCTTTACAAGATTTTCTATGCCAACTACGAATTGTGCATAAGTACGAAATTAACCCTAAAGCACATATTAAGTTTTCAATGATTTCTAGCGTCCCAGTTAAGTCTGAAGGTTGCATGTCTTTAAACATCTATAGTACAATTTTATGGTAAATATTTTTGTAAAATATTTAAGCCGCCCATTTTTCCCGAAATGTACAAAAAGGCCCATAAAGCGAAAAGTTAGAGGATTAAAATGTTCTAGCAAAGTTTTTCTCGTGGTGTTTTACAGAAAAGTAAGACTTACGAAATTTTCTATTCCGAGTACTAATTGTGAATATATATGAAGTTAACCCTTAAACATAGTTTAAGTTTTCAATGATTTCCGGTGTACAAATTGAGTATGGTGCTTGGTTATCTTTAAAGATCTATAATAAAATTTTATGGCCAATATTTTTGTAAAATATTTTATGCCCGCACTGCCTTTTTTAAGTGGTGTTTTTTGCGATTTGTTAGAAAAGAGCCAATAATGACCGTTATGTCAGAGTCAGAGGGTTAATATGTACCAAAAAATATTTTCCTTAAAATTTTCTACAAAATTGTGAAACATACCCTACACTTAAGATTTAAAGAACACATAGTTTCATGTACTGATATGCTGCACAATCAGGTCAAAAGGGGAAAACGTTAACCACCCCCGTAAAACAAAATTCCGATGTGATCTTTCTAAACGCCAACACACGTATAATTTTTTTGGTATCCTCTACGAGAATCGGTTTACGGAACTCCGAAATTTTTTTTCGTGTTCTACAGTGTTATCGGCAATTCGCTCATGTATACCATTTTAATCACAATGGACAAGGAAGACATAGTTGCAATGATCCAACAAACTAAAACATTTTTCCGCGTTCTAAATTTTTTTCCACGTTCTGCGTGATTTAAGAACGATTATGTCCTTCGATATGTATGGGTTTGTGGTAAAGCAGGTGCAAGCTGTAGTCAGTTGGTCATAACTGTTTTGGTGACTTTGTCTTTCTTGTATATTAGGAGCAGGGAAAGTGAGCTAATAACTTAAAAGCTCTCGTACCATTTTTGTTTTACGAGCGAGTCTTAAAAAAGAAGCTTACACTCGGAATATAATAATATATTTTAGCTATTTTCAATTTCGTTTGAGCTAACTTTGCATATTTATGATTTTTCAAAATGAAAGTTGAAAAACTTGTTTGCCATTTTTTAAACCACTTTTTAACTGCAAATATCTAGAGTTTTGTTAAAGCTGTAATAGCTGGTAGAAATTGCACAGAAAAGTTTAAAAACTCTTGGAATAAAACGCACTCGGGTTGAATATTGATTTCGTTGCTGTAATTAAGATATCTGCAACAATAGGTATTGTATCATTAGTGGGACATCTCAAAAAGGACTTTAGAGAAAAATTAGAACAATCGAAGAGAAAAGATGCAGAAGTCCTTGATTCCCGATCACTTGACAGTACACAGAGTATTGGTTCACTCCAGAGAAGGCATTATACATATGTATAATATTGCTTCTAGGATTTTTTGGTGAAGAAGGTGTTGTGGTGCCAAACAATCGTTTCAAGAACGATAGTCTACATTTCGACAACAAACAGACGTAAAAACGTAAAGCTTTTCGAATATTTTTTAACAAGGCTGTAACCATGCCCAAGCCTCTCATTTCATCGATATATTTGAAAAAACGAGTGAAGGGGAGAACCTACATGTTGCTCCCACGAGAACTTGTAGATATTTAGCGTACCCCCGAAGCATCTGAGGAAATGACTGAAATTATGACTGAAAATACCCCTCCATAATCAATTTCAATGTATTTTAATACAAATTTAATATTTTACTTAGAAAGTAAAATATTAAGTTGGGAAAAAGCACGTTAAAAATAAAAATTATATTCTTCAAAAATATATTTATTTGCTGAAGGTCAGGTAATCAATATGCCTGTATTTAGTTGGGTGCTAATGCCAACTCCTCAGAAGATTTCTAACCATCATGTATGCTAACAGACAAACTCTGAAACAAGAAATGAGAAATACAATTACGAGGGCATAATGGATTTAAATCATAATAGACTTAGATCTATTATGCTTTGTAAATGTAATTATCATTTTTGTTAAACTAACACAGGAGAAGAGTTTCAGTATACAAATCAAGCGTTACGTAATATGTCGATATCTCTTATGCAAATAATAGACACTATATCTTTTGTAATCAGCAGATTAAAATGCATAAAGGTTGGCTATATTTATTTAAGAAAATTAAAAAAAATTCTATTTTGTTGCTCTATGTTATCTATATATATTCAAACAAATCAATAATTTATGTCATATTATGATTTAAATTTTAAAATTCATAACAACTGGCAATATGATAAATATGTATGCAGGCTAAAAGTAAACAATCTAATTGAATTTTAATCATAGCCTTAAACACCTGGTTCACATTATCAATCATCCGCACTTTATATATTAAAGCTCAGAAAATCCATACAAAAGTAATTATTTATGTATATGATATCTAAATTAATATTTGAGTGAAATTTTAGCAAAATAAATCACTCAGTTTATTTTAATTTATTTATAATTATTGACAAAAACTTACAAATAAATATTTAAGTGTATGTTTGAAAAAAACTACCTGTTTTGACATTATAACTCTCTTGCAAATAATTGTGGTGTATATAAATCAAAATGTTTATAGGCAAAAAAAAAATCAATTAAAAATTTCATAAATAAAATTTGAACACAAAAAGCTGCCATACATTTCATGAAATATTAATTGGAACTGAATATAGCCACTAAATAGGTGGACAATTAAACAAAATCATATATATAATTTTTTTTTGATTGTTCTGTATTTTTAACGTTTTCATTAAAAGGAGTTATTTGTCATTACGGTTTTAATATCTCTATGACTTTTTAATAAATATTTATAGTTTGATGTAGTTTTACCTGAATTAATTTATTTTTGTTGCACCTGAAATACATGCGAGAAACATCGAATTGACGGCTGAATGTATTATTTGTTTTCTTTTGTCAATAATAAAAAAATTCACATTTTCCTTTTATTTAACAAACTTCTTTTTTGATTTTGTTGTTCAAATTGTTATTATTGTAGTTGATTTTAAAAGTGTTTGCCAGCATTGACATTTCCTGGTAAATGTTGACAAAAAATAATCTTCGAATTAAATACATCTACGACCACACGGTACACAGTGGTTCTAATTGGGGGAAAAGTGGCAATAAATCTGTATCTTTGAAACTTGATATCCGATCATTGAATAATGTAGGAAAAAATCATATAGAAGGACCTAAGGCTTAAGAATAATGAAACAAGGAAGAACCTGTTGAAACGCACGGTGAGCTACAGGGTATCAAAATTGGACTACCTCCGGCATGAAATACTTTGTTAGTCTCATAACTTTTACAAATATTTGTAACGCTCATAAATAGACAAAGAAAATACTTTTTATGTCATTAAGACTTCTTTATTGCTTTCAGGGATATTTGGCTTTGAAATTTAGAATTTTGGTTTTTGGCCTCGACTTTGTTCCCGAAGTTGAAGGAATTTTTAAGTTATCCTAATTCATGGAGGCGTGAAAAAATCAAAGTTAAGACATTGAAATTATGGTGAGAAATGGCTGAATTTTGACAAAAATCGACGTTTTTCTCAAAAAAATTTTTAAAACTGAAATTTTTCATTTTCAATTTTTCAAAAAAATAGACTTCAAAAATAGCTGCAGCTGAAATTTAAATTGATTAAAGAACGCACGTTACATCCAGCATTGGAAGAATATAATGAATTTTTCTACGAAATTCTAAATTAATCTCTTAAGAAAAAACGCCCATCAAGTTTTTAGAATTTCTTAACAGAATCTATTAGATACATTTAATATATTTAATCTGGCCTTTAAATGTTATTCGGCCGGTCAAAAATGTGGCCACGAGAGCAAATTTACTAAAAACAGTCAAAATTTCAGAAGGATTTTATTTATATGCATGAAAATATTACCAAACTTTATATTTTAACTTTTTATTTCTTTACTATTTACTACAAAACATAACAATTATTTTATGTTAAAAAATTTCAACGATATGTTAAACGGGAATATTTTTATGAATTTTCAAGTACATAAGAAAAATGTGAAGAAAATAATAATAGGTAATTTTTTAAGTTTTGGCAGTCAAATCACTTATTTGTTTTGCGCGTTTGATCTTAATTTACACAATATAGAAAAACACACGTACCTACCTATCCATTGGTGTATCATACACATATATTATTGATTTGAAATACTATATAAAACGGCCACAAAACACACGCCTCAGGTGAAATTTGCAAAAGTGTACTCTTTTCATGTGTACTCGCATATATAACCTGACCCGCTTTAGGCGGGACTATCCCGCTTTTAAGAGTCCGATGCCGCCTGAAATTTGTATTACGCTTTCTTCCGCTTTTTCGAGTTTTCAAATTTATAATTTTACTTTTTAATTACTGCAAAAAATTGGAAAGCTGAATAAAAAATGTCTTTCTTTTTTTAGACTCTATTTCAATTTCGTCATATATGATAACTTCATGCCAAGTTTTGTTATGCATACGGCCGTTAACTGTATAGGACTAAGTTTATTTAATTCAATTTTCCAATTGAATTGTTTTTTTTATAAAGAGAAGTAACACAACCAGGCAATTAATGCCTACCAGTTAATTAATTAATATGTTACCTTCCTTGGGAAAGGTATAGTGTAGAGAAAACATGTGGTGAAGTTGGGGAGATAGAGAAAGCTTAATTCATTTACAGCCCTGCTATTGCGCTTTTTTGTAGAGCAGTGTTGCAAGCCCCTCTGGTGTCAAGTGGAGGCATTGAGTTGTTTGAGCTGTGTACTTCGCCAACGGTTTTGCTAAAATACCGACAAAGGAGGGTGCTGTGAAGTGCATTAGGATGTAATATTTTTATTTATTTATTTACTAATGTTACAAATACAATTACAAATTATATCATAACTTAATTTAAACGAGAATAGTAACAAAGACCTTCACTCGTTGTGGTGAAACAGACCAGAGTCTATGGTGGGAATCGAACCCACAACCTCCACACTGATAGGCTAGCACACTACCCACTAGCCTACCGAGGCACCCAGGATATAATAAATTATTATTAATAACTGAAAAAACAAAATCCTTGTCTGTAATGTCGTCGAACTGGTGTTGTCGAGATTAATCACTATCTCATCATTAGAGCTCTTGTCGTACCTGATCCCAGTGCGAGGGTGGTGAAGTCAAGTAAGGCACGTAACATTTAAAATGTTTGATGATTGTTCCAAACATTAAATTCAACGATTTTAACTCAGAATAATCAAAAATATTTGGATTAAAAACCATACAGTTCGACCAAAATTCATGAAAAGAAAAACTATGAAAAAGTCTGGAAATCCAAACGCTACTACTCACTAACTTTGTGCCGAACATATCAAATATAAGATGCTCACAGTCAACAAAAAATACCAAAGTCACAAGACAGAATTTTTTCCATACAAAACTGCTTTTGATCTAAAGTATTCTTTTACCTATAAACTGAATTTAAACAATTTTGTATGAAAGATAGCTTCGGATTTTTTCACTTACTGGCTTACAATTTTCTTCTTTTCGTAGGGTCTAAACGTCTTTATGTTTAATGTATTCGACACAAAATTATCTTAAAATTTTTGTTTCTTATTTAAAAAATACATAAATTTATTAATTGGAGGTTAGCTCATCTATATGACTGCATTTCGTTGGCTGGTAATGCCAACTCATACGTAGATTTTTGTTTCATCGTACAGGAGAAATCAAAAATGACGATTTAAGGAAAATTACTAAAAATGCCTGTTTTTAAATTTTAATGAACTTCCTACATACATATGGTTAGTTGAAATGCAAAAGCACGTATCTACTTATAAAATATATATGCACTTCAAGTTCCTGAAGTTTTTTTTTTTTATGACAAAGGTTTAAACATTTGTACGAACATGCGCTTCGATTTAATAAGAAATAATAGGAAATAATGCGATTTTGAATTATTTATTAGTTACGTGGTTTTGCATTTCAAATAACGATATGGAACTGTATAATTGCATATATATATACAAGAAATCATGTGTATACTCGTATTATCATAGAAATGTAGTGTTTTTACATCATCCCGTTTTTCACAAGATATTTTATAAAATCCCGCTTTTTGGTCGTAGTTTCTTCAGAATCCCGCTTTTCAATCGTTCTTATCCCGCTTTTTGGAAAAACCTTCTGGTCACGTTATGCATACACAGTACATGCGCATGAGACGTATGAGTAATACCATGGTATGTACTATCATATTACTCATGCGCCTGGAGCTTTGTGCTTCTGGTACTTTTAATTACTCGATACTACTTACTCGATACTTTTAACGCTTAGAAAATATTATACTTTTAAACACAGCTGTATTTTGGCATTTCATTTTCCGTTCGGTTTAGTAATAAAAATACTACCCTGATGGTATCGAGTAACTACTTTTGTGTATTGAGTACCCTGAATAACAGCAAATACTCGATACTCAGTACCCACTACTCAATAATTTGTCAGCACTACTTTGTGCTGAAATCGGGAAATTCGTACTTTCTTCGCGTTTTTTTGGAGTTAAAAATTCGTTAAAAATGCCCGTTCAATATATTGCAAACATTTTTTAAATGTAAAAGTATTGCTATGTGTTCTAATAAATAGTTAAGAAATACAAATCAAAAAATTAAGTTTGGTCCTATCGTTATGCAGTTAAATAAAATGAAATTTGAAAAACTAGATGGGCGTTCTTTTCTTGAGCGATTAATTTAGAATTTCGTAGAAAGAATCAATATATTCGCCCAATGCTGGATGTAGCGTGCATGCTTTAATACATTTAAAGTTTCGGTTGCAGTTATTTTTGAAGTATATTCTTTTGAAATATTGAAAATAAAAAATTTTATTTATAAAAAGTTTTTGAGAAAAACGTCGAATAGTTAACCTCTATTTTTGTCAAAGTTCAGCAATTTTTCCCCTCATTTCAAAGTCTTAACTTCGATCTTTTTCACGGCTACATGAATTAGGATAACTTGAAAATTCCTCCAACTTATTATCAAGGAGTTTGTTGAAAATCTTAAACTATTTTTTGCAAAATTTTGGCTACGCTATTACCTGAGATATTTATGCAATCGGGAACAAAGTCGAGGCCAAAAACCAAAATTTTAAATTCAAAGACAAATATCTGTAAAAGTAATAAAGAAATATAATAAAATAAAAATGTTTTTATTTATGAGCTTTACAAAAATTTAAATTCATTAAAATACGATAATATTTGTAAAAGTTATGAGGCCAACAAAATTTTTAATAACCGAGGTAGTCAAATTTGACACCCTTGTGTTTCAACCGGGTCGTACGTTAGTCATTATTCTTAAAGCTATTTTCCTCCTTTATGGTTTTTACATACATCGTTTTATAATGGGTCGCAATGTTCAGAGATACAGATATATTACCATTTTTTCCAATTGGAACCACTGTGCAATGAATGAAGTCTATACGAGTATATTAAGGTGACCATTAATTTCAAACAGTTCAATTTCTACCAGTCTCAACCCCTAGTTTGGTGTATATTGATAAAAAAACTTATCCTGAAATTTATCCTGTTGACTGGTTTTTACTTGCAACGCATTGCCAACTGAAAATAATAAATTTTTGTTTAATAAAGCTACATTGACTTAGCACCTTTTGTGTTATACTTTTTATACTTCCCAGTGAAAAGAGTTGGAGTACATTTATGCGGAAATTATTTTTCTCTACTTTCAAAAAATCAATAAGTGTGTATTTTCAACTTCTCAGTAAGTGATTATTAAGAAGGTCCAGATAATTAATAAAAAGTTATTTACACTTCTACTAAATTGAGGCTCATTTGAAATTTTCGCAAGTATTTACGACATTTCTTGAGTTTCTTAAGCAAATAAAATAAAAGTTATAAAATGTCATATTTTTTTTATAAAAAGTAACTCTATAGAATTAATTAATTACTTCCTTTGCACTTACTTTCTTAACATCATGAACCTGACTTCGGATACAATGAATAGGCATCAAAAAAGAGAATTTCTTGCAATGACAAGGCTATATTAAAATCATTAAAAATTATCTGCATTAGCACGACTTTCGAATTATAAGTGCAGGATCTTATTGGTTTCCATGGAACCTCTTTTTTACTGGGTTTTAATGTGGACTTAGCACTTCTTCTTATACTTGGTTTACATTGTGTTCTCCTTCCTATTGAGCGATTGATCTGAAATTTGGTAAGCACCTTTACTTTTTATAACAATACAATGCTTTGATTAGAAAAGTGGACCACGCCCATAAAAAGTAATCTTTAGTTTTATCCCCTTACTATTAACTGATTCATCTGAGATTTGGTAAACAGCCTAGTAAAAAATTTGGTAAACAGCCTGGTTTTTTGAAGCATTAAGGCAAAAGTTTAAAATAAAGCACATAATAAAATGCTTTTAAATAAAAGCTTATATCGGAGCTGTAACCATATATACGTTCAAAATATATAAAACAATCTATACAAAAAGCTATACGAAAACTTCCTATACAGGCTATACAAACAAGCTGATTTTATAGTGCTGATTCAATGCAGGTTTTTAAGCGAGAAAGAAGAGTAACTTTATTTCAGCTTCTTGATGCCATTTTGCAACAGTGTTTTTGGCCGAGTGGTTGGTGTGTTGGATTTCACTATGAGTGCACATTCAAAATGAAATCCGCCCATCAACATCGAACCATTTTTGTTTTCATAAATTTTTAGTTTTAGTGTTCAAAATGGTGATGATTTTCAGCGCTTCAAAAGAGGCTTTTTGTATCAAAAATGTAGTACTATAAGCCGGGTACTCGCCATACTAAAATCAGCAGTAAGATCAGCAGGTTTCTAAGCACTAATTTTACTCTATAATAGTAAAAACCTGTTTTTTTTGAAGCACTTTTTTTTACTGGGAGCTTTACTTACGATGGCTAAACAAATTTGTTATTAGAAAGGTGGGCAGCGCTACTCTCATGTATTATTCAAAGATGGCCACCGCAATATGTCGAATTATTTGTTTCTTTACAAACACCTCAACATATATATCAAATAAAAGGGTTTGACTAGTAGAATACAGTACGCAATTTTGTACTCAATTCCAAAATGTCAGAGGGTACAAAATGGAGGGGACTACATACATATTATCAGCCCCTACAATATGGGTATTAAATGAAAGCGCTTGGCTACTAGAGTGCAGTACACCGTGGAATAAAATCCATGACCATAAATCAATTAAAAAGCCCAAAAAACTTTTTCGGAATATTTTCTGTTTTAATATTGAAGTGATTATGCACTTTCTTTTATATAAGGCTTCGATCCATTGAACTTTTTAATTGTTTAAGCTTTGTACGAGGGCTGTTCCTTCGATTTTGTAACCATGCCAGTAACCCAAGTAGGACCATTGCCCAAAAATTTTCTTATTTGGGGTTCCTGTTGGCTGAACAGGATCCTCAAATAAGTTAGTGCGATGACTACAAAGCAATAAAGGCATCATCATCATCATCAACATCATAATAATTTTTTTTTGTGATGTGCATTAGTGTGTTGTTATGCTAACTGCTGTTGGATAGTTTAAGTTATGAAAGTATTGCATTGGTCTTTATGTAGTACCGGCGATTGATGTTGTTCTTTGCTAAAATACATAAGAGCGCCCTCCTTCATCTTTAATTTTACTTAGCGAAATCGTAAAATTAATTAATAAAATGACTGCAAACTAAAATCTTAATAGAGTTAATGCGTCTACTGAATACCAGAGGTGCTGCAATAACTGATGTTAAACTAACATAACATAAGAAATCAGACGAAAGCTCAGTGTAGTGATAACTTGCAGAGGTGAATATCGATGCCTTAAAATAGAAAAAGATGTATCGTGACTTGTAGAAATTTTACTATTTTGCACAAACTGGCCTTCTAAAATTGGCGTTTGTGGGATATTTTTACACAAAATATAAATATGGGCGAACTTAGCACTTAAACATATTTTAAGTTTTGAGTTATCTCTGTCGTTCAAGTTGAATTGTGAATTTTAGTCTCTATGAATTGTATGATAATTATTTATACGTAATTTTTATTTTGAACTGAATAGGTAGGTATAAGTTTTAAATTTTTATTATTTCGGTTTTTTAGTTCAATATTTGAATTAATGGAAATTCAAATGATTTTTAATAAGACTGAAGCGTTGGAATATTCAAAATCACATTAGCAGAATGGACCAGTACTACTGATTTCGACAGGCTGCTACACCGTCTCATCAGCATTCTTGTTCACTTTTACCACTTATGAAGGTGGATGCCTTTTACAAGGAAACATCAGCTATTTAACTAATTTTTCCCAGCAAATAGAATACAAGATTTTTTTCATGTAAATTCTTGCATTAATTTTTAATGTGACTCATCTTAGTTTTGCCGAAATTTCCCTATCTGATCAATAATCCAACACTCACATGCTCTTAACTTTTTTTTTTGTTTTTCGCTTGATAATTATTTTTGTTGGACATTTTAGCCCGCTATATGGCTACTTAATAGAGATTTTTGCAACCTTTGCATGAAAGGAACATAAAGGCCCATGTAGCAAAGCATTAGAGAGTTCTAGTGTTACACAAAAATGTAAGCCGTGGTGTTTTACATAAAAAAGCCAACCACTCTTAACACCTAAAATGTAAGAATTACACAATTTCGTATACCAATTTACTATAAAAATGTACACAAGGGAGGATACATTAGTTAAAGTAAATCACATGTATAAACTTCCAAAACGTAGATACACATAATTTTGAAAACTTTTGGATTTTGTTATATTAGTCACTTAATTATTTAGGTATGTTATACATAGAAACAAAATCGTATGGAAGTGAAAACCAAAAACTGTTTAGCTTCTCTAGGATAAAAATTAATCAAAAATTCTGCGCTTTCAATTTTATTCAGCAATACAAAAATTGAAAATTATAAAAGAAACATTTACATCTTTCTTTAAGCAGCCAAAGATATATTTTGGCTCCTGTAGTTTCGTCTGGTAAAAAAAGGTGGCTTAAGTTATGTTCCTGTTTTTTGTCAGAACCTCTTTATGAAAAAAATTTAAAGCTGAAGAAGCAAAATCAAAATGTTACCAATTGGAAAATATTAATATATAAACAAAACTTGTATCACTAATTGATGATCACTTAGGCAAAAACAAACACAATAAAAGAGAAAAGCTTTTACTTGACACAGTGGGCCAGGCCGAACGTTTTCTGAAACAAAATCAAGATATATTGATATTGAATTCAGATAAAGGAAATAATACAGTGGCTATGTTGCAAAATGACTATGAAATGAAAATGAATAATATTATTGGAGATTTGTGTACATATAGGCGACTGAGAAAAGACCCAACCTCAACCCTGCAAAACAAAAACAATTCACTAATAGACCAGCTTTTCAATATGAATATTATTAGTTTATCTGACAAAAATAGATTAATTACAAAAACGGCCACATCACCAAGGATCTATGGGCTGCCTAAAGTACATAAAAGTGATATGCCGCTTCGACCCATTTGCTCGTCCATAAATTCGCCGTCATACAAATTAAGTAAATATTTAGTTGAAATTTTAAAAAACTTGACGAATGATTCTGTTTATAATGTTAAAGATGCCAAGGATCTCAAAAACCGAGTTACAAATTTTACGATAAATGATAACGAAAGCCTTATATCTTTTGATGTAATTTCTCTTTTTCCGAGCATTTTCATAAATCTTGCTTTAAAAACGATCGAGAAGAAATGGAGTACATTAGAACAACATACGAGGATACCTAAAAATATTTTTATGGAGATGATATCACTTTGTATAAGAGAGGGTAGATATTTTAGATACCAGGACAGATTATATGAGCAAAGAAAAGGAATGCCAATGGGCTCACCGGCCTCTCCTATAATAGCGGATATTATTATGGAGGAACTATTGGACGCGTCTCTAAGAAAAATGGAAAACAAACCAAGATTATTGGTCAAATATGTAGATGATCTTTTCGCAGTTGTAAGATCAGACAGTGTTGAAAACACTTTGCAAGTACTAAAAGCTTTTAATGAACAAATTAAATTTACAATGGAGGTAGAAAAGGATGGAAATCGACCGTATTTGGACTCGGTCATAATTAGGCAAGGCAATACATTGAAGTTGGATTGGTATCAAAAGCCATTGTGCTCAGGAAGATTGATAAATTTCTATTCAAAACATCCAAGAAAAATAATTATGAACACTGCTATTAATTTTATTACAAGAGTTTTATCTATTAGTGACCAGACGTTCCACTCAAAAAATATTAACAAAATTAAGAATATTCTAGCAAAGAATGATTTCCCAAGAAAAACTATATTAGATCTATTGGAACATGTAAAAGCCAAAAGCGGTATTCAAACAGAAAAAGCACCCAAATCATATAAATCATCAACATATATACCGGGGTTCTCTGAAAGACTAAAGCAGTCTGACATTTACGACAAAGACAAAAACCAATTAGCGTTCAGAACTTTTAACACAAACAATAAACTGTTCAGTAAAACAAAATCAAGATTAAAAAATGATGAAAAGTCGAATATAGTGTATAAAATTGGTTGTAATGGAGACGGGTCCAATATATGCCAAAAGGTATATGTTGGTACCACAAAAACAAAATTGAAGACTAGGATGGCTTCACATAAGTCTGACTTAAAATCAACTCAAAAACCATCATCACAAAAAACTGCACTTGCGGCCCACTGTGCTTTAACAGGTCATAAGCCAAATTTCGAACATGTAAAAGTACTCACATCAGAGGCTAATTATAAAAAGAGATATACACTGGAAATGCTACATATAAAAAATGTACCAGCTGACAAGAGGCTAAATTATACGAGCGATGTAGAAAAATGCGCGCAGATATATAGGAGCACGATAAACAAATATAGACCAAAACAAAAATAGTGTTTGTTTGGATATTGATAAGGGCTGATTAAAGTAAAGCCTAAACAACGCTTTTTACTTAAAAGTTTATTTATTTATTTTTCAAAAATGTAAATTTACAATACAATTAATTCCAACTTACCTTTTTGTAATTATATTTTATTATATTTTGTGTTGTTTTTTCACTTGTGTTTTTGTATATATTTTTAGATTCCCCCGAAGATGATCAACGAAGTTGATCGAAATATCGGGAAAATAAAACTAAAATAAATAAAATGAAAATAAGGAGTTTTTTCAATTTATTAAACGGACCTCAAGCTGAACTAAAATCTTTTTTAAAAATTAATTAAATAAAAGGCTCTACTAAAATTACACAATAATTATATAAACTTTTGTACAAACTCTATGACAAACATAAATATGAAAAATAGTCTATTCGCTTTTTTTTATATCCATCATTTATAATTAAGTTTGTTTCTATGTTTATATGTATTTCGTAGATGTATTGTGTCTTTTCTTAACGTTTAAAAAATTCCATAAGGTCTTTTGGAATATATTTTGTAACCATAATGTACTTTCGATTTCTTAAACAAAGAAATGGATTAAATTTTATTGTAGTCTACTTTACATTAATTTTGTATGAAAATTGACTAGCACCGACTGTAGTTAACTTGCATATAAATAATAATATTTGATTTTAAGTAATTTTATTAGCATGATTATGCATTTTGTTAATAATTTGTGGCAATTACTGTTGAACTTTATTTTTAAAGTTTTTACAGAAACAAATTTTTTTTTTGTTTAAATGTGTCTGTAATTTAAGATCTTTATCGTAAACATAAAAATGAAAAACTTTTAACAAATAATATAAATAAATATTGAAAATTAATTTATGTACTCGTATGTGTCTTAAGTCTTTTGTTTCATGCTGGTATTTATTGCTTACATATACAACGAAAAGGTATTCATTCATTCATTCAGTGAAGAATTTTTTAGTCACGTCTACATTATTAATAAAGAAAAAAAGAATGCAATTTTTTATTAAATTATTATAGTGTTAAATATATAATTATAGAAACTTAACATATATTTTTATTATTTATCGACGTCATATTAATAATTTATAGTAAAACTACACGTCATGTGATATATAAAATATTTTTAACTAAGCACAGAGTACATCATATTCGTTTATACGCGTATTTTAAAAGTGATAAATTTTCATAAATTTCTCAATATCACGTGTTTAATAAAATTGCATAAATAATAAAGCAAGTGCAACGCATTTTCTTTATATTTGTCTCTATTTTTTGCAGGCTTATAAAGATTGCGTAGCCATTTGTACTGCTGAGAATTTAAAATTTACGATCATTTTAACAAGTGACGACAAGTGGCGCTGTTTTCAAGCCAGCCGAAGTACTCAAGTTAAACTGCACATCAATGTGAAATGAATAACTAGAGAGAAAAAATAAAAGACTATTGACTGTTAAAATTTTTACATACATTGATGATGATAAGAAATTGTCAATTATAGCCAGGTAATTGAAAAATTGATTTGCTAAAAATGCCTGGAAGGTAAATTATGCATAAAAGTGGTAAATTTATGCAACATGTTGCAACGGACTGATTGACTGTTAAATACTGGCAAAATAAAAGTGCGTAAGGAAAGCAAAGCAATAATTTCAAATCAATATTGGCTTTAACATATCAGCAAGTGGTTTAACATGTTCCTTTTAAAATTTTGTTTACGAAATAAATGCTTTAACTTACGTTTCTATTAATATTTATAAAAATAATTTCTTTATTACCGAAAATGTCTACAAAAAATTCAAGCAAGCCTTAATCTATATTCTGTGTTATGCGTTATATTTTAGCAATCCATCATGATATATGATAAATGTTTAAAACTACCTTAAACTCTCTTGAATATCATCAATTATGCAGTTTTATCTCATACAGACACATAAATGTAGTTAAAATATTTCCTACGTTTTCTTTTTTTTATACGTATTATACTCGTTAATAAATTGAAACATACTTCTTCTTAATAATTTTTCCATATTTTAATGTACTATTTTGTATTCGTACTTTACATTTATAATTGCTTAGATGGTTTAAGATAGATCATTTATAGCACAACCAACAACCTCGTCATAATGTTGCTGATATACGTTGTCAACAATATGACACGATCCGTGCACACGCATACTTGGCACGCCAACATTTTCTCGTTGATTGATTGATGAGAATGAGTGTGGCAAGGAAGTGAAATAGCAAACAGACTGACTATTTGTGCTACATGGATTTAAAGATTTTCCAACATGTTGATCATTTGAAATATTTTTATAATTTTTTTATTATTTAATCATAGAAAATTATGATGAGCAAATATGAACATAAAGTTGTTTACAGTTTTGCAAAAGAAAGAAACACAATAATAATTATGTCGATTTCCAATTTTGGTTACTTGGTTTAAAAACAAGCATGTAATTTCTTTGAATTTTAAAAGAGTGATAAGAATATAAAATTTTCCCTGAGTATAAATAATCCATAAATGGAATTTTATATTAAATAAATTATACTTCATTTATTTAATTGTGAACTGTTTTAAGAGTCTTTAATCACTACCAAATGAAGAGATTCAACAGATGTTCTTTTAAAGCAGAATATCAGAAAGTGTGCAAAAGCTGACGTTAAATTATGGTTTAGTAATCGTACTTTTTATTTTATCAGCGAATTGGTATTGAAAGTAATAGTATACTTTCTCACTTTTCAAATTTAACCCAGAGAACAAAATTTCAATGATTTCGTTTATGATCACGAAAATCCAATGAACTTTCTATCACATGAGATGTCTACAGGAATATATTAAAAAATATTCATAAAACTATTCGAGTTCTAAAATATTCAATAAAGTAATTTTATTAATTTTTCGGCACGTTCTGGTCTTTGGCCGTCTTCGATTTTAGTGAAATTCAACATATATATCACACGGCGCAAAAATTAGTATGATACCTCTTAAGGTTGCTATTTTATAACCTTCTAAGATTGCAAATGTCGGCCGTATTTAATATTAAATAATATCGTCCCCTTAATAAAACAATAGCGTATATTTTTTTGCCATTTCGAGATATTGGAGCTTAAAGTTTTTGTGTTATTGGACATCTGGGAAAACAGTAATATATCAGAAAAGAATCGATGTTTTTAAGTTATGGTCATTTAAATATGTGGTGGAATAATCAGGTTACTAGTAGATGATATTTCATCAATTTACAAGTGCTTTAAGTGCAAATAAATGGGATTCAAAGTACCATGATGTCACTTTGGCTATTACATTTGTTTTATAATATATATGAAAATCATTATACAATATTTTATTTTGTATGGTATACACTATTTTATTTGAATTTTTTACACCATTTATCACGAAATACTTTTAAATTGTCGGATGAATGTTCATGCAGTAAAACAAAGTATTCGTGCTTAACAATCCATTTTATTTATAACTCACAGTAATTTTTCGGTATTTCAATGACACGTTGTTGATTGTTTTGCAATAACATTTTTACACAGTTTTAATTAATTAAAATAATACATGAATAAAAGGCAATAGTCATCCATATTCATCTACTGAAATATCCTCCTCCACATCAGGCTCATCCAAGCAGTTTTTATTTCCCCCGGGTTGAAGATTAAGATAAAAAGAAAGAAATTCTTTCATTGTACTTTAAGGAAGATATATGGTAAGCTGTTGCTTAAATTTAGGGCTCAAATCACAGTTATGTGGTTGATTTTTTCCTCTTTCGTTCCATTATGTCAATTGTTTGTCACTCAGAGTCCCAATTTTTTTTGTAGAGCAGCAAATTTACTTAATCTTCAACCAATTCACTGAGTTATTTTCGTTATTCTTTTTGAATGTTTGCCCTAATCTGCTGAACCATTCCTTGAGACCATAAATGTCGTACCAGAACATTCTTTCCATAATGTATGGTTGTTTTCTTTGGGCCAATCGCAAAATCGTTGGCCATTCATCGGGAGAGTAAATGGATATATTTCGTTTGGCCCGTTCAATTATCGAGTGCATACAATCCGCCCAATTCTCTTTGTAGAGCAGCAAAATTACTTAATCTTCAACCAATTCACTGAGTTATTTTCGTTATTCTTTTTGAAAGTGTGCCCTAATCTGCTGAACCATTCCTTGAGATCATAAATGTCGTACCAGAACATTCTTTCCACAATGTATGATTGTTTTCTTTGGGCCAATCGCAAAATCGTTGGCCATTCATCGGGAGAGTAAATGGATATATTTCGTTTGGCCCGTTCAATTATCGAGTGCATACAATCCGCCTACATTTGTGTATGGCCGCTCTCTAAATACTTTAACGTGACCGTATTTAAATTCAACTTACATATTACGTAAAATAGCAGCGCTGCAATATCACGATTCCTATTCTGCCCACCACAACAATCAGAATACAAAATTACATCCGTTACATTTTCGTCAAATGAGCTCAAGATTTTTATAATTGTGGTCCCAATATTGTCCGAACCTCTTTGTCCCTGCGTATCATCCCACAAGAAACAGTAGCCTTCCTTCGACGCAAGATCAAAAAATGTATTATTGAAACTAGCAAGCTTCCTTGAATAATACAATGAGCTTACATTGCTGCATGGGCTTGTCAAAACAGATTGTAAGTCAAAAGTAAATACTCTCAATTCGCTATTAATTTTTGCCTCTTCTTTATCGGCCTACTTTTCCTCCCTAGACCTTCTTTTATTTTTAATATGTTCATTGTACGCTTCCTGCAAAATCTCCTTATCATCAGAGTTACAATATCGTTCGCATGTGTAGCATGTATCCTTCTTCGGCTTATGAAAAGAATAATTATATTCGTGGCAGAAAATACGCCTGTACATACTTTCCTTAATGAAATTGCCTTCATGCTTTTCATTAAAGAGTTAAAACATTTTTGAAATGTTTAAATTAGAAGCAAGGTATAACCGTTTTGATTTCGAGCGAGTATAGTGGCTGCCCACAGCCGGAAAGGATTCAATATGTTCCTTAATGATTCTTCTAGTATCTATGTAAATTTTTTAATGAAAGCCATGGTATCCCCGTTTATCTATAACTACCTGACATTCACTTTTCTTTAAGAAAACCGAAATAGCTCCATCAGATATATTCAGTGTTTTCAGAACGAACTGCTTGCATACTTGTTTTGACCTCAGAGTGTATGTTAGAGTCTTGTTTCTTCGGGACCCGCCTACAAGAGCCCTCTTACATTTCTTTAATTGTATGCACTGGCTTAAGTACAACTGTTGTTTTCCGTAGTCTGAAAGTTCCCAAAACTCGGCGTTGATCACAATACATTCTTCATTGTTAATCTTCTCAATGCATTTGTGCCGACACTTGCAATTCACCGATTTTGGCAGTCGCGCCTTTATCAATTTCCGGCTTTTGTTCACGTAAACTTTTCCTGACTGCCGTTTCTTCTTCCGAATATTTTGCATCCATGCATGCGTCACCGTCTGTGACATTTAATATAACCGTTAATGTAAATTTATGTCACTAATCATAAATAACCCAAGTCGTTCCGTCCGGATTTTACCTTCCTCTTCCGAGTAGGTGTCTTGAGCTCTACGTCCTCGTTATTGGTGCCGTCTGCAATCATACCCTCCATGTCTTGGTCTATTTCAGGTTTCTCTTCCCGTGCCGTAATGACTATGTCCGATACCTCTGCTTTCGACTCAGCATCTGCTTCTGCCTCTACATTTGTTTCTGGAACATAATCGTCCGAAGATCCTGCGGATAAATCTTTTTCGTCCGTATCTTCAGGGAAGATAGCCCTTGCCTCCTCATTCGACTCCGCAATAGTTTCATGTGATGAATCTATAGATAAATTTATTTTGGCCTTAGGGTCATCAAAATCTGTCGAAATTCCATTTACATAGTCACAATACGGCACACACTTATTATCGTTTCACAGTAAATACTCTCCATGTCTTGATAGATCCATTATTTTCACAATGTTTTTCCAATAACACACTAGCAAAAACACAATTGCTCCGTCTATGTCTTCTCTCAGCAAATTCTACAATCTATCAAACAGTTGACATTAACAGTGTAAACAGATTTTAAGCTATTGTTTACGTGAAGCGTGGAACACACACAGAAATTTTGTATGATATATAAAATAGTTTATAAGTGTCATACGGATTGACTCCAAATAATATATTGTTAAAGAATAGTGTGTATCAATATACGTAATTTTTCGATTTTATTTTGTTATGAAATAATAAAAATAGTGTATGCTTTTTATACACTATTTTTCTTTGAAGTTATATTCAGGGTAAGAACTAATGAAAAATTTCAAACACGCAATTATACGCTAATATTTCAATTGATCTTTTGACCCACTTTGTGGGAATAGAATTTCACCAAATTTTTACAACATTTAGAATCAGTTATGTAGATTCTTATAATGCAATAAGAAATAATGGTGTACGTGCGTATACACTATTGTTTTATTGAGGGGACGATATTAGAGCGCGTCATCAGATATTCATAATTATGGTGGCATTTGAAGGTTTCAGTCTCCTCTTGATTAAGGACACAGCTTCCTGCTACAAATGTCTCTAAAATGCCTAAATATACTTTATCCTTATATATGATCAAAACGGTATTTTAGTTTTCTCACTTAGTTTGACCATTTTTGGCATTACATCTTTGCCAATTACCATTTGAACTTCGTAATGAAGGTGTACACATTACCCTTTGTGATGTTGCATCCAGTTCGTGCAAAACTTTTACCAAGGATGTAGTTTTTTTTGAGTTCTAATTATTTTTTAACCCAAATCTTTAGCTGCGGGTATCTGTAACGTTGCCCTTCTCTAAAATGTGTCTCTAACTGTATAATAGAGAACTCTACTCCTTCTAGTGTTCTTAACGGCAAATATCAGTGCAAATAACACTTAAATATTTTTTATACTTTTAGCAATTAATAAGTGCGTTCATTAAATCGCGAATGGGTGATGTTGCTTTAAGTGAGTATATGGTAATAATAGTGGATGAGTTGTATGAAGATAAATCTAAAGAAGCTTCTATTTAGATAATTTTATTAGGCACTGCCATTTTTTCGACTTGAGGATCTTTAATTACTACCAAATGAAGAAAAATGGCCACAAACTGAAAAATGAAAAATGGTCCCAATATTTTTCCATTCAAAACATAAAAAAAAATTTTGTGGCCATTTTTAATCTTTTCTTTAATTATTTGCGGCCATTTTTCCTATATTGGGGCAATTTTTCATTTCTGAATTAGGGCCATTTTTCTTATTTTTGCCCTTTTTAACTATAACAATAAGAAAAGACTAAACACTTTCGAATGCCATCAAAGTTATTAATATCCGATGACGCACTCTAAAGTTATTCAATCTTCAATATGACGAACTTTTTCAAAAATGCCCAAGATGCCAAAGTTGAGACGGCTATTAAATGGAAGCCATAAGAGGTATCGAACTAATTGTTTCGTTATATGATGCGCACACAAGAGTAGAATATATTTGTTTAATTTCATCAAAATCGGAGAAGATAAAAATCCAGACCGTATCGAAAATGTTTGAAATTACTCTGTATTCCAACACAGAAAAATTAATTATACAACCGTAATTTTCGCATTTACAAAAATCTCAATCGTAGGAAATCCCACAATTTTCTTCTGTGCACTGTAATATATGTCAAAAATATTATATAAAAATATACGTTGTTAAACTTTAAATTATCTTGAGTTTTTATTAATATACGGCTGGCTCATTAGCAGCCAATTTTAGATATGTCAAGAAACTAAAATAAATTCAAATTAAATTGCTATTAACCCCTTAATTATTTCTAATATTCACTATTTTTTAAACCAACACACAAAAAGTTTTATGCAGCTTATCAGCAGTAATTTTTTTCTTCTGCTAAATTTGCTCATTATTATTACTATTATTTGAGTGGTTTTGCCAAAAAGTCCACAGATGTAATTTATATAGCAATCAATTCCTATAAAATTATAATTATTTTTTACTATAACTTTGTTTATTTTATAATGGACATAAATCAAAGTTCTCTTCAATAATTATCATGGTATTAAAATGATGCAAAAAAATAATCGGATCATTTTCAAGTATCGCTTATTGCATCTTAGACTTTTTGCTTTGCTTAATTACAGATCATAAAAGTTTTATATCAATATTTACATTTTTGTAGTACAGACAACATTAATTTGTCTACACATATAAAATAAACCATAACAAGAAGATAAATTTGCATAAAGTGCAGCTTCTTATAGAATTTTCATTTATAACGTTGTAGTGTTTTTTTTTCTCTGAATCAATAATGTGATTAAACCAGTTCATGGCATACCAGCCTATAAAATATGAATTGACATTTTGGTTGTTTTTTTTTTGCAATTCTAAATTTATTCTGTTAAGTATTGAGACTGCCTCACTTTAGGCATCTTCAGTTAAACACCTACACAATTAACATCGAATCGCCCACAGCTGTACAGAAGACTGGTGTTGCTTCTTAATATTCATCTGTAACTATACTACTGCTGCTGTTTTTTTTTACCGGTGTTGCAGTAGCTATTTGGAGTCTATGAATACGAAATTTGTAGTGTTAGGAAAACACAAAGTCTGTTTAAGATTTTCGCTAAGTAGTGGACTAGTGAGCGCATAGCTAGGCAGATATTGTATGTGCTGATCATATACGAATATGATGAACGTTGGTTTAATTAAAAAAAGTAAAATAGTTTTTTTTTTGATTTACAGGCTGGAAAGAATATAATGGTGAAATACTGTTATTACGTAGAACCACCAGAAATTCGTTGCATTTTTTTATGTTAGTGAACATTATCAGAGCACTACACGACATATGTAATTACATTTTGGATTTAGATCACAATTACATGAATTTTCGTACGATCTACTTATACAAAAACTCAATAATGTAGTTCTAGTTTTTATAGCTACTGATTCCTGTGAAACGATACAAGTAATACAGAGTTGAACATATTGAATAATATTTTTAAAATTATAATAAGGAAGTGCTTGATATAAACAATATAATAATCAAATGTTATTGTTAGCTTCAGTTAATGTAATTATTTAAAACTTAAAAACATTTAATTATTTTGGCTTGAGTTCAGTTTGAGTTTAATTGAAAAATTAAATTAAAGCCGAACTCAAGCTAAAATAATCAAATTTATTTGGATATAAGCCCATACTTTTCGTCTAAACTCATAACTTAATACTTAAAAATATTTTCAAAAAAAGTTTTTACTGATTTAGACGCAACAATTGTTTGATATATTACAAAAAATTAAAAAAATATTTTTTTTTGATTCAGTAAATTTTTTGTTTGACATTTGAAAATATTTAAGTTATGAGTTTAGTTGAACTGTATGGGATTGTATCCAAAGAAATTTTATTATTTTGGCTTTGTTTCGGTTTTATATTAATTTTTGAATAAAATTATTGAAAATATTTTTAAACAAATTCATTTACAAATTCAGACAAAAAGTTTGTCTAATAAATTGCAAAAAAAAAACAGGAAAGGATTTACTTTTTTTCATAGAATATTTCATTGAAAATAATTCTTCCAAAAAAAACCGACTGCAAAATAGGCGTGGAGCCACCCCCATATTTTATAATCATGTACTTTTACGAGAAGTTTGCGAAGTTTCATAACAATCGGATATGAAGAAGTAGTTAAAATTACTATTTTCTTTTCGTGGGCGTGGCCCCGCCCTCTTTTCTAACCACAATTATGTATTGTAACGATAATTAAGTGTGTATGCAGAGTTTCCTAAAAAATAAGTTAAAATGCTTATTTATTTTCATGGGCGTGGCACTGCCCATTTTTTCTAAACATAATGTTGTATTGTAACGATAACTAAGATTGTGTGCAAAGTTTCAGAAGAATCGGTTTAGTAGAAGTTGTTGAAAAAGAATATTTATTTTGCATGGGCGTGGCAAATCCCACTTTTGTTATCCTGATGTAGTATTTAAACAGATGCCTAATGTAAGTGTACAGTTTCATAAGAATCAGTTAAGTAGAAGTAGTTGAAAACGAATATGTATTTACTTTGTTTGGGAGTGACCCCGCCCACTTTTCAACGGGACATCCTTTTGAATAGAAAAAAATCCGAAATCGGTTCATAAATGGCGGAGTTTTGAGGAAACATACATAAAAAAATACATGACGAATTGATAACCTTTCTCCTTTTTTTTGAAGTCGGTTAAACAAATCTTTTTTAATGAAGTTGTTGAGACATTTGTGTCTATATTTATTAATTTGTTTGTAGATCCATTTTTAAACAAAATATTTAATAATTCATTGAATTTCTGTACTCAAAATGAAATTTAGTCTTTTCTGTACATTTGCTCTCATGTATGCAGTTCAATATATTCTATCAATATTAATATTATAGTAGAAAGCTTGAAAACATTATTTGTATCACACTGTAACAACACATAAATTTAGCTTTTATCGGCTTTAGTAGCTACTATTGAGCCGCAGCTAACAAAAACTAAAAATATGTATATTGGCGACGTGTTTATTGATGCCACACAAAACATAAACTGAAAAATATTAAATAGAAAAGAAAAAAGTTGCATTTGGAGGCGTTTAAGTTGCTGCAACGAACGCACATGTAATGCCCGCTAGAGACTTTTGCCATCACTCTTTCGGCACTAACACACATGCACGAATATTGGTCTAAATTTACTAATTTTTACGCGAATATTCTGATTACTTTTAAATGCAGTTGTATGTTCCTGCCAGTCTTGGTGTTTCTCAATAATTTTTATGTACACAACATACACTGTAATTTTATGTTTTGGTCTTTTGCGTTGTTTTTTGCTATTAAATTCATCAATTTTTATATGACAAGACGGTGTTAATACGAGTGGCATGTTTAAAATGAAAAACTATAAAAATGTTGTTACTGCAACTATTGGATTGAATGAAGAGCAACAGCCACATGTATTTTTCAATTAATTATTATATGTGTACAGTTAATAACAATGTTGTTGTTTTATTGCGCAAAAATCAAAAGACTTAAGATGCAAGACTGATTTTTTGCTTGTTTTTATTAAAAAAAAAATTAAGGAAAAGTGGGCGAAAATTTGAAAATGTATGCCGGCTGGACAATGTAGTATACGAAATTATATAGTGATCTAAAAAGTGCGAAATAAAATTTAGAAATATTTTCTATCGGCTCGGCTCTTAAATTGCAATGAGGTTATTTCTGTACTTAATATTTTAATTATATTTCACATAATTTCTCTGCTGTTATAATGAGGCAGAGTTATATTAGGTAGATTAGGCGCGACCAATGTACCATCCGTCATGTTACTTGGTACAAATGTATACTAAGCGTGCACAGAAAATATTATCACCACAACATTTTTAAACAAAAGTTTGTTTGTAAATAAATTTCATTTTCAGTAAATGTTCTTTACTGAATCAATGAATTTTTTGCTTGACTTTTATTAAGAACTCAAACTTCAAAAACAAGAAGAAAAACTGTGTCGTAAGAAACGACCACGATAACGACATACACAAAACTAAAAGCAACAACAATAATGGCAAAAGGGATGCTGTGTAACAAGTTGGTTCGCTGAAGGTTTTTGAGTGAACCAATTCATTAATGCCATTCTATTAATTCTCATTCATTTGGTTAGATTCTTTAGACAAAGAGTCAGACTTGAACACATTGAAATTTCATAAATGCTTAACGAATGATGATAATGACCCAGACAAAAACTTTGTTCAAAAAATCCAGTAAATATTTTTGTTTGATTAAGCCAACGACTTTGTTTAATATTTGTTAGTATTTTAAGACTAATTGTTTTATAGATTCAGACAAAAATATTGTTTGATATTTTTAAGAAATCCAGTAAATATTTTTGTTTGATTTAGTTAATAGTTTTTTTTTACAAGTAGTAATTGTTTTTAGACAAATTCTTTTATAGATTTAAACAAATACATAGGATGCCTTTTATTTGTATGGGACACTTATTGTACCAAATAAAAGCTTGGAAAAAAGAACTGAAATTCGCACAAAACCATAAATGTGAAAATTAGGCCAAGTTCCTATTCAAAAATTTCGGCTGCAAAAGGTACTAAGATCAAACTAAAGACCAAGTTGTGGATAGGTAAAATATCATCTGATTTCTAAGCAACCTCTTAGCTTGGCAATATATTTTTTGCCTTTCTAATATGAGAAAGAACAATGGGAAAAATGTTAGCAAGCTTCCAGGTTGCCTAGAAATGAAGTGGTATTGTACCTATCAAGAACTCTGCCCTTATTTTGATCTAAGTACTTTTTACGGCCGAAATTTTTGGATTGGAACTTGGCCTTATTTTTACATTTATGTTGTTGTGCGGATTTTATATTTAAATAGTACTTGATACTTTAAACAGCTTAGATCTCAAGCGGTTATAATTTTTTTATTCTTCCCGAAAAGTTCATTTTAAAATCGTCCCGTAATAAATTGCGATGTCTTTAAAATTTTTATTTTTCCCACAAAAGCTTTTCGTTATTTATTTAATACATTTTAAAGAAAATTATAGAATATGAAATACAATTTTTTAAAACACATGCCATTCATTGTGTAAAATTTTATGAGTTTTTTGTTTGAAAATTTTAAATAAAATTTTATGTACGCATAAAATAATATGAAATATAAAAAAATAGGACTTATATATGACACCGCTTTGAATTGCCCAAATATGTTTTGATGAAAATAAAAAAAATCGTTTGCGGAAACCTTTTTTGTACTATTTTATTTAGTTTTGTACTATTTGTAACTTCGCTACGAAAATCTTTTCGCCAAAAATATGTAAAATGAAATAAAAATGCAACAAACAGTTGTTTTTCACATTAAAATGTTTGTGTTACTTTATATATGAGAAATATCAGAAATAGAAGGTGGCCGGCCGGTGCCAACAGGCCGAAGGCGGCTAACTGAAGGCTGAAAGTGGCGACAAAAGCCGATAGGCCGAAGGTTATTTTGGTTGTTGGAAATAAGTACAGAGAGCCGACCAAATGTGACTGGTAGAATATTTCCGACCGAAGCCGACAGGTTGAAGGTGGCCGCCCGAAGGTGGGTAAGGTGGGTGGGAGACGACAGAAACTTAGCTCCTAGCTGGTGTCCCAAGATTTGTTATGGATTAGATACTTTATACTGAAAATTTTGTAAAAAGCGTTGCCAAGGCTGGGGGGTGGGGTATAAAATCTCCGAAAATAGCGTTACGTAATATGTGAATAGGCCCTAAATACAGAGATTCCAAAGACAGAAAACTATGTTAAAAAAAGTTTTTTTTCAATAAAATGGTCACCCTGTCGTTATATACCGTGTGATATCTAAATAACTTTTGGTATATTTAGGCCACACCTGGAGCCTTAAATAATTAAAAGTTTTGCACTCTTGGAAATTTTTAAGGAAATTAAAATTGTCTTTCATACGTTTTAATAATTGCTCTGCTTTCAAAATTTGCCAGAATCTTTGTATGCTCTGGAAAAATATTAATCTAAGTTATTTAATTAGTTTGGCTTAAGTTCATTTTTAATTAAATCTTTCGATCAAACTATTTTCGATTTAAGAAAGAAATTCTAATTAAATAACTTTGGATAAAAACCATACAGTTCGAGTTCGACTAAAAATTCATAACGAAATTTGTTCTATATAACCTAAAAAAACCATTCTTTGGAGAAAAAATACCATCCTTTTGAGAAAATCCTTAAAAAGGGCGGTTTTTAAATAATCCATGCTCAGATGGCTGTAACCTTTAAACTAAAATTGATATCGTTTTATAGAATTTTTAGAGTTAAGATTTGAATACTTATTGCAAGTTCAATTTTATATTGAAGATACAATAAAAAAGAATAAACGAAAAATAAATTCCCATTTGTACTAAACATCCGGAAGTCATCAATCTTTTATAATATGTTTATGAGTTGGATATTATGAGAACATTAGATTTGAAATACGCGAACATAATGCTTTTATTGTGCGGCGATTTTAAATGAAAGTATTCGAGTGCTCGCAATGAAATATCAAACGAATAGAAAAATTTTATTACTTTAGTACTCAGACAATTTTTAAGATAACTTTTCTACGCTTTACTTGTTTGTGAAACCATATTTTCTTTTAGCACATTCCAATTAGAATGTAGTCATACAACATCTAAAATTTCTAACACTTTCTCAACACGTCCTAAACAGTACTAATGACTTAAAATCCCACCATTTCGTCTTAATTTTGTAATCAAGTGGATAGCAACTACAAGACAAGACAAAACAAAATCAAATAAAATCTTCTTTTATTTGACTACAATTGATTTTTTAACATTTTGACCTCACAACTCTTTAGCGTACACAAGAAAATTTGTCAAAGTTCAGTAATTGTTTTGTCACCCATGTTACGTACTCGTACCAAAAACAAAAAAACTCTACAACAAGTCAAAAGATAACACTTTAAGACACGATTATCATTTTTGGAAAATCGTAAGCAACTAATAGACATATAAACAAACATTACCAAATCCATATGCAGGCATACATACCGCGATATATCCTAACGTACACTTTTTATACATATTTATGTATGTATCTAAGACACATTTTTTTTTCTCTTAACAACCCACCATCTATTTTTTTTCCTCGTCTTTGAGGTTCTTTTTTTTCTTATTTTTTAGACACGTACTCATACACCTCCATGGTTGGCATTACAATTAAATTGTATGATGACTTGAACGTAGCGTGTGAATATTTGTTTAAGTTAAATAAAAAAAATATTTCTATACAATATGTCTAATAGTTTGTCTGTCTATTCAAATATTATTATGTGCCTATGAATCTAACATGACTGTCCGTCTTTTTACCTCTTGTAAATATGATTAACATTGGACATTTGTTTATTTTGTTTTATTATTTTGTTTTTATTTTCCTCGATAACTTAACAAATCTACAAGATTTTCATATATATTAAAATTTTTTCTTTTCTTAAAAAAAACGAATATGCAGATATTTATGTCCACTTAAACGAATATGGAATTGTAATATAATTTAAATACACCTTATATTTTTAACCGAATTTATAAAAAAAGTTTAAGATAAACTTTCAACCTCGAAAGTATATGTTTTTTGAAACTAAGTTTTTAGTTTTTTTGTGGTATTGTTTAATTGAGTATCAGTGAGCTGCAACAAATGTTAAAACTTGCGAGTATACACAATCACGTACTCTGATTTTTTGTGATGCGATCATTTTTGTTCATTAACAAGTAATGATTGCGAGCTCATTTCAAGCAATCAGTTTTAATTACTTGTATTCGCAATGAACATGAATGTTTGTGATTCGTTTCTTTGGTATGATTGTAACCGCACCGGATTACAAGGAACATGTACTTTGCATCATTCTTGTAAAACTATTTATGACCAGCGCATGGTAGAATAATATAACAGGTAGCCGCACAAATAATACAAATGTACATTTGGGATAGAAAATTTCAAACATTAATAGAGAGGGTATGTTTGTGTTTGTAGAACATAAGTTGGAAACATACGTGTGGTATTGTGCGTGCAACGTAGCTATTTCACATATACACAACATTTGACAGTTCGTACCATGAAAAAGGCAAATAAAAAATAATCTGCTGGCGTTCCAGGCCTACCTTGTATATTATCATCAGATAAAATCTATTTTATTTTGAGGACATATATTCTCATGCTCTCAGTTTTAGCCACTCATTCACTCATTCACTCTCAACAATGTTGCCGAGTTTTAATAAAATTTCACATATTTTTCATACGAAAAATAAAAACAAAAGTTAATAAACAATAATATGAGAGCATTTTGAAGCTACTGCCGTCGATTTATTTCGGGCCTGTTCATTTGAGAGCGTTTTTGCCTGAAGTTGAAGACTTAGTTCTGTTTCATCATATATAATCTATTTTATTTTGAGAACGTTTTTTCTCATGCTCTCAGTTTTAGCCACTCATTCTCTCAACAATGTTGCCGTGTTTTAATAAAATGTCACACATTTTTCATACGAAATATAAGAACAAAACAAAATAAACAAAAATATAAAAGAATTTTGAAGCTACTGTCGTCGAATTAGTTTTGGGCCTGTTTATTCTTGCAGCGTTTTTGCCTGAAGTTGCAGACTTGTTCTGTTTCATCATTTAGACATACTTGACTTATTTGGTTCGTGTATTATACTCGAATGTGAAGAATACTGCTAAAGGCTTGATTGACTTGTACTTGTTATTTAGCCCTAGTGAATAAGACGGCTTCATCATACTTGTTGCAGCTCGCTGTTGAGTATTGTTAGATTACAGATTCTCAGAGAAAATAACTGAAATAGGTACTGTGTGGCATAACTGTGTATACTCTTAGAAATTGTTGTACTACCTGCTTATAATGGCAATTAGAGTATCTAATCTATAAACTATTGTTAGGTCAACCGGTGAATTTTGCTCCATTATTAGATCGAATAATTTAAAATTATAATTTCGATAATACCATCGCACAGCAAAATGGAGATTTTTTAATATTCTGAAATTAGAATAGCTGATTCTTATCTGTTTTCGTCTGCTGATTATGATGGCATCATTACGTTATATTAGCAGCTCCAGTTTTAAAGATATAGTAAAATTTTATATTTACATAATTTACACCAATGTTTTGTTATTAATTTACACAAGCATCTCTTTCCTTTGAGTAGAGTCTTTTTGGTGCATATATCAGGCTATCTTACCGTTATTGCAAGGATGTCAAAAATTGTTTGTTTTTGATTTAGTACTTAAAACATTTTTTATTTGTAAATTTTCTGAAATCGGAAAAAATAATCCTAATGTTTTTTCGTCCGCTGATTACGATAATAACATAAGTTTTTGGAGCGAAGTTCCCTATGGCACGTTCTACATATCAATGTTTTCTATGCTGGGGGCTAAACAATTTTTTTTTAATATGAAAAAATACTTGTAATGAATACGTCCCTGCGGAAAATATTGTATCAATTGCCTTGAAAGTACTTGTCCTATGACTGGTGAAAATAGGAATGGTAAAAAATGGTACTGAGTCGTCAACGGTGAAAAGAGGTCATATTAAAAATTATAATAAAAATGTTACATGCATATTTTTTCTAAATCAAAAGTATTTATTTAAAGTACTGTAATTTAACTAGTATAAAAGAAACCACCATAGGACAAGTACCTTAAGTTTGGATGAGAACCTGTCACTGAGTATCTTAATTATGTCAATTGAGCCCCTTTAATGATAACCCCATGTAAAAGTTACCGTTCCCTTTCATATAAATTTCTGGTTACATGACTTGACTTGCGACAGGTTTTCTTCCCTCTGGAAGTGTAAAAATCCTACCAGAAATATTGTACCAATTGTCTTGAACGTACTTGTCCTATGACTGGTGAAAATGGGAATAGTACAAAATGTACCTGATTCGTGACCGGCGAAAAGAAAACACACCATTTAACTATGTATAACAAAAATGGTAAAAATATACCCCCAACTGTACAAGCAGATTTTTTCTAAGTCACAAATATTTGTTTGAGGTACAGTATGTAATTTGACTAGTACTAAAGAAACCACCACACGACTAGTACCTTAAGTTTGGTTCCAGAGCCTATCACTGAGTATCATAATTATATCAATTGGCCCCCTCCAATGACAACGCCATGTAAAAGTTACTGTTCCCTTTCATATAAAGCTTTGTAACCCGAACCGGTTGCTAGTCCTTGATAACCAGTCACGTGACCTGTTTTGTTCAGGCTCTCTTCCTTCTAGGGAATACATGTAACAAATACTTATAAGAAAGACGTGTAATAAATACGTGTAAAGAATACTGGTAAAAGCCGTTTTAGACTATAATGAAACTAGTATTAACACTTTTGAAGAAAATGCTTCCTTAATATAGTTGTTGTTTAAAAAATTTGCCAAAAAAAAAATAACAAATTATCATGTCAGAGTATGGTGATTATATCGTAAGCCTATTACGGGCTTTATAAAAGCTGTATATTTTAAATATATGATATAATCACTATAAATAATATAAAATTTTCTGTATTGTTCATACAACGCACAGTGGCTTAAAAACGTTTTTTTGTGGAAGAAATTCGGTATCTAGTGAACTGCTCGCGGGCAAACCCCCGAATTCGGCTACCACGGACGGTACGTTTCTTAAAAAATCGCCAAAATTTAGTTTATAGTCGGCAACTTAAAATTTCTTACATATAGAATGTATACAAAACACATTCTTACATGTGTGGTTTATCTCTTTTAGTTTCAGAGATAGTTGAGCTCGAAATTTTTTTTCTTTTATTTTGGTGAAGCCTTAATTAAGTTTTTTTGTTGTGGGGAACGAACCTAATGGCCTATAATTTTTTTATTATTATTGATAAAATGTAGAACAAATGTGGAAAATTTCATGCCGATATTCTTTATTCGCTAAAAAGTTACACGCATCGGAACATGACACATGTAAAATATGTAAGATGTTTGGGGGTTTTCCCAAAAAGGTGTTATTGTTTTTTCGGTCATATAAAATAAATTTACTCTGGAACATACAAAAGTTTTGGCAATTTTTTGAAGAAAATCTATATAAAATGAGTGTAGAAGAAAAATCGAGTCAAAAGAGATAATGATTCTCCCTCCAGCCCTATCCAAAATTGACCAATTTTGAAATAACATTTATAATTTCCTTAAAAATTCCTCGAAGTGCAAAGCAACGATCGTCACATGACGACAAATATTCTAAGGCCTTAGGTGTTGCCTAAACATATGTAAAGTTATTTAAATATCACACGGTAAATAACGACAGGGTGACCATTTTTGTAAAAACAAAAAATTTTTTGGAACATACATTCCCCGTCTTAGGAATTGTAGTATTTGAATACTAAAAATGGTAAATACTATTTTTCTATCTATTAGAAAACTATTTCGTTTATAAAAGTTCCAAATTTTGTCACAATATCTCTGTCCGTTAAAATTTCAAGAGATTTGGAATATTATTATACTATATTCCAAAAATATTATTAAATCATAAAGTTGGAGGATTAAACGAGGTAAGTAACACAAGTATATAAAGTTTTTACTGCTGCAAACTAAAGCTGTTTCTTATTTTATTTGGGGTGGTGAATTCGAATCTGAACTCAGTTTTTTTCAAATTTGTTCAAGCTTTCGAGATATAGCGTTATGTTAAATAAAGAAACAGTTGCACGACATATGTTAGCATAACTAGAGAACTGTTCGTTATATTTAGTTAAATAAAAAATCCAAAATTTTAAAACATTAATATCTTTAAGCCGTACACATATTGCTTTTTGACCTGCTTATTAGTTTCAGAGATATCGTGGGACTTGTGCAAAAAAAAAGTTTTTTATATAAATTTCATTTTTAAAAAATTCATAGAAAAAATCAAACTAAATATAAATTCCGTTATTTTTTTTTTTGACTTATGTATATAGGTCAATGTGTTCCAAATAAAACAAGCCATATTTCATTAAAATCGACCTGCAAGTTTGAGTTTTAATCACAATTAAATGAGAAAACTCAATTGATAAAAATCACGATTGTTCATACAAAGTAACATTTTAATTTGCGCGTGTGCGTATGAGTGTCCCTGCATGTGAATTTAAAAAACCTCAACTCTGTCTGTGTGAAATTTCAGAACAATATCCTTAAAAGTTCACTAGATACCGAAGTATTTCCAAAAAAAAAGTTTTTAAACCACTGTGCAGCGTCTTTTATACGTAACTATTGCATTAAGGACAAGCAAATTAATAAATTTTTAATTATTTTGGCTTGAGTTCGGTTTTAATTTAATTTTTCAATTAAATTATATTTTTATTTAGAGATATATGTGAAGCATGTAGACAAAGAAAATTTTTGACTGCGCGTAGGGTTGAACTGACGTTTCGATAGCTCCCGCTAATCTCATCAGAGTTCTTTACCGCTTAGACTACTCGACTAAAGTCGGGTGCTTGCAATCAAGAGCTGAATATCATCTACTTTTAATCAATTCATACTGTCACTCTTAGAGCTGTATTTCGTATGATAGTTATTGATATTCAGTTTTTTCTTTGTCTTGTGTTAAGCTTTTTTTATTATTTCTCTATTCTTGTATGAATTATCATCGATAATTATAGTACTAGTCTGTGTGAATGTTTTTTTGTTCAGTTTTATTTAAACATATACATCATTTTGCTAAGTGCCTTTATAACCTTTTCTTTGGATATAATATAAAAAATTTAATTTTCTCGTTATACCCTGTTCAGACATACGCCTCAATTACGCAATTTAGGAAATTTACGCAATTAAGGCCTTAATTGAGCTCAATTTACCATACAAGGCTTCAGTTAATAAATTGAGCAATTAGTACCTAATTGTTTCATAAATAGAGTAAAGTTCGAAATGCAACCCTTTGTGACAAGTATGTTTACTGCGAAGTATATTCAGTGAGAAGCAAAAATTGTATACAGTGGCAAGCCCATGGTGTAATAAGTATACAGATGGAAGTATAACGTCAGATGACTATTTTTTGCTCAGGTAATTTTGTTCATAAGCTACGACAAACACGTGTATTTTTTGTCAACCATTATCTAGTTTTTATTTTATTGTTGTATTCGCTACCCTTATGCGGCCACCTGTATACTTATTACATCATTGGCAAGTCTAATGCTAATTGCGTAAGCTTAATTTAATATGTGTGAACAATCAATTTAATTGCTCAATTAAAATTAAATTGTCCCAATTAAAAATCCATGTCTGAACAGGATATTATAGAAGAACCGTGTTAAAAGAGGATTGCCACAGTTTTCAATGAGTGTTTGAGTGAAACCATGTTGAGGAAACCCATATTTTAGCAATATTACCTATATAACATAATATTTGGCATGTTATTTCATTTCCTAGTAGAATGGTTCAAGGTAGATCTATAAGGTAAACTTATCGGCGAATTGATACAACAAAGTAACTTTATTTTTGGAATTGTGGTGTCAAAAAATGTACGAGAAAAACTTAAAGCGAATATTAAAATGTGAGTGGATTAGTAAAATACAGACCTTATATATCGACCTTGGAATGGTTCATACAAATAATATTGATATGAGATTACGTCTAGTAAAGTTAGAAGTCCTTAAATATTTCTTATACACGATGTTTTTAGCTTGGATGATTTTATGCTACAAAAGGACATGTTCAAATACAATTGGCAATAATTGAAAGCCTTCTTCTATGATTCACTGCTTGTTTTATGCAAATCTTATAAGTAGTTTAAAAGTTACAAATTTCATTACCATTTTTAAGTGGCGAAGAAAAACAGCACACAAATTTGCTCATCATCACCACGAGATTCTTTGATTTTTTTCCTAATGTTTATTGCATGGGATTCCCTGATTAACCTGAACTGACCAAATTTTTATAATTTATATAAAAAAAATTTAGAACAAATAAAAAATAGTTTTAAGAATTAAAATTAAGAATATGAATTCATGTGCTCTAAGATTTTCCCACTGAGATAAACTTGAACCAACTCCTGTGGAGTAGAGACTTGAAAACAACTAAAACGTCTGGTGTCTACCTATCAGCACTTACTTAATAAATACGTAAAGCTTAACAAATAAAAAAATAATGGTGCATGTTAAAATTTAAAATGGAAATGCAAACTAAATGAAAAAAATATAAAAGCAATACATAGATAGAAAAAAATTGTTACCTTAGAGAGTAAAGTGCAGCAAATATGTTGAAACTGCTTTGCAGGTTCCTTGCCATGTATTGCCATATGTTTGTTTTGGCCATGTTAGTTCATTTGGATTATGTTTAGCTAATCGAGCACATCAGATGCCTTTCATAAGCACAATAGAATCGTTTGAATATAATATTATAATTTAAATTAATATCAAGCATTAAAAATTTTCTTTTATATATTTTCCCTCTCAACTACCACAAGTATAGAACTATTTCTATGTTATATCTGTTGCTTATTTCTGTTAATAATATTAACATTCTGAATGAAGCAGCTTTTTGTTGGTTGGAAAAAAATCATTCCTTAGGACTGCTACAGTTAAAATATTGGATGATGACATTCCACAGAGAGCTTTTTAATGCTAAGGCATAGATTACTTAATGATTACATTTTTAAATTCACACATTCAAATTGCGGTAAATATATAAAAATTGCGTTTAGTACATATTTGGGAGATTCACAAGGTAGTCATAAAATTATATGTTTTAAAATAAAAACACGAACAAAATATGACTACTCTGAGCAACTCCTAATAAGTTGGTGGCATGTCATAATGTACAGTGACATAATGTCCATGAACACTATGTCACTCCAAAATGTATAATAACGTCCATGAACATTAAGACACTTTTGAAAATTTCGTAATATCCGTGGACTTTATCACATTATTATTATTGTGGACAGTATGGACGTTTTAAAATGTGTCATACTGTCCATACTTTTAAAAAATGAAAACAATTAAAACACATCTTTATATGCCCGGTTACCAATGGTGGGAAATAAAGTCAATTGACGTGAACAAAAATTTTGAAGTAGCACCAACAATGCTTAAAGAATGTCGATTTAAAGAAATATTTGTAATTAAATTGATAAATTGAAAGTTTTAAGATATTTTACTTTTTTTACTAAAGAGTCTCTGCATAGCCGACCTTAGACCGGGCTTAAGGATTTCTTCCTCTCGGTATATCGAAAAGATGCTTCACTGAGTAAAGATTTTTGCATAGCCGGCCTTTGTCAGGGCATAAGGATTTTCTAACGACTAAGCAGAAAATCGACATAGCAAGAGGGGAAGCCCTTAAGACGGGCCGAAGGCCGTCTGTGCAAAAGTCTTTACACTCTAAAAATTGTCATAATGTCCATGCACCTTACGACACTGCCCTCAGGGACTTTATGACTCTTTTGAAAGTGTCATAATGTCCATGGATGCTATGACACTTTTTGGAGTAACATAATGTCCATGAACATTATGTCATTGGACATTATGACATGCCACCCATAAGTTAATGTGGTATTTCAAATTTGAGTAAGCTGATAAAAAAAAATCAATTATAAATTTTTGAGACCAAATTGTCAAGAACAAATGAAACAACTAAAATAATAGCCAGTTTGTTCTTAATTTAGTAAAGTAAATAATTTCCTACCTAAATATCTTTAAAACACTTAATTTTTAATTGAAGTAAAAAATATTTTTTTCGCACATAGAATAAGAAATCGTTCAAATACATAAACACAAACAAAACCAGCTGTTGCTGGTGATGGAGGCGATTCATTTTCTGGAAGGCTGCTAGTGCAAAAACGTGACTGTCAGCTGCTTAAGATTAAAAAAAAAATTTTTTCTCACTTGCATATTTTCATATTAATATATTTTTTATTTTTACTCATTTAAAACTTATAAAAATTCAATTATATGTAAAGTTATAAAACTGTGAATAATTTTAGATCACACTTAAATATATATTACACACCTATACACATATCAATGGCGCACTGTGTTGCGGCTAGTGGAAAAGTAACTTTTTTCCGATTATTTTTTTTCAGTGTTTTTAATGATGCAACTTTGTCACAGACATTCCAAGTAAACAAAAAACACATAAAGCTTATTTTTATGTTGGCCCGTTGATTTTTAATTGATTTTAGAAGTCAAATATACAAAATTTTCACGAAAAGAGGGGATTTCAGGGCTGTATTCAAAATGATCTCATTTGATTTTGGTGACAGATATTTTGATTCGGAAAAAAATCTGCCTTTGGACAAGTATCTTCTGTAAAAAAAGGAATGTTGTTTGAGACATTTTCATATGCACCTTTTTTAGAGCGAAAACCCGACAAAAGGTCCATTTTTCCTTAAAATTTGGGTTAGGTAAGCAATATCTAAAAAGTCCCAGAGAGTCCCAGTTCCAAACTACTACAGAAATGTTACATAATTTGTTTTCAACGAACTGTGAAAAAATTAGCTGCCCATACCTGCCCTCCTGGGAGTTATAGCGATTTTAGTATATCACTCTCAGTATTTATTCCATAGAAATAGAACGGAAATTCTCGGAATCACTTATTGAATAATTTAATCATATTGGCTTTCGGGTGACTTTCCGTCATCCCACGTCAAATTTTTATTATTTTCAGACCGGTTTCGGCTAATCGCCATCTTCAAGGACTTCAGAAACACAAGGCTTTACCATGCGAAGAAAACATCAAGAGAAGACAATTGTGAAGACATATTACATTATCTGCTCGCCAATTCTGATCCCGCAATCACAAGTAGGAGAATACTGAAGGAGAAGAAACACCTGGAATTATCAGAGGAAGCAATGAACTTATTGGTAGATGACTGATAATTTGTAATTTTTCTGTAGAATGCAATAAAATATGCCTGTGTTATAAAATAGTATCTTCAAAGTTTTTTTTTTATTCTACATCTATTCTAGCACTCCACAAAAATGAGCATAACTTTCTTAAAACTGAAGCTATTGACTTCAAACCGGTATCAAATTAAAGCTTTTATTGCCACCTTTCAAATACAAAATGAAATAGATTTTGGTTTTATATAAAATTTCAGAGTTTTTCAACAAATATCGAAAAATCATGAAAATTTGACGTTAATAATTCTTGTTCGGACAACCCTGTAATTTATTTTAAAAACTAATCATAGGGTATTTATCAGAAATAAAAGAAGAATTAAAATACATTTTTTTTTAAATTTTTCGAACAATTTATTTTTTATTTTTGATTTTTGTTGAAAATTTGACCCAAAAATTTTTTTCGGTGTAAATTTTTTTTCACTCATTCTGTTTGCAATTTCATTCTGACCAATCTGTTTCTCATCGATACAATTAAAATTACAGTTTAGGCAATATGATTTCCAAAAAATTCCGGTTTCGCAACACTGTGTGGCGGCGGCCTGTAAATATTATCTTCGGCTCGTCCTCAGAGATTCGGCCGTTCGGCTCAGATTTGTACTCTATAGTTATGACAATCAATAAACTCAGTACACAAAGTCTTATTACTTTAGGACATTTTTGCTTGAAGCACAACAATAATGCTATAACGTTTAAACTATTGTAAGATATTAGAACATTACGACAATGAGACTTGCTAGCAGGCGGTTTGAATCCTCCCATTGTATTAGCTAGACTATGTGGTTGTTGATGCTAGTATATTAATAAATAATTTCTTTTATACTTCAGTAGTTGCGATTACATTATTATACTTACTCATATGGAGGTGAATTGTGTGGGTGAAAAGCAAAAGGGTACAAACCCCAAAACTATAACAATTGAGTTAATTGCAAGAATCAACACTTAATACCAATATCTCTCATTCTACAAAAATTTAGACCTTTGCAATGAGCTCAATAGACGGTATGTATTAAAAACCAAAAATATTATGTATGAAATGTATCGGAACAAACAACTTTGAAGCTTAATTACCCAGAATTTTCTATTTTTCACTTTAACTCCTTTACTTTTAAATAGATTGATAGATAGATAGATAAATAGATAGATAGATAGATAGATAGATAGATAGATAGATAGATAGATAACATTTGAAGCCGCAAGCGGATGAATAATTGAGCACACATTAAATTTGTCATAAAATAAATTGAAAAAAACATTATTATTAATGGTTTTTTCTTTAAATTACTGATTTCCAATTACATATTTATAAATTTATGAGTTGGCAAAATAACATCTTGTTTAAGACAACATACTATTTAAAAGATGGCTAGAGGTAGCGATGTTCATTTGCAACAATGTTTCATATTATAGTTGCAATGGGATATCCCCTCTTTCTTTGTTGTTTTTTACTTAACACTACTGCATGTTAATTTAAAATTTTGCCTAAAATTAAATAAACATAGAAATTAAAAAAGATAATCTAACAAAAGTTTCTAAAACTTTATTTATGATATTCATACATTAACAATTTAATGTAAATATTTGCTGAGACTACCATGTCGAACGTGTATGAGAGCTTTGAGTATGTATGTATACATATATTTCATCGATGTTTGCCTTTATGTGCTTGCAACCTGCAGTTAGTAAATGTAGTAATAAGCCGATGGCATAAATTGCATGCAATATAAAAATAATGCTTATTGCTTGAAATGTGTTACTTTTATTGTATACAATCAGGAAGACAAGACCAAAATACTCGTACTTTATTCAAACATGCCAAATAACTTGAAGACCAAATATAAGTGTATGCATTCATGTCTCTTGCTTTCACGGCTGAATAAGGAGGACAAAGAGGTGGTAACACACATGCACATTTCAAAGAAGCGCAATCCATTGAAACATCACTAGTGTAGACTCCCTATTAATACTCTTTTGACAAACGTACTCTTTGCTAAACTTATCATTTATGAAATTAGACAAAATATATAGATATGTATATTAGGCAAATCACTTTTTACAATTTTGCAAAATAGCCTAGGACGGAACGGAATCTTATTGTGTCTACTTGAAAAAATCTGAGACTTTACCAGACAATGAGCCGAATTGTCTAAGATTCCCTCAGACATTTGGTGGAGCAGTAGGCAGTTTTCTGGTACGACGTTTCTGCACATTGTCTGAAATATTATCCGATTAATATCAGAATAGTCTGAACATTATCCGAAGGCAATATAATTTCCTTTAAGGCATTTAACAGAGTAGTCTGCACATTTTCTGATCTACGTCTTACGACTTTTAATAGGTACTTCTGCACAATGTCTGATTTTAGTTTTCGTTACAATTCTCATTTATCTCTTGAGCTTATACGCACAAATATTTGAGTTTTTAAGCTTATAAAATATGGGTAAATGTTTTCTGATGAGCTGCCATAAGCAGCACAACAATGCATGGAGAAATTTAAACGACATTTCTGATAAATTTCTAATTTTAGGTCCGACTTTTCTCTGATATTATTACGCCAGGACGTACAACGTATCAGATAAATCGGAAAATTTTCTGATGTTTTGCCAGAAATTTTTCCGACATTAATAAGACATGTCGAAAATTCCTTTAGAATTTCCCTAGGAAATTCGTCGGAATTCGTACAGAGTTCTGTTAGACCTTTCGGTATAGGTTTTAGAATATCCTCAGACAAAAAGATCCGGTCTCTTGTCAACCACTCATATGATTTTCGGTATTTTTTCTGACTGACATCGGATACGAATTCGGCATCTTGTGCAGACTTTCTGACCGACTTCGAACCGAAATCGGCCAAAATTGTTTGCTGGGGTGTTTCATTTACGTGTGTGTATTCATTTGTTATATCAACAAAGATGAATGCTATTATTTTCGCAATTTTCAACAAAAACTTTGGTTGGCATTTTTAATCAAAAAAATATCCAAAAATTGTTGAATTTTCGCCATACAGCTCAGTTTGTTGAAAAAATGTCTGTGTTTGTCGTATTAACAACTTAATTTGTTATATTAATTAAATATATTTTTGAATTTAAATTACATATCAAAAATTCGAAGTGTTAGTTGCAATTTGATGATATGAAAGCCTTGTTTGATAAAAACGAATCTAGATTTACATCTACTCAGTCCATAAATCTTTTTAACATTTACTATGCTCAGTTAGCCCAACCCACTAAATATAACGATTAATTTCGTCCCAATTATTTAAATCGCATCACCAAAGTGAAATTTATATCAAAGCAAAAACAAATGTAAAAAATTGAAAAAAAAATTGTTTTTGTTATTCCTACAAATTCTATAGCAAACAAATGAATAGAAATTCAAGCGTTGCTTTGCTTTACAGAAATTTTAAAATTTTTATGAGAAATAAAACCAATTTATAAAATATTAGAATTTTTTTTTGTTCTCTAAACAAATTTCACTTTGGTGACGTGTTTTGCACAATTACGGCATGAAATATAATGTTTGAGTTATGACGTTTTAGTTATTTTTTCATATTATTTTTCTTAGATCCTTTATAACTGTTGTTTTTAAAGTCATGTTCTAATTTCTTTAAACAAATAGAACATGCATTACCATATAATAAACTGCCTATTAAAAAATATGCAACAGAAAATTACCTTATATTTGTGTTTATCAGATTATGTAAGAAAACATTTACCACACTTAAACATGTTGCACTATTTGTCAAATCGACACAATAAATTTTTGTCTTATTCTTAAAGTTCTTACTTACTTTCTTGTTCTCTAACAAAACTAATCACACCAAACTTATCACTATATGCTCCTCCATTTAAAATGTAACTTCGCTGAGTGAAACAACTTCAGAATAACATTAAAGAACATTAAGTTTAAAGTAGAATCGCATATGTGGGAGTGTTCAATTTCTTTGGCAGAATTGCAATTGGTAAATGACTGTAAGGTATGGAGCAAAGATTTATCCGGTAAATATGTAAATGGTGGTGGGTTATAAAAAAAACCCATACAAACATTCACCATGCCATTAGCTGCTGTAAGGAAAGTCCTAAAAGTTCTTGAGCCTTAGGAAGAACATTGTAAAATCTGTTGAAATACAAACTGATGTCAGATGTCATCTTAAAAAAAAAATACATTTGAATATGTTGAACATAAACGAAAATGTTGTGTTGGTTAACAAGTTTATAGTTTTAAAAAGGGCAATTTGACCAATTCATTCATGATTAGAAATGTTCCTCGTTACCTTTGTCGTCATCATCATTGCCATCTTTCACATCATCGCACTCATAGTCATTGTATTGTCATCTTGTATTTCTTGTAAGATTATTCATGTACACCGCACAGTGGGTCTGATGGCAAAAATATGGGAATACACATGCATATATTTTCTAAAATACTGATCCGATTGCAAAATACACGTACATATATGCGCATACGTTCCCTACAGATAATATTGGACTACGTGGTTCATTTTAACTGAAATTGAGTAGTTACAGCATGGTCCTATGTAATGCAGTCATGGACCATGTCATTTGCAAATAATAGGTTCTAGTTAACCGACAAGTGTTAGCGTTGTAACGAGTGCAATCGCTAAAACACGAACACCTGAGTGCTCCATCGAATAGTAACATAGAGTAGTTTTAAGACTACTGCGATGCAGATATGGGCAAACAAGAGTTTGTAGTTAAGTGACAAGTACTCGTGTTTTAACAATCTCAACACGAACAATTCAGTGCTCTATCAAGTAGTGACATGCAGTAGTTTTGAGACTACTCCGACGTAGTGCAAAGTTGACATCGTAATGTTAAAACGACCACACAGAAAAAACTAAACTTTATTTTCTGTAAAGCAATTCAATGAAATAGTAAATACTTTGTCTAGTAACGGACCTACAAACAAACTTGTAATAATCGACAAATACCTCTCAACAATTTCATTGGGAAAAACGTGCTTTTTCAGTGAAAAAATTGTTTAAATTTATAAAACAATTTGTCTAAAAATATTTAAAAATTATAAACAAAACAATTTACTAAATCAAACAAAAAGATTTACTTGACTTTCTGAAAATATCAAATGATATTTTTGTCTGAATTTATAAAACAATTAGACTAAAAATACTAACAAATATTACCCAAAATAGTTCACTGGATTTTTTGTAATGTATCAAACAAAATTTTTTTCTGGGTCATCATCATCATCAATTAAGCATTTACAAAATTTCACTTTGTTAAATGTGTTCAAGTCTGAATGTTTATCTAAAGACTCCAAAAAATGAATGAGAATTAACGCAACGACATTAACGAATTGATTTACTCAAAAATCTTCTGTAAACAAACTTGGTACAACCGCATTCCTTTTGCTATCATTGTGTTTGTTGTTATTTGTGTGTATGTCGTCATCGGGGTGTGTTTTTTACGACACAGTTTTTCTTCTTGTTTTTGGTGTTTGCGTCCTACATAAGAATCAAACAAACAATTCATTGATTATGTAAAAAACATTTACAGAAAATTCAATTTATTTTTAGACAAACTTTTGTTTGAAAATTTTTTGTTGATAGTTTTTTCTGTGCATTTTTTTCCATACATTACCTTTGAAGTAGTCCTAGTCCTCTATGCAGTATATTTTACATGCGTGTATATTTTACTAGTCGCGTTATCTGCAAGATTACATACAATTATGTAGCATGCTAGTCTATCAGTGTGAAGGTGTGTGTTCAATTTCCACTATTGTCGTTTAAAATTAAATTATGTAACTTGTAATGTATTTGTAAAATATACGGCCCTGTTAAGTAAACTGAATCCGAGTAAATTTCACGTTTTCCAAAAATAAATAATCGTTCGATTGATGTATGTATTTTTAATTATATACGGGTGATTCTTATTTTAGGTGTACATTTTGTGTTTGTTTTTATGAATGTAAGTAGTAGAAATATGGGAAGGTAGGATTAATAATAAGCGTTTCGCCTCATTCAATGGATCCCGAAATAAAATTATATATTTCTATTTTTAAAAAAAATTTTATTATTGAGCGTTACATTTGCTTTTGCAGTGTTTTTTGGAGTATGAATTTTGTCAACACATAAACCACAAAAAATAGATACAGGACTTAAAAGCTCTATACATCTACTCTCTAAAAATAAAATATTATAATAATTGTAGGACGAAATTTAAAGTTATGATTAACGTTGCCAATTTAGCATATTTAATGCTATATCTAGAATTTTTTGAACTCATCTAGCATGAAAAAAATGCTTTTAGCATATAGCATATTTTTCCAAAAATTATTTAGCATTTTTTAGCACATTTTTGCGTTTGAATTTCTATGTTTTACCTCAATTTGTACCTTATTACCGGATGTACAAATATCTAAATGTGACGTTCCACATGAAAAGGGACCTTATCTTTCCCAAAATCTAAAGCCAGTTTTGTTATTTCCTAAAACTACACAATATTTCTAACAAAAATATATGTAAATAGCCAGAAAATTCCAAAATATTGTTTAGTTATAGCATTTTGAAGTTCTAGTATGGAAATCTCAAGCTTTGGAATATTGAGGTTCAAAGTTTATACATTTTCAAACTTTTCCTAAAATCTGATTCACAGTTTTCCGTATTTTTTGTACTTCCCATTTATCAATCTAGTTTAAATTGATTGTAGAATGCCCAGTATATGTCTTAGCGCCGTTATCAATAAAAATATTACGTTTCAGTTAACACTAAACTCAAAATTTAAGTCTTGATTAATAAAATTTCATTAATACAAAGCTGATTTACATATTAAATTGCAATTAAATTTAACTTGAGTTTAAGTTCTTAACTGAAGAAATTATTGGCATTTAAAAATTAATTAATTTTTTGTTATTTTGTAAATAATTAACATAAATTTTCAAGAATAATAACAAATTCAAAGCTTCCTAAGCGAATGCAGCACTCGTGCAGCAATCGTGTGCAGCAATCGTATTCAGATGCTGTTGATCCGTGAACTATTTGTATAAATTTCAAAAATGTTTGAATTTCCCAAAAATAGTTTATTGCAGGCAATAACAAAAGTCAATATTTTTTTACTGTAAACGAAAATGTTTAACTTTCAGTTAAAATTTAAGTTTAGGCAAACTGAAAGTTAATAAACTTAAAGCTAAAATCATTATAATTCAGCTTCAACCTTAAATTTACCTAAACGTCTGTTTTTAGTATATCTGTAAAATTTGGTCTGGGCCCTCATGTGCCCTTTTTCTTTACAACACCATAAATAATGTTTCATTTTCGATACAAAAAAACGAAAGAATAACATTGTATATATTTCCAAAATATGCAACAGTGTTTGATACAAGACACTTTGGTAGAAGTGGTGGTACTACTTATAAAAATAGTAGTGAAAATGAAGTTTAAGATGACTGGATATTTTGATATGTCAAGAATTTCGTTATTTCTTGTATTTTAGATGAAAATTGTAAACATGAAAACCCTGGTCATTGTACAAACATTCACAGTACCTTAAGAAATATTTAAAAGAAAAATGTGTTTTTTTATTAACTAAGGGCCAGGCCAAATTGGCGTTTTTAACACGCCCGTTTCTGTTTTTTTCAACCAATTAGGGCCTGGCCCTAGGCAAAAAGTTTTTTTAAATTGAATTTTAAAACCTTTTTGAAGTGTTTTGTCTACTTTTTTATGTTAAAAACGAATTAAATTTTCTTTTATTTTAAAAGCTATTGTGAAAATATAATAAAATACTAACATTGTATTCACGGTGTAATCTTATACCATGCTAATTACACTGTTCTGACAAATTACAAGGATTTTTCTTTGCAATTTTGATGAAATGGTTTTAGGCATTTTTTTCAGCATATTTCTAGCATATTTTAGCATTTTTTGAGTGAAATTCTAGAATTTTTTCCTCATCAGGTTTTGGAAACACTGGTTATAACTACTTTTTTAATTTTGAATTGGGTTCAAATGAAAAAATTTAAAAAAAAAATTTATATTTTCAAATAATTCTTTACATACATTTATACATAAGCAAAAATCAGGCTAACTCTTCTTTCAAATTAGGCTAATTTTAATCAAATCGACCGGCAATATTAAGAGTTATGTAAATTTTAAATAACTCTTTGTACCAAAATACGACCTACCTATTACATTCTTCGAAAGTATAACAACACACAGCATTTTTTTAAAGCTAATCAAAAATTTCTAAACGGATAATGTTTTCTACATCGTTTCTACGCTTCTGTAGCGGTTAACTTTTTCTTTATTGTCCTAAAATTTATAGATAAATTTTATTTAAAAATTTTGTTAACGTAACGCTCAATACATTTTCTTACGAATTCAAACAAATTTTTTTTAAACACGCACTTCATTTTGAATTTAAAATAATTCAGATATATTATCTTCGAGGAGTTTTAAAATAAACTCCTTAACTATAGACTAAAATATTTGCATTAAAATAAAAAAAATAGGGATAATAATAAATTCATTATATTTTTTTGGATGCAAACCAAGATTGATGGATGAAACGTTTTGCAATATAATGCTTTTTAACAAAGTTCACAAAACTTTAAAATGTTTAAAAGTTGTTAAGGCAATTTCAATAATTAAACTAAGTAATGAAGCTTATTAAAAAAGCATAACGCTCAATACACAAAACTGCGGACAACATTTATTAAAAATTTGATGTGTGAAATAAGAGAAGGAAATGCAAGTATTCCAAAACCATTATAAATTTCAGCAACAGCATGCATTACGGACACGTCATTTTGTATGAAGAGAGTATAAATAGTATTTTCGTTCTTCGTTTTTAACACATATTGGACAGTCTTTTATAAGAAAAACTTATGCACATTTATTTATATTGTATTAAACTTATGTACATTTATTTATATTGTATTAAATCATGCTAAAGCAGTTTTTATTTTCAAATTTATGCGTTTATTTAATAAAATATTTTACTATAGATTCTACGCACACGACAAAAAAAAATATTTGAAATGAGAATCACCGATATAATAAGTTAATTTCAGATATGATACTTTAAGGTTTAAAAAATAGAAATCCACAAAAAAGTCTGAAAAAATTTTTGCTATTAGTGGATTTAGTTTTTCGTCGTTTTAAATTTTATGAACATGTAGGATAATAAATAAATAAATGAAATAATAAAACTTAGCCATATTTCACCCCAGATATCTGTTTTGTGGCTACTTTACTCACTATTTAAAATGAATTGTATAGACGTTTTATTATAATTAAGCCGGTCCATATGAATGCATATTGTTGGGGCTTAGGGCCAACTTATCGGTAGACCTACAATCATTATAATAAAAAAACTTTTCTGCATCGCTTTAATGAAAGCTCTCCAAGAAGAAATGACAATTACAAAAATATAAACGTATTCAGAGGCTAGAAACCCGAATAAATTGCACACTTCAGAATAAACTATAATTGTTTTTGTGATCGGTCTCACTGTGCTGCATTAGGTTTATGAATCAAGTGACAGAAGCTACTATAGTGATGATCAGCTTAAGTCGAATTTTGTTAGCTTTAAATCATATAGAAGAACATTTTAAATTTGTTTACAGTAAAAATTAAAGTTTTTTTACAATTAAATTATTCCATCCAGTCAAGAAATAATAAGCAGATTTTATTCAATAAAACTCTTTTCTATTAGTTTAATGCTCTTTACTATATTTAAATGTAAACAACAAAAAACTTACAAACTCAAACTACTTATAAAGGTGACTTCAGAATATGTTGCAAAATAACTCTTTTAAGTTGTTGCATATACTAAAATGCATACTCTTGTTGTTTGTTGTCTATTCTATCTCATTTACAGACAAAATAGTGTTAATGTTGTGGGCAACACCGTTTGTGTTGTTATTGTTGTGACATTGTTAACAATAACACCATCTTTAGGACCGAAAACTTAACAAGGAAGATTTGTCTTGCTGTTGTATTTATTTAGCTACGGGTGTTAATGTTATTGATATTTATTCTACTTTTTATTTTGTTATGGTAAATCTCCACTTAGTGGCTTTAAAAATATTAACATTGAGTTTTGCTTGTTTTAGTTAGTTAACTAGAGGAGTGTGATGTTTACCTCGTCTTTGAATCGTTGTTATCGTCTTGCAAGTGTAAGTTGTCATAACTTTACCAAGGAGGAAGTAATCTATATTTGAAAATAAATTTTCCATATATATTGAAAATTGTTTACTTTATGTTACCTCGATATTATATGTTTAAAACATTAATTTATATTTGGATTTGTTTGCTTATTTCAAAGGTCCATGTACATTAGAATGATCGCTAAAAATTTTTTTCCCAAATGCCCCAAATAAACCTTCTTTTTGATAAAAAAAAAATGTAAGTTCAAAAAAGTTAAATTGATTTGTTGTGGTAAGCTAATCTATATGGTGGCATTTCGTTGGTTGCTAATGCCAACTCATCAGTAGATCTTAAAAAAAAAGATGCAGTCACTGGCGACTGCTGACAGAAGTGAAAACTTCAAACTACGAAATCTCTATTTTTAACATTTTATTCTGATTTACCTACTACTAGCTGTTACCGCGACTTCGCCCGCGAATTAATAGTTTTCATGTTAGGATTATCCTTCTCATTCCCGACTAGAAATTTTCCCAATACTCTTATTGGGGCCCGATTGGGAATGCATGTGGCACATCCAAAAGGGTTATCCCATTTGTGATTTGATCGGGAACTTGTTGGAGTAGCCCATCTACAAATTAATGACTTAACAAAAGTTCTTCCGAAGTGGGAAACTATTGGGAAATTGTTGGGAAAATCTAACACAGATTTTTAATCGTATATTATGCTCATCTTCAACAGAGGTAAATGTTACATACTTTGGTCCCTTCGATAGCTTCAGCAATTTTAATTCAATATTAGAGTTTGCCATTTTCCCGATTTAAGCAAATTTTTGCAAGATTTTGATATTTTCCCACAGGAAACCAATCGGGTCCCAAATACGTTTCTGCGTTACATCGGAACTGGGATCCCAGTTAGATCCCAAACGTGTTTGCATAAAAATTTCCAGCCTCATTCTTGCCTACACACATTATTTTCAAAGTAACATGCACCAAGTTTAGGGGATGTCACTATTGCAGCTCGCTAGATATAGGTTAGCAAAAAGAAATTAAGTAATTCCGCCAGTTTTCTGCTTGATTACGCAAATTATTTTAAAGTAACATACAGTTAATTTGCTGACTTTCACTATTGAAGCTCCTCAGATATGGGATAACTAAAATTTTTATGTATGAGCGGTACCATTTTCCCCGCTCCTAGCCCGCCACTTTCCTGCCTACCTAAGCACATTATTTTCAAAGCAACCTAAAGCAAATTTAAGGACTCTAACTATTGCAGTTCTCCAGATATACACCCAGAGAAAAAAATCAATGAAAACCATATTGATTCAATAAGAAACATTAACGAAAATCTAGTCATTTTAAAGATTTTCATTTCTATATCGAACCATATTTATTCAAAGTTGAAAATTACACAGTGCAACATTCCAAAAAAAAAAAAAACACACGGACTTGTATATGTTTGATTGTACTACCATGGGGTAGTAAGCCCCTATATTCAGTTTGCCGAATTTGGTGACCAATTTCTTTTTATGGGCCTCCAAAGTTTTGGAAAATCTGCGGGCTTTCAAAAAAAAGGTGGAATCAGTTTTTGGCCAACAGCTAATTCAAACTTGGTGATACCGCTTAACTATATATGGCAATAATGTAGCGAAGAGTTCGCTTAACAGATTTTATTAACATTTTATCCCAAAAAATCTTTTTTCGTGCACTTTTTTTTGCAAAAATTAAGGAAAAAATTTTTTTCACTTTTTCCAGAATAATTTACAGGGACTCTTTTTTTTCCTAGCAATATTTGGCAAAGTTGTAGCTACCGTAGAGCTGAATAGCTTTTGTGAACATATTAATACAATCTGAGCGTATCTAGGCACCTTAAATAGCCCAAAATAATGTGTACCTTACAAATAAAATTTTTTTTTACCAGCTAGGCCAAATTTTCATAGAATTTTTTTTACTTTCCTGTAAGTTATGCTGAAAAAAGTGAATAAAATAATTGTTTCCTATATTTTTTAAAAAAAAGTGCTGGAAAAGATTATTTTTCTTGGCACAAAATGTTAATGAAACGCAACAGAGACGTAGGCACTAGAATATACTATTAAAACAAATATATTCTTAGCATAAAAAAATAGAGAAAAACTAAAATTTTTAAGGTAAAATGGCCTGTGTGAGCTATTAGGGTGCCAAGACACGTTTAGATTGTATTGATATGTTCACAAAAGTTCTTCAGCTCTACCGTAATTATAAGTTTGCCAAATATTGTTAGTAAGAAATTACGAGTCCCTGTAATCATTTATCGGAACCTTTGCCTGAAAAAAAGTTTGAAATTCGAACACAGTGTTGTTATAGTCTTTAGTTCACTAAGTCAACAAAAAACTAAGAAAAATCTAATAACTCTAAGTTAAGCAAATCTGTTTGTTTGATTGAAAATTATTTTTTAATGTACTTATTTGAAAATACTGCTACAAGTATTTTTTCTTTAAGATTTCTTTTCAGATTCAAAGGCTATCGAAACATATATCTTACTTAATATAAACACTTAACATTAAATATGCAAAGTCAAATGAATTAAGATTAAAACCAACAAAGTGAACAAAGTAACCGAAAATAAGCCTTCATGACAAATTTTATAAACGAAGAAGCAACAATTTCTATAGAATAATGCCGTAGACAATTTCAGATACTAAATTTGATAGACAGACATACACAGGTACAATACCTGCTACCTGTGTCATAAATTATTCATTCATAAGAAGAAGAAGAAAAAAAATTAAAATGTATTTAAAAAGAAAAATCATCTATAAATGTGTTGAAGAAAAGAAACTATAAAATTTGCCAAAGAAGCTCACAAGTAAATAAATGAAAAACGAAAATAAAGTTCATGTTAAAAAAGAAAAACTATCATCTAAAGTTGATGATATGCTATCAAATAATAAAATGGTGCTGCTTTTATGGGACAGGAGACACAAATGTTAAAGATGTTAAGGATAAATGGTTTATGGCAGACATCTTGAATGAAAAGTCTTTTTAAGCATATTATTATTGTTTATGCATTATAATATACTTGGATATAAAGAAATGGAAATGATTCGTAAAACTATTATATTGCGGTTTCTATGTATGCATAAGCTTTTTCTTTTTTCTTTAATATTAACCAATTGAAAGAAAGAAAATAAAAACAGATATTGCAGATTTTTCTTTTATTTTTATATACAAAAATATGAATGTTGGATGAAATTGGTTTGGGGTTGAACCAGCGCGATTTTTCGGTTTTTGGCGATTTTTTTTTGTTTTGCCGATTTTTTAGTTTTGGCGTTGTTTTTTGTTTGAACGACTTTTTTTTTCGTTTTTTGCCGATATTTTTAGTTATAGCGAGTTATTTTAGTTTTAACTCTTTCTTTCAGTTTTGGCGCTATTTTTCGTTTTGCCATTTTTTTCGGTTTTTCGTAATGCTTTTTCCGTTTTCGCCATTTTTTTTTTTTGGTTTTTCGTGATTTCTTTTTAGTTTTGGCGCTATTATTTTTGTTTTTTTTGGTGCTTTTTCTATTTATTGGAAATTTTTTGCGTTTTAGCGATTTTTTTACTTTCGGTGATTTTTCCCTTTAAGCGCTTTTTTCATATTGGTGATTTTTCGTTTTGCCATATTTAAAATTTTGGAATTTTTTAAATTTAGCGTTTTTTTAAATTTCGAGACTTTGCTTCTTACGTTTTCCAAGATGCAGCACATTGTCTTAATTATATAGTCAAAATTGTAGTAACTTACATAATACCCTTTATTTTTTATTGTTTTAAATATCAGTGTTAATTTCGTGTAGTCAATATTATAATATATATGAGCAATTTAAGTGTCTGTATGTAAGTGTCTGTATATTAAATGAGTATTTCAACATGTGTCGTTGCAAGCCTTAGAATAAATTCAATTTTTACCTGTCATATATTTATTCGTGTAGCGGCCAAAGTATTACATATTTTTTTTGAAAATTTCAGGTCCGTAGTTCTAATGGTTCTCGAGAAAAGAGCCTGTGACAGACACACAGACAGACGGACGGACAGCGTAGCGAAAACACAATAGGGTTCCTTCACACTTTTGGTGTACGAAACCCTAAAAATAGCTACATTAAATTAATATTGTTTCAACTTGAAACGTGATTCTTTGTGTTGTGTCAATATTAAATTTACGTTGTTTCAACTTAAAACAGCTGTTATTCAACATGATTGCTCGTATATTTTTAGTATCAACTTCACTTTGATTTACCTGTACTAGAATATTAAATAAACATGAGATTTTCTTTGAAGGTTATTGGTAAAATCATGTTGAACTAACATGAAAGACCTATGAGGTAAAATCTCTACCGACAAATTTTAAATTAACCTTGTTTTCGACGATTTTAATATCAAAGTTTTCTGTGTGTAGCTCGCCTGCGATTATGTTATCGAACACGTCTTGAATGTCCTGGAATCAATAGAAGTTTAAATTTTGAATACCTCGCTACTCGAACATTAGAGAATATGGCCGGGGTAATTCAGAATATGTCCCAGTATCGACGCATGGTCAACATTTTCTTGTTTTGATACACAAGAAGCACTGCATCTTAGCATCGAGTTCACGGACAGGTGTTTCATATTAAGATCAGAGGAAAGCCAATGCAATATGATGAACAGCGCTTTTGATGGTGTATTGCGAGGTGCACTTGTAGCAAAGTGCAAGGTGGCAGTTTATGATTAAAACCTTACATATTACCAATAGCTCTATTGCAAGTATATAGAACAACAGCAGCTTTGATCACCAGGATAATACTATAGATACCTGGAGTCCAGGATATTACTATGCATAAGTACTTTGTTCTATGTGATAATTTAAGAGTACCTCTGCTAAGAGCTAGTATCTTGAAGGTCGGTATCAAGGTTCATGTCTTTACGGTTATAATTGAGGCCACTTTAAATGCTCAAATCTACCAATGTCGATAGAAAACGATAAAATGCACTAGAGTGTCATCTGCTGATGTGGCTACTTTTTTATAAAGACAAATAATAGTTACAATCAGGCAATTAGTGCCTACCAGTTAATTAATTAATGTGTTACCTTTTTTGGGAAACGGATAGTGTAGAGAGAACTGGTGGGAGAGACATAGAAAGCTTAATTCATTTAAAACCCTGTTATTGAGCGTTTTTTTTATAGAGTAGTGTTGCAAGCCCCTCTGATTTCAACTAGAGGCATTCAGTGGTTTAAGCTGTGTAACCATTTTATTAGTTCTTTTACTTCGCCGACGGTTCTGCTACAATACCGACGAAGGAGGGTGCTGTAAAGCGCATTGGGATATGTCAGTATTAATCGCTGCCGGTACTACCAAAGTGATCAGTGCTATGCTTTCATCACTTTAACAGTCCAACAATAATCAGCACAATAACACACCAATGCACATGAGAAAAATGCAGGATGTTGCTGGCTTGCCTGAAACTAGTCTTGTACTCAAGACATCGGGGTTTGTAGTCAAACGCGCTAACTAGTCAGCCAACAGCATTCTTTAAACTTAGTTGAGGCTTACTTGATCATTACCCAGTTATTAGCAAAGTTACATAAAATAGGTGACAAAATACTTCACTGTGAGGTGCTCAAGATATCGCGAATGCGAATGTGGAGGTGCCTTCTACAACACGGCGCCTTTCAAATGAGGTGAACTTGGTTCTAGAGGTTTTCTCAGCTGATCAGCTGCATAGTTGTTTCGACTCATTGAAAAGTCTGCGAATCTCTTTACGAGCATTCACTATATCAGAGCGCCTCAATGTTGGATTAATCTTAACCAGAAATATTCTAAGTCAGCATGACTCTTATGTCACTGGGTTTAACCCTCTGCGACTGACGTGATTTCGTTATCACAATTCCACTGACGTGGTAGTATACTAGACACTATTTCGACTGCTTATATTTTCAAAGTTCCGTTTGTAAACCCACTGAAACTATTTTTGATTTTAGTTTAATGTAGTAGTTTCTTATTTATTGAAATTTTTTGTTGAAAACAAATATTAAAATCAAAATTATTGGCATGACATAAATTACCCTTAAAAAACTTACATCCACACAATAAATAAAAAATCGTCATATATTATTTTTATGTTAAAAAGTTTAACAATTATTTTAAGCTTATGCCTAAGCTAATCAATCTAGAAATAAAAGAGATAATATCAATGGTTTAATAAAAAGTTACAACGTATTTTTTCAGGTCTACCTCAAAACTGACGTGGTAGACTTGTAGACACTTGTATGCTCACTTCAACGTGCGCTCGTTTCAATCGCTTTCTTCACACTAATGTACGCATGAGTACGTAATAAGAAGGTACTGAAAATACCAGAATCGATAATTGTATAATTATGGCGTAAAACAATGTTTTCTGTTTACTGGTGTCTGCTAGACTACGACGTCAGTCGCAGAGGGTTAACGCGTTTGAAAGTTTTTAATCGCTATATCAGTGTCCTGCTATCGCTGATGATTGAGGGATGTGCAAGAACGTCAGAGAGCATACCAAATTCAGTGACGCAGCTAGTACTTAAGCTGCATATTTGGCAGAATTCTGAAAGCCTAATATATCCTTAAGTGTAATGTGATAAAATTCCTGTGGACTTTGACTACTATATGTGCTAATACAAGTTGATAAAATACTGTGAATAACTTTTCATGACTTTTATCGATAAACTACCACTGCCGACACACTTTTTGTGATATATGGAAGACATCATTTGTTGCATTAAGAGCATTATTCGGTAGTTATGCATACATTTTTTGTCTCTTAGTTATGTGGGTGTGCAATAGTAGAAAAGTGTACTACAAATATTAACAATCCAAATTTTTTAATTTGGTCTGGTTAAAAAATCAAGGCTACCTTTAAGGTATTTCAAACCATTTAAGGGTTAACAAATGGATAAATGATTTTATATGTATAAAACGAGAACTCATGCTGTGTTTAATTCATTTATTTGCACATTTTAATTTAATAAGATAATTTTTCAACAGAAAAAACAAAAGTAGAATCTTGTACAATATTCATATAAGGAAAAATAATATAATGCAGCTTGCTTCATGCATGCATGCAGCCTGGTTTTGATGTATGCAATCACCATATATGAGCGCCCATGTATATAAATGAATTGAAGAAAAAAATTGAAAATACTAACGAAAAATAAATTATTTTGCAAATCTAGGCAAAAATTAATAAAAAAAAGAAACAAAAAATCAACTAAAATGTACGATGTTCATCATATAATCAATTCAAAGCAGATGCTTGTTCGCTTGTTTATTTAAAAGGCCATTTTGTAAATTTACGCTGAAATATTTTTCGTCTTCTTATTTTTTGTAAATTAATTTAATTTTCCTAGTAACAACAACGTATTAAAAAACTCATTAAATTTAAACATTTCTTGTATTAACGGTTAGAAAAGAAGCTAACAATTTCTGCTAGAAATCAATCATTGCAAAAATGATTAAAAAAAGCAATATATAAAATATGAGTGTTACATTGGGATCCAACGAATTGGAAATACATAATAAAGAAGTAAATAATTGAAAGTTAGTATAAATATACATTTAATTTTGTTTCTCATTAGCAATCGTTTGAGTTAAAGTTTGAGTTCAAAGTATCCAAAATAGTTTTAGCTAATTTATGATTGCCCATCATGCTGAATAGTAGAAGTTCCTATAAAAAAATTTCGGCCGTAAAAAGTACTAAAATTAAAATGAGTACCAGGTTCTTGATAGGTACAATACCTTCTCTTTCCCTGGTAGTTTGGAAATATTTTTTTAATTTTCTAATATGGGAAAGAATTATGCGAAAAATGTTGCCCAGAAATGAGAATTTTGGTTTCAGTACTTTTTACGTCCGAAATTTTTGGATGGGAACTTTAGATCACACAAATCTAAAGTAAACAAAAACTGAAGTTTTTCTTTGTAAAAAAAGCTTAAATTCTTGGTCACGTACGGGGAAAAAGTAGGTTTTTCTCTGGAAGTAAACTTTTTGCAATAATATTTATTATTGAGAGAACTAAATAGGTGGTCCTTATGTATTTACATCCACTGAATTCAGAAATCATCATACAAATATCTGATAAGGTCTAGTTTTACAGATATAGTCTTTAAGTGATTCGGCGATTAGAAGAGAAAATTCTTATATATTTTCATTAGATGACTTCAAAAATCACCATAACATTTTCCAATAAAATCTAGTAGTAAATATGAATTTTATATGTTCATAAATTACAGCATTTTTAATAATATTCTTCGCATCGTATTTCCGGACCAGTCCTCAAAATCATTAAATTATTTATGCATTATTATGTGCTGTTTGCACAACACAAACAAACGACTTGAGTAAAAAATTTGTATGGAAATCGCTCAAAAAAGTGAGTGCATTTTAAAAAAATTTTAGACAATTTTAGACAAATTTTACACAAAAATAGTTTTCGTTTGAGTGTAAATTTGTTTATGTATGTTTCAGCATACCTTAGTGATATTGCCAGGATATTGAAATTGTGTATTTTTACTTAAGTCCTTTAATCTTAGAAAAGCTCAAAATGAATTTTTCATCTCAATGGTGTGCATTAAGTAGTTAATTCAATGAACAACTTTTTTATGGAAATTAGAAGTCTATTGCGAAAGGAATGTCTAAATAGACTTCCAATGGATTCCCACATCTGACTGCTGTTGGCTGAGTAGCTAGCGCGTTTGACTACAAACCCTGAGGTTTTGACTTCAAGACTAGTTTCAGGCAAGCCAAAAACATCGTGTATTTCTTTCATGTGCATTGGTGTGTTATTGTGTTGGTTGTTGTTTTTGGACTGTTAAAGTGATGAAGGCATAGCACTGATCACTTTGGCAGTACCAGCAGCGATTAACACTAACATATCCTAATGCACATCACAGCACCCTCCTTCGTAGGCTTGCGCTGATCCAGCTTGAGCTTTTTTTTTTTTTGGGGGGTGAGGGGGAACTTCTAAGTAAAACATACTATTTTTCCAAACTTCTTTTAGAAACTCTATAGAAATTTACTTGTTTTTGGGGGGAGGGGAATATCTCCTTTCCCCCTCTTGTATCCGCGCCTGTTCGTAGGTATTGTAGCAGAACCGCCGGCGAATTAAAAGAACTAATAAAATGGCTACACAGCTTAAACAACTCAATGTCTCTACTTGGCACCGGAGGGGTTTGCAACACTGTTCTACAAAAAAAAAAACGCGAAATAGCAGGGTTGTAAATGAATTAAGCTTTCTATCTCTCACCCTTTTCACCACCAGTTCTCTCTAAACTATCCCTTGAAGTTAACACATTAATTAATGAAATTAACACATTAATTAATTAACTGGAAGGCCTGATTGTGTTACTTCTCTTTAAACAAAAAAATAAAATTAAATGGTGCAAAGACAATTATTGTAGCTTTTCGCTAACGCAAAAAAACTTAACTCACGGAACCAACCTTAAATGAATCAAGTATTGGGCTTTCTAACAAACAAATAACTCTGGGTTATTCTTGATAAGTCGCTCAAAACAACGCCATCAGACCAGTTCATGCATGCCAATGTCTATATGTCAAACCGTGAGGACTCAAACCAATAATAAGATATTGGTCTTTTAACATCATGATAAAATCTTTACTGATATAAGCTGCCATAGTGTGGTAGCTAAAACTTAAGCAAGTGAGGCTGAACCCACACCGAATAAGACAAAACTGTTTCTTGTGACTTATACGACAATAGAACATTAGTTCCTATAAGACAACATTAACCAAATTTTTTTTGGTGTGCTCGACAAGGTCTACTGCATAATATGTATTTTGATCACTGGATCAATGAAAACCTGTCGTATATATGACCTTGGTGATAGTCTGCACTATCTCCCCGTGCAAGAAGAATACTGCAGATATGTACTTCGGCTATTAGATATCTCCATTACAAAAACCAGAAATCTGGTGAAGCATTTACAAATATTAGAACAGTTTGAACAAAAACTTGGATATTCTAATTGCTGAAAGGAGACAAAGGTTGGAACAGATTTGCTTCACTGACGGCTCTAAATAGAGGGAGCAGTGTTTGTGCTCATTCGATTTGAACCTGAAAATGACCGGAAAGATCCCCCACTGAAAATGACCGGAAAGACCCCTGCTGGAATTTATTCCACATACGAACTCTTCGGCTAAAGTACAAATTTTCTCCGTAATGCGTATTACAGTTTACTGGCAGATCGTCGACAAAAAGATGTGCTCTTACGCAAAAAAGAGCGGATTTCTGGAACAAGTTCACTGATTTCATTAGAGCACATTCCGTTGTAGTAACGATAGAACAGTGAAACACATCCCACATTGCGTTGATGCTCCAGTGAGTGAATAGAGTTGGATACCCTACTGCCACTGATAAGCTTATTCGCCCTCTGCTGTTCGCGATCGAGTAGCATCAAAAGAGACTCTGAAGCACCGGCCCATGTATGGGAGTTTTATTCCATTTTCTGTCGGATATAGGTGTTACAAATATTAAGGAAATCAGATGGAGTTAAGCATCTTTTACACCGTCTTAAGAAAACGAGGTACTTGAATGCTACTTTTGAGACTTGAAAAATGTGATCGTTCCATTGAACATCACATTGGATTTTCACGCCAAGAACATGAAGAGCTTCTAATTACTTATCACCTATACCGTTCATAATTACAGATGAAGCAGCATGTTAGGTCATACGCCTGTGTGTAAGCATACAACATTGGGTCTTGTAAGCATTAAAAGGGAAACTATTCGGTTTACTCCATTTAGAAATTGTTATAAGATCGCGATTAAGTGTATCATTCATTATTCTCGTCATGACCCCAATCTCCGACATGATTCGTCTATTGGTGAATGAGTCTCAGTGGCTGTAATCTGCTAAAGAGTAGATCGGGTTGGAAGCTTGATAGAGAAGGTCATTAAGAAATATTGTAGGAGAAAGAACGGATCCTTGCGGTACTCCTGAATTAGTGTTGAACTTGCTTGATGTGATCTCATCTATAACTATATAACAACTCGTATGGTACGATGCCTGAGAAAGCTCGATATAAATCGGAGAAGCCATCACCGACATCAAAAGCATCAAGTTTTGGCAAAAGTTCCTCATGCCAGACTCTATCAATTGCCTTGGAAATATAGAGAGCCATCAATTTATTTTCGCCGAAATGGTGTAATGCGTGATACCACTTTTCCGAAAGGAAGGCCAATAAGTCAGCCATGGAGCGTCCCCTACGGAAGCCATACTGCCGGTAGCTGACTAGCCTGTTGGACTCGAAATATCTCACGAGATGGAAATTTACCATACTTTTCATCACTTCGGAAAGCGCAGAAGAAATTGCGATTAGGCGGTAATTTAAAGGGTTACTAGCCTCTTCCTTCTTGGGGACTGGCGTTATATTAGCAAAATACCAACACCAGCATGGTACAAAGTGCTGAAGAGTGTTATTAACGGCCGCGCTAGCGCTGAAGTGCACTGCTTCAAGACCAGCGCTGGAATGCCATTCGACCCAGGAGACTTATTTATATTGAGCTCCGCTAAGTCCTTTTTAAATGCACGCTCTCAAAAAAAATTTTTGGAATAGTTACATACACTCACTGGAGCACGGGCAGTGGCTGATGGCTTTCCGGTAAGTGAGAATTACTTGCAAATAATTTAGCCAGAAGGTTAGCTTTATCAACCGGGTGAGTGAATATTTGATCATCCTTTAAAAGAGTCGGGATGAGAAACTAGTACTTTACAATTTACTAGTCCTTTACAATTTTAACGAATGAGCAGAAGCTGTTGCTATGCCAAAGGGCAGCAAAAACCTTATTACGAAAACGCTGCGCGTACAAAGCTTTTTCACGCCTTAGTGCTCTGGCACATGAAGATCTCTGCCTTTTGCGTAGCGAATCAGTATCTTCGTTTTTGATACTACGCTAGATATTGAATGCTTCCTCTCTGGATCTGCCTGCATTTCTGCACGTCTGATTGAACGAAGATCTCACTCTGGGCTTAATCAGGATTTGGTTTGATTGAATGCAAGCTTTAATTTCCAGCAAAATTGTACTCTCAATCATTTTCACTTTGACATTGACACTATTGTTTAGGAAACATAGTTTCCAGTTGCACTGCCGGAAAAAAACGTTGATCCTAGCCCAATGAGCCTTTGCGTAGATATATTTTGAGCCTCTTGTAGCTGTTTGTGAGGCGCTGCAAAGCTTTAAAAACGAAAAGGAGGCGGAAATGGTGCAACCATCTTAGTTACCGAGAGGTGTATTAACGCTTACTTCATACTTATCGTGGTGAGTAGTGAGAAATAGGTCAAGAGCATTGTTTTAGTGCCCTTTAACAAACGAAATATGTGTTGGCTCACTGACTAATTACGCGAATAGCTCAATATATTGGACTTCTGGAATTGTATGGCTCCAATGACGAAGCCAAGATGAGTTCTGAACGTTGAAATCACCAGCAATAACAATTTCACTGTTCGGAAAACTCTCAATGATCTTCGAATTTGAATCGGAAGAGCATCAAAGTTGAATAGTGTTTTATCTCTTATCACGTTTGGAAATCTGCAAAGAACCCCGAAGTGTAAGTAGTGTGTCCTGATTTTAAATTCGTGATAATACGTGCCTAAAGATTGCTGGCACTGGTACACAACTTCATTGCGTATGTATACGGCAAGACCCCGTTGAAGACTAAAAAGTGATAGAAGGTGATACCCAGGTTGAAAAATAAAATCCTTTGGATCAGCATTCTCAGACACCGGAATTTCGCGTAAGGCGAAAAAATCCGGGCGAATGACCAAAATTCGAGCAACTAGTTTCTTTGCAAGTTTACAACTGCTACCTATTAATTCAATTGGTTCAAAGCTATTACCCTTAAAACATTTATGACACTCTACACCTTTTAGTTTTGTTACAAACAAAACAAACCAGCCTAGTATACCCACTCTATTTTATGAAATATTTCAAATAAACACGTGAAAATAACATCTTCCGAAAATACATTATATCAAAAGAATTACATGCGCACTAAACATACGCAATAATAAAAAATAAATAAAATTTGCTGTTTGCAGTATACATACATGTGTACCAACAAGTGGAATGGAGAAGCAAAAAAAAAATTGGCATGTTATTTTGCTTTATGTAGGCCGCTTTTGTGTTTGACAGATGATCATTCTTAATGAGCTACAAATGCAACTTATTATTTTTAATGCTTCAAAAATAAAACATTTCGGCTTCTGCAGTGCTATTTTTTTCAACTGCTTAAAATTAAATATTTTTGTTTTAGCTGCTCAATGAATGGTACGAAATCTTGTGCCGTGTCATCATCGGCAGCATTCTAAATTTAACAAACCACCAGGGAGAAAGACATGTTAAACAGTGGTTTCATGGGGGTAATATTACACTGCAATCAATAGACGGTGTGTACATTAGTCGCGTTCAATATTAAATGCGGTTAGGTTGCAATTATTGCTATTGCCTTTTAATTTGTTATAATTTTTTCAGGCCTATCTTTTGTCATTTCCTTTAGTGTTGATATTATTTTATCCAAAGAAGATTGCTTACATATTACCCAATTCACGACCAATGGACGCATATATGCGTCCCACAGTTTTTCTCATAAGCCAAGGACACATATATGTGTCGCACGGTGGACCAGAAATTGAACTCGTTGCCTAAAACCTAAATTTTGTTTGTCAAAATTTTGAAAATATTTTAACCCCATTTAGTGCCCTTTTTACAATGTATGATTAAGAGTTAATGTGTACTTTAACAGCAAGTTTTCTATGCCGAACTTGCCGTTAAAGTCCATGTTAACTTTTAACCGTACATTATGAAAAGGGCCATTAATAGTAAATATATCTAAAATGAGGTAGCAAAAAATTAGGTCAACATATTTGTAATTGTGGGCGTGACATCCTGTTAAAGCTTTTTTTTATACCAACTTCAATTTATACCAACTTAAAGACGTGCGATCAACTTGAAACTTTGCATACATATTAGCTTGCCTTGACAAAACAATCTGATAGATACAAAAGTGGGTAGTGCCACCACTATACTAAGCAAATATCTCATATCATGAAAGCGAGAAAAAAATAGCAGCCAAATGTGAAGTGAGTAAAAAAATTGCAAGTGTAGGACCGTGGGAATTGACGCGGTAGGTGCGTTCAATGGGGTTCCCTAAAGCGGGCCGCCCTCCATACAAAAAAGACCTCATTATATCGCATAACGTCTTTCATGGCTTAAATATAGCTTCACGTCAAATTCTGGGCACCACTTATGTCATCTCAGATCCTTCCCCCTAATTTCCAGTTTTTTGCACGTGGAAAGAAAGTGGTTCGGAAACTTAGCAAGTCTAGCTTTTAATATACTCACCTTTATGCCACGCCTTAAAATAACGCCTCTTCATCTTTTTCACACACAATTTACTTTAGACAGGGTAGATCCCAATACACAAAAAAAAATTGCACCAGTCACCCCTTAAAATGAAAGACATATCAATGACGTTTCTAGAACTTCATACAAATTTTCTTTGCCACGTCTTAAAATACATCACTAAGATATTAAATCTTAGAAATAGCGCCGCAACTTAAAGTTCGATCTTTTCATATCGTTGTTCATAGTTTAAATATAGCTTCATTTTTACCTTTGGTGACCTTTTTTAATCCCACATCAAATTCTGGGCGCCCCTTATGCCATTTAGGATAATTCCCTCCTAATGTCCAATTCTTGCATGACATGCAAAGTTCTAGAAGGGCTTTTATGTTACGTGCGAAAAATTGGACATTAGGAGGGAAGGATCCGAAATGGCATAGGTGACACACAGAATTTGATGCCGATTTGAAAGGTCACATGAGGCGAAAATTATACTGCACTCAAGCGATAAAAAACGATATGCGATATGACGAGATCACACTTTAAATGGCGGCGCAATATATAAACAATTAAAAGTACTGTATTTTAGGGCGTGGCCATTTCTTTCTTACAGATTTAGAAACGTTATTGCTATGCCTTTTATTCTAGGGGGTGAGTGCTGCAATTTTTTTTATTTTTTTGTACTGGAATGTACCCAGTCTTAAGGAGTTTGTATACTGTTTTGGAAATGTCATTGACATATCTTTCATTCTAGGGGGTGACGAGAGTAACTTTTTTTCGACCCACTTAGGGTACATCCTACAGAAACTAATCTAACTAAACTAATTATTATTATCTGCTAACTCGAAGGATATAACAGTAGCAGTCTTCAAATTTGGTATAAACTAATTTGAAGATATGGTATAAAGTAATCTAAAAAAGTGACATGGCAGGTGTGAGGGAAGAGGTACTCCCCATACAAAGTAACTAGCAATTACCTGCTATCTGGAAATCTATAACAGTAAAAGCATTCAAATATGGTATGCGTTAGTTTGAAGACAAGATACGAAGTTATGTAAAAACCTGACGCAGTAGGTGCAGGAAAAGGCTTACTCCCCATACAAAGTTATCAATAATTACCTGCTGACTGGAAATATATATAACAGTAAGAGTATTCAAATTTGGTATAAATTAATTTGAATACAAGTTAAAAAGTTGGTAAAAAAAGTGACGAGATAAATACGGGGGAAGCAATACTATCCACAACATATATCTTTGGAATTGATTGATCTTTTGGACTACAGTTTTTAGAAATGACCTATCTCTCCTAACCTGATCAAGAACTTATCCTAGGTACTATCAAAATGATTTGTTTATCCACATATAGCATTTTTTTTACTAAATAAGGGGCTTCAAAAATTAAAAAACCCACATTTTTATATAAAATGTTAAAAAACTAGAAAGTTCAATTTGGAGTTTCTCAACAAGAGCTGAACTGATTTTAATGAACACAAAAGATGCTAAAATTTCAAGAATTTATCTGTCTGTTAAAAAAAGTTATAAAAATATCACAACCTGTTAAAAACGATTATTAGCCACTGTGCGTTGAAATTTTCAGCTTTTATTTTGTGTGTGCGTTTTCTCTACTTCTTATACCGACAGTGTGGCCATATCAAAGAACATTTTGCAGCTAAATCAGATCAAAAATAATAATGCTAAAAATGCTAAAACAAAATTTAAGACGGTAAAAAATAATGCTACAATTTTAAAAGTTCTTTTTTTAACTAGGTTTTCTTAATAACGCGTTTTTTTATTTTATTCGAGAAAAACAAAAATAATTCAAAATCAATAATATATAAATGGTTTTTTTCCTGTTCTGTATTGCATGCGAAAGGAAAATGTTCGGATTTATCAAAGCCTTGTTGTTATTTAATATTTGCAATAAAGATGGTATGACAATTCCGAACTTTTTCATTTTGCATCCCGACTAGAAATTTTTATGCAAACCTATTTGGGATCTAACTGGGATCCCAATTACGATGTAACGCTGAAACGTATTTGGGACCCGATTGCTCAAATCGGGAAAATATCAAACTCTAATATTGAATTAAAATTGCTGAAGCTGTCCAAGGGACCAAAGTATGTAATATTTACCTCCGTTGAAGATGGGCAAAATATACGATTAAAAATCTGTGGTAAATTTTCCCAACAAGTTCCCAATAGTTTCCCACTTGGGAAGAACTTATGTTAAGTCACTAATTTGTAGATGGAATATCCCAACAAGTTTCCGATCAAATCACAAATGGGTTAACCATTTTGGGTGTGCCACATGCATTCCCAATCGGGCCCCAATATGAGTATTGGGAAAATTTCTAGTCGGGATAGAATACAGAACAGGCCTGCATATAATAGAATGCTATTGGGTAATTTTCAACATTTATTTTACATTTCTTTGCATTTTTTACTTTAGTGAAATTCGAACTATATAATCTATTCTTAGTATCTTAAGCAGCACGAATCGGTATAATACTATTTTGTAAACGTGTATATTTTTGTATCTCGACCATTTTTTTAAAAAAATATTCATTATATTCATAGGTTTCCTCTTCGCAAATATATATCTAATACAAATAACGTATTTTTATGTTGCAATGAATGCAAAAATATCCTTTATTCTTAAGTGCCCTCAAATTAGTTAAAATTATATTTTAATATCTGTAAAAGTTATAGCCGCTTTCTAATGACAACTAAGGAATTATTTGATATGAACTACTTATAAGCTACAATGAAACAGCCATAGCTATTGAGCCTTTAAAAATACCAATTGTTAATTTTTTAATGGTTTTTTCAATTCTCTTCAAAGTTTCAATTCAATACAAATATGACAATGTTTGAAATATGTATAAAAATTACATGAAATGAAGTAATGGCATTTACCTACCCCGTTTGCCCCTCTACAGAATCTGGAAGTATATCCGTTCATATGAAATAAAAGTTTTCCACATCGATGAACAAACGTATAAAAAAAAAAATACAAACGAACCTCCTCCGTTTTTTGAAGTAAGACCAGGGTTCCCAGTTTTATATCATACCTTATCCACAGTTTTCGATTTATCGTTCCCAAAAATCCCCAAAATAGATATTTTGTCATACCCAAAAAATCTGTAAATTAAAATAAAATCATGTTAATATTGAATATTTTAAAACTAATTTAATTTCTACATATACCCAGCAGTAAATGGAAGGAGTAAAGAGGACTTCTATAAGCCCTTATTTAGCTGGGTCTAGTACTTCGACTCCCATTGCATATTCATATATTTTTTACACGCGATGTGATTGCGGAATAAGGCCTTCATCGACCTATTACTCAGCAGGCCTGATTGAAGGCATTCTTTAGCAGGCCTATTTGCTGGTTATACGTGGCATGCCTCATAGAAGGCTTATCTGGGAAGGTCTGTTAAAAATCAAATGGAGCTACAGTTTTTATCTGGCTATTTCTATAGCGTCTTCTATATTTTTGGTTATCGTAATTCTTTATTTCGAGCTCCTTCTTTTCATTCAAATTAATTTTTTATACATATGAGGCAAAATTTCATGTATTTCTTAAGAAGGAATTGGACATGATGTAGTGGCTGCAACATAAACGATATAATAGCAGCATGTATGATGCCTCTTGTACGTAAATTTCAGTCTTATATAAAAATTATTTGTGAAAAAAGAATATGCGAATGTTTTTTATTTCTAAAGTACATTTTTTATTAAACAAAACGAAAAATCTAAAAATAGGATACTCCTTCCAAAAGAAGTTAGAGTGAATTTGCATCGTATCTTTTAGAAAACAGTGTAGAGGCCTTTTACAAGGCTATCCAGAGAAGGCAGAAAAGAATTAGATTTAGATTTTATTTCAGGTCTTTGAAGCCCTTTAAAAAAGCATGTTTAGTGAATGCGTCGTAAGTTTTACCGCTGGGTATGTATACTTTGAGTTCTAAATACATATCTACATATGTATGTACATATATAAAAAGAGTAACGTAAAAAATACTCAAGGATAAAACAATTGTATATATAACAATGTTCATCATTTCAAAATCTTCCGGATCAAAATCTTCTGAATAATCAGTTAATGAAATTTTGTTGCACGTGCTTTTAGCGTTTGAGAAGAAAACTGAACTGATTTTAGTGTGTTTTTGTACGACGCGATTCGGAGCTTGTTTTGTGTTTTACTGATTCACTATGGCTCTTTAAAGAGGTCTAGTAAGCCACACGCCACACCATAGTTGTTGGGTGACTGGTATCTTGAAATGATTTTGATGCAGCGAAAAAAAAAATTCTTTCAAAATTTTATCAATTGTATTTTTGAGTATTATGGTCCAGGGGCTCATTTCTCAAAACTACAAGTTACAAATCTATAAAACAACAGCACTTTCACAAAATTTATTGTTGTTTTGTGGGTATTTTACTTGTAGATTTGTAACTTTTAGTATTCAGAAATGGCCCCAGTACTCAATAGTTGAGTTCTGGTTTATACAATCACATAAACTTTGTTTTTGGAATGATTTTCCGTCATCCCACTTCAAATTTGGTTGATAAACAGACCGGTTTCGGCTATGTGCCATCTTCAGTATTCCATTGAATACTAACAATTGTTTTTGCCATTTAAATTGTGTATTTTTCTATGAAATTTTCATACAATTTGATATTTATTAAAAAAAAATGCTATAAAATGCCAAATAAAAAAATGGTAAAAATAATGTCAACTGCTAAATGGAAAATTTGCTAAATCAAAATAAAAAATGCTAAATTTAGCTACAAAAATGCTAAAAAGTCCACACTGGATAGCGAAAATATCAGTAGTGAGATTCACTAACTTTTAACGCTTAAATAAAAGGTAATTTTATCTCCAATAAATACTGTTTTCATTAACGCTTATTTGATTCATTAACTTCGTGTTAAGGCCTTTGTAAAAATTTAATATCATATTTAATATCACACTATTAAAATAAACGAAAAGCGCAAAGAGGAATAGAAAAAAACAAATGAATTTATTGTTGCAAACAAGCATATTTTCATGAATTTCTTTAATTTTAAGAAATAAAAGTTAAATCAAATGTTTAAATAATATAAATATTGATATTTATATATCGTCACTTTAACGTGCAAACGTGATAAGTCCTTTTTTGAAATTTTACAGGAGGGACAAAAAAATATCTAACTTTTTTTGGGCTTAATATTTTTTAAATCTGTAAACGCAGTTTCCTCGTCGATTCATTGCTCAGTAATATCAGTAATTAATATATTAAAAAAAATACTGTTCGCTAGCAAATTGCTTTTTTGGGACTTATCACATTTGCTTTTTATGATTATTCTTTTTTGGTTTGGACTTAGAAAACTTTCTTATTATTAATTTTTCGTTTTATTATAAATAAATAAATAAATAAATTTACACCTAATCGATTGTTTTTAAATAAATAGAACGCGTGTTATTAACTTTTTTCATGTGGCTCCGTATATTGCGATAACCAAAATAACGAACATATTCCAAAACTTTCTAGGACAGAGAAAAAATCATAAAGTGGGTTTATTGGCAAAGAAATTCTTTAAGAAAATTATTATTTGACATTTTGCCTTATAAATACTTTTATTGTTATCCAATGGATTTCTAATTGTATAAAGGGTGTGGAAAAATAAAATAGATTCATATCGAATACAAATTGTTTGTTGGGTATTGTATAAGTTTCTAAGCCTACTAGACTTATTTTATTCTGTTGTGGTTTTCAAAAATATTATCATTTGTATATTCTCAAATGGTTTTTGAAAGTCTGTGCGTAAGATAAGAGGTTTGTAACTCTTCAAAGTTGTGGTTGAAATCTACTGACGATTTCATAAAGCACCAATGAAATGCATATAGACAATGTTTAATAACCATCAACAAATAAATTTTATTTTGAAAAGAAAATGTATTATTTCGATATGAACTTCTCTATCAGAAACTTTTGCAGACAAAAAATCGCAAAAAAATTACAAAAATTGGAAACAACTTAAATATAAAAAGAGATACGGCGAAATTTCGCAGGAAATTTACAAAAACCAGAAAAAAGGTTTCAAACTGGTTCAAAAGCCCTAATATTGTACATATAACAAGTAATAAACGACACACAGTAGTGCACAATCAAAATATTTTATAAATAGATAAACCATTTCAAAACCGATCGGATTCAGTATATATGAACATAGCAGAGGAGTGCGCCTATTGATCTCAGGAAGATGAACTTCCCACTAGATTCCAAAAACTTTGTATGTAAGTCCTTATAGCCCTCATAAGGTTCTATAAAAAAATTATATTTGATTAACCACTCATCTTAAGCTATACTCATTCGAAAATTAAAATTTTATAAATAAAAATCACATTCAATCACATTATAAATAAAAATCACATTCACCTGACAAGTGGTGATAGCAAATACACGTGAGCACTGATGATGGAAGTGTAGCGGCTTCCGAAAGTGGCGCTACTCTGTTCTGCTGTGTACGTTGAAAAATTAAGTTGATGTTAATTTTTCCCTTGTTCCTTGGAATATTAATCATACCCAATTCTTTCTGAATATAACGTTACGAACCTTAGCCTAATAATCAATTTAGATTCACAAAGCAAATACGTTCGAAATAATCATATTAAAAAACAATTAGCTACTGGCTTGAGCTTTTTCACATGTTTACATGTTCATATATACTTAAGTATAAAATCAAACCAAAAAAGTTCGTCTTGAGTAGAACAAAAAATCAGAAAAATGGGAATGAAGAAAAATAAACCGATGGCAACGCTGGAAAAGTGCACTTTAATACCAGCTTGAGAGTGATTTAATTCTCGTATTCAATTTTCACGAAAAAGTTGTATATATAAGAATTAAAAATCACATTCAACAGAGCCACCTGACAAGTGGTGATAATCAAATACAGGTGAGCACTGACGATGGAAGTGTAGCGGCTTCCGAAAGTGGCACTACTCTGCTCTGCTGTGTACGTTGAAAAATTGAGTTGATGTTAATTTTTCCCTTGTTCCTTGGAATATTAATCATGCCCAATTCTTTCTGAATATAACGTTACGAACCTTAGCCTAATAATCAATTTAGATTCACTAAAATTTTATAATTTTTTTAACCTTGCTTCAGTATATTCAAGATATGGCATGCAAATAACAACGGATTGTCACAATTGTTTCGCTATTAGTTGCGCAACAAAATTGTAAATTGTTTTAAGCAAATTTATGCAAATATTACGGCCAAGCTGGAAAATATATAATTTGTAATTTGTGTTACCAATTCGCGGTTCAGGTATACCAACAAATCGGGCATGAAAAAACTTAACTGATGCTTTGGCACCTGGGTCAACTTGTTTAAGTGAAAAGAATCCAAATAGTTTTTCCATCTAACGCACAAGTTAATTAAAAATAATAATTTTTAAATTTTACCTGGACTTAGAACATTTTTTTTTGGTTTGTTTGCTGTTTTGTGGACTGAGAACATTTGCATGTCACTTCATAACAGCAAGTAAAAATGACATAATGGCAACTTTTTTCTGTAAATGATATATTTTAAGTTGTATTGTCATACTACATAGTGCAAATGTGGACTTATCACGTTTGCACGTTAAAGTGACGATATAAAGGATTTCATATGTGTGTACGAGTATATTTTTTTTTGTCGAATAATTATTTGAGTTTTGCCAAAAGACGACATGCTTTAACTGAACAGCTGGCTGTTGTCTGTTCAATAACACCACAAAAATTATTGCCGTTTAGTTAACGCAGCTAGTAGTGCTTAAAAGTGTTAACGAATAGAAAAAGCAATAATTTTGGTTTTAACTTTTTTAGACGCTTTTATAAGTGTTAAAATAAGTTTGTGAATAACACTACAGAAGCTCCTACAGAAGCTCATAAATTTTTTCACGGACGAGTATATGTGTCGTACTATTTGTAAGGTCACAAACTCTACAAAATGCATAAAACAAATATGTACTCCAATATTGAGGTAAAATAAAACTCAATTCAAGCAAATTTGCAATCTGGTTCATGGCCACCAACCACCTGATCGCCTTGGTCGTAAATAGTTTAATTCACTGTTTTTCTTAGCTAAAAAAATTAACAAAAACATAAAGCTTACATATTTTTATTATTATTATTTTTTTGTTTAATTGGCAACTCATGTCCTTGTAGCTTCCTTAACTTAATGTTAAAATGAAAAAAAGTCACCACTTTTAGTACGCAACAATTATTAAAAATCGAATATAGTAAAAGTTACAGTATCTGACTTCTGTTTTAGTCTTTTTATTGCAATTTAATATCAGATTTTTTAGTTCTTCAAACTTTTTGTACGCACTTTAAACTAATATTAGGATTTCGAATTCATTTCAAGTTTTCTTTTTCAAAACTGACTCCCTGTCAATCGAACATAACCAATTGCTGCATCTTCATGGTCAATTAAATGCACAAAATTGTATTTAAACATTCGATTTAAGAAATGACGACTAATGTACGAGGGTGGTCTATAAAGTAGTTAACTAAAAACCAACTGGTTTGAGGAAGCCTCACAACAACAAAAATTTAATGTAGGAGCACGGTAGTACGCCAGGTCATGTTGCGCGCTATACACATGGGCGGATGAAACCAAATTAATCATAAAGATACTACATACATAAAATACTGTGTAATATAAAAAAATTACATGGTTTCAACAACTGGTTCTAGCAGAGTCCATTAAGTTTAGTGAATTTTAAAGCTGCCGGCCCTCCCCCTGCGCTATCGAACATACTTAGATTGACTCATTATAGGAACTTCTGTAAGTATTACGTTTAAGTTATAAGATGCATTCAACAAGTTTATTTGAAACACCACGAGAAAAATTTTTGTATGGCATTAGAGTCCGGTATATCGCCGTTGAACGGAGTTGTTCCACTATTTAAAGTAAAAGGCAAATAGGCCCATACAACGAACAATTAGAGGTTTAAAATATTCAAGAAAAATGTTTTTTTTTGTATTTTATATAAAATTAAAGGTGTTTGGGGGGGGAGGGGGGGGGAGAGGAGATGGTTAATTGAAATCCCTTAAAATGAGAGTCATCTTTAAACCTTCGAAATGCCAATACACGTGTATGTTTTTGCCCTCTATCAGAATCAGTCGTTAGAACCTTATTATATGTTGTACACTGTAGTTTCCTTGACCCAGTAAATGTTTAATTTTTATCACTAAAAACAACAACAAAAACTTGTTTTATTTTCAGGAAATATTAATTCATTTTACAAATATCTTTATCGTTCTCAGAAAAAAAATTGTTGTCGTCCTATAAGTTTATAGTTCATTTATTAATTTTGAAAAAACATTTTTAGAAAATTATTTTATATTATTCAGTAAATGTTTTTGTTTGAATTTGGTATTTTGGAATTTTTTTCAATATGGAATACAAAAAAAAAAATTTCAAGATATTTTCATTGACAAAATTATTAAATTTGGTAAAATATTTTGTCTGAGCTTACACATTTTTTCCCTTGTCCTTATTAATCTTAATGAAGTTTAATTTTTTATGTGAAAGGAGGGATGCGAAATTCACTTGGGCTGGTACCGGATGATCACGAAAACTTTATCCAATTTATTGGAAAAGGTATAAATATCCTTATAGCATATGAGAAGCCAGATTTCGATATTATAAAATTACAATCAATTTAATGTAGAGATAGTTTTTCGCCTCTTCGGCTTATCGAAAAATAAACTCTGTAATATAATCATTTTGTCATAAAAACTAAGGGACAGTAAAATTCCAAGACTTAGCTCGTATGTATGTGTTGTAATAACTTCCTTAAAAAAGACTACTAACATTAGTTACTACCAAAACTAAGCAAAAAATGTGTTCATCATTTTAAAAACATCATACTTCTTTTGACAGACTCTTCTTTCGTATTTTCAAATGCAGACTTGAGTATTTTTCAAGTCATTCATAAATATGGAAAACAACCTCATACGGACGTAAAAATAAAATTAATTACAATCGAGACATTTAATTTATATTTTATAAGAAATTTTATGGTGTTAATAAAGAAGTTTACTTAAAAATGTAAGTTCTACTCATTAATTATGATGGCAGTAAAGGAAATACAGTAAATAGCTTTCATAATAATTGAAAACTGTACAGATTTGGGTGCGTAAATTATTGCGAAACATAAAATTTTTTTTATTAACTTTATTATATATTGAATTTTATATTATAAATTGAACTAACTATAGGTATTCAAATCTTAGCTCTAAAAATGTTAGTTATCTGGCTAGTTAATGCTAGACAAAATATTAGTCTCAAGGCCCCATTTACCGAGCGTTGCTGCACCGTACTATTGGCACGTTTGTGCAATTATGTATAGAACATTTAAAAACGTGCGTTTATTTTCATTGTTTCGTTGTTTTAATATGAAAAATAAACAACTGTTCACAAAAGAGTGATGGGAACTAAAAATGTTCCAATGCTGACTGTTGCGAAGAAAAAGTACCTTGAAGATGTTAAACATATTAAAACTGTAATTGGTGTATGTACGGAATAATATATATTATATATAAGCAAAACCTGCGTATATACATTATTTGGCGCTTAACCCTGCTGTTAGATTAAGCCCATTTGGTCCAATATTTTCCTCGATATCCTCATAACTTTTAAACGGTGTCACATATTGCTTTGAGATTTCGGCTCACGTGATTAATTATATTAAAAACATTATATCCATAGTTTCAAATGTCTGTCATAAAGCCGGACTTAGAAAAACAAGAATTTACGTATCTTGGATTAGGGACCATTTGGTCCAGTGTAAATTTTTATTTGAATGAAATCAAAATACTAAGGTTTTTTGTACTTCCTAAAAATTTTTAATTTATTGATAGCTGTTTTCATTACATGCTGAAATAATCTGATGGTATTCTGATTTCAGAAAAAAGTATATATGCATTCCAAGCGGATGTGGCTAGCATATTTACCATCGATTTATTTTATGTTTTGCGGCGTAGGAGCCAATCATTTGGTCAGCAGTGTCTACGGCTGCTATGATAACATAAATATAAGAAGATATAGAAGAACAACAATGTATAATTTTTGTCGATGTATTTATTTCTTGTCGAATTGTAAGTAGAATGAACCACTGGTATTTCCTTCGACTCACTCCCATCAAGTTCAGCTGCTCTATGCAATATACTCATCAATATTGCTGCTTTGTTTTTGGGGCGGATGTATGATACCAATGTCGCAATGTCATAGAAAGCAAATGTGTAACTTATACGATGGGAGCTTTTTTATAGTCAGTAATTTCGGAGGAATAAATGTTTTATTTTTACGTTCTGGGGCCCATTTCTCAAAATCAATAGTTACAAATCAACAAATAAAATACCCAAAAGACAACAATAAATTTTATAAAAGTGTTGCTGTTTTGTATGTAATTTACTTGTAGATTTGTAACTTGTAGTTTTAAGAAATAGGCCCCTGTTCTTACATACTTTATAAGTTCCCTTTCATGTAATTTTCTTACCAAATCAAAAGTGGAAAAGAAGTTTTCGTCAGTCATATGTTGCCCTTGCAAGACTTCCCAGACTAATACAACGCGTTGTCTTAGGTATGGTTCAGGCTTTGTATTTTCACCTTTTCCAAGAAATGGTTCTATCTTCTTTGAATATACCGATAAAATAAATGTCAAGCCATATTTTACAAGTTTTGGTGACATAAACCGATGAAAAGACCAAAAATTAAAAGATCAAGTAATCCATGAACGCCTTTATCTTACATACAGATACACCCTTGCCAGAATAATTAGAATAATATATGGTGGTAATGTGCCTTCGTCATTGGCGTGACTAAAAATTTTCTCTAGGGACTTGAGCGATACTGGCTGGTTTAGCGCCAAACCCTCCCACATGGCCCAGCTAATCCAATGCCCTGTGTCAATATCGGTCAAAATACACCAACGTGGCGACAACAATTACAACAATACAAAAACCAGTGTAGAATCAACATCACGTTTTAAAAATAATTTGACTTGGTATAACTTGTATTGTGTTTACGATATGGGTTCAAAAATTCCATATTGGACGATCCATAATAATATTTATAAATTGTGTTAATGAGGCAATCAATCCAATTACATACAAAATATTGGTTAAAATTTGTACTTTTCATAAAACATGTAGTATAGACCAAATGGTCTTCTAATGTAGGATTCGTATATTTTGTCTAATCTAACAGCAGGGTTAAAAAGAGGTACGTTCAACTTATGCATAGTGTTTAGTGGGATTTAATTGTACTTTCGAATGGCATAAAACATAATTTTTTAACAGCTATTTGTTGCAAAACAATTGATCAAAAAATTTTGTTACGCACGCTACTAAATGTGAAAGTAACTTTGAAACTTGAACAGTGTTTTCGTATTTTTTTCTAGCGAATTTTGCATTATAAAGCACACAAAATCTAATTTATAAAATAAAGAGAAATATAAGAGAATTCTAAAATAACTTATTTGCAGCCAAAAGTGTTGTCGTTTTTTTTTCATCAATAGCCGTGAACCCTTTGTGACGCACACTTCGTGACGAGCGCTACATTTTTCTTAATAGCTACGTATAAGTTTTTAATTGTACAATTTACAACAAAAATGTGTTTAGTGGAGTTTTAGATAATATAGATATAATACATTTCGATAATAAAATCTGTTAATAAAATTTTCATATTTCTTATAGTTTACGAGTTAATCTAAAAAATAGTCACTTCATTATATTCAAGACAATTTCCGAGCTCGAAAATTCAAACTTAAGCTTACGGTCACATGTGTAACTAAACACATAAAAAAACATTCTATATGAAATGCAAGGTTGGGTCTTTCTTTTTCGGTGTAGGTATATCCCTGCCAATTCATAAAGGGATCACCCAAACAAAAATGTTTCTTTATATATTTTTAAGGTTAAATATATAGCGCATTCTTCCATTACCATGTATAATAAGTTTAACACTCTAAAATTGTGAGATTGGTGGACAATTTTTGCGATTTGCCCATATTTATAATAAGCAAATATGTATCTGTGTAGACATGCAAAAACGCAGAGAAAGATATGATGGTTGCGTCAACACTGTCATGTTTCCCGATATAGCTTATGATTGTGGCAAATAAGCTATTAATCTTTTAAATAATTTTGAACCTTAATTAGTTTACGACAAAAAACTCATTTTTACATTTACCCGACTAGAAATTTTTATGCAAACACATTTGGGATCTAACTGGGATCCCAGTTCCGATGTAACGCAGAAACGTATTTGGGACCCGATTGGTTTCCTGTGGGGAAGTATCAAAATCTTGCAAAAATTTGCTCAAATCGGGAAAATATCAAACTCTAATATTGAATTAAAATTGCTGAAGCTATCCAAGGGACCAAAGCCCGACTAGAAATTTTCATGCAAACACATTTGGGATCTAACTGGGATCCCAATTCCGATGTAACGCAGAAACGTATTTGGGACCCGATTGGTTTCCTGTGGGGAAATATCAAAACCTTGCAAAAATTTGATCAAATCGGGAAAATATCAAACTCTAATATTGAATTAAAATTGCTGAAGCTATCAAAGGGATAAAAGTATGTAGCAATCATCTCTTTTGAAGATGAGCAAACTATACGATTAAAGATCTGTGTTAGATTTTCCCAACAAGTACCCAATAGTTTCCCATTTGGGAAGAACTTATGTTAAGGAATTAATTTGTAGATGGGCTGTCCCAACAAGTTCCCCATCAAATCACAAATGGGATAACCCTTTTGGGTGTGCCACATGAATTCCCAATCGGACCCCAATATGAGTATTGGGAAAATTTCTAGTCGGTAGTATGTAACATTTACCTCTTTTGAAGATGAGCATAATATCCGATTAAAAATCTGTGTTAGATTTTCCCAACAAGTTCCCAATAGTTTCCCACTTGGGAAGAACTTTTGCTAAGTCATTAATTTGTAGATGGGCTATCCCAATAAGTTCCCGATCAAATCACAAATGGGATAACCCTTTTGGATGTGCCACATGTATTCCCAATCGGGCCCCAATATGAGTATTGGGAAAATTTCTAGTCGGGTAATCACGACATTATAAGCATTCATATTGATTACAACATGATTGAATTTATGGGTAAAAAGATTCTAGCTACAATCGTGGAATATTTCAATATTCAATAACAGTATTAACAATAAAATATGGTTCTTGTAAATACTATTTTAAAACAGTTTGTTTGAAATCAAGCTATGATTACAAAAGAGACATGCCTATCTACTTCCAAAAAAGGTTTTATTCTATCCCGTTTTTTTAGGTTTTTTTGTTTTATTTGAGAGCTGTTGGTTTGTTTTTGTGTGTCACTTGAGAAAATAAAGTATAAGAAAAAATAAATTTAATAATATTAAGTTTTTATTTTTAAATAGACGAAACCCTTGAAAAAGTCAACAAAAAATTGACGAAACGTTGGGTAAATATGTAATAAAAAGTTTTTTATTGACATAAACTGCGTTAGGCCTTATTAGCTGAAGATTATTTAATCAACAATACCAAATTATAAATTTAAAATAGCAAAAACGGATAAAAGTTAGCAAATAATATTCGACCATATTCTGAAAACCATTTCTTTTTAAAATTGCAAAATTTTAAATACGAAAAACAGTGTTCTTTTAACGGAACAATTTTGTGCATTCGTAGCCTAGTTTGGATAAATTATCTGAAACATCTGAGACATAAAAATTAACTGAAAATCTGCAATAAGTGAGCTTTTTGATTGAATTCTTTCCTGAAAGTTGCCGATTTCAAAACGAAATGGTTTCCAGAGCATGTCCGATTGCAAATAAAACATGGGTAAGCAAATATTTAAATATGTATTATCTATGTGAAAATAGAAAATACTTTTTATTTCAGATTCCAAATAAAAAAAAAAATTTTATATTTAATTTCAAAAATATTTTTCAGTTGCTGTTACTTTTTAATCAAAATATGATTAAGAAAACATCCTTTATATGGTTATTTAGAATGATGCTATTTTTATATATAAATATAATGTGGTAAGCTTAAATCATACTATATATACATTCAATTAAACATTAGGTTGTATCAATTATATTAGAGCTATAAAAGGCAACAATATTATATATTCAGAACAGATATATTTTCATAATAGTATGATTTGACTTCAACCATATAATTCAATAATAGTACGTTGCTCTTAGTTTATGGTTGCCTACTTCATGTTTTTTCTTTGCGTGTATGTACATTAGAGTGGTCGTAAAAAATAAAATTTGGATTTCTTCAAGTATCATACCCCAACTCGAAATATATTTTCTAAAACACTAATCTAAAAAAAATTTAGATTCAGGTGTGTCGCACGAATAGGGCGAACACTTCTCCAGTTATGTATGTCATGCACTGCCTTAAATTTCGGCATAACTGCATACCTTTTATTAAATTAGAATTTGGGATATTCTCCCAATTTTATTTAAAATAAATAAATCTTTATAACGATATGTCTCGAAAACAAGATCTGATACAAAAATTCAGTGCAGATTCTTATACAGCGTCCAAATTAACTGAATAAAAAGCTTTAAATTTTTAGAAACAAGTTTACCGAAGTCTATAAATTAGTGTAATTAATCATTTTCAAATTTTAATTTTTATGGCCTTTTTTTTTGATATTGCCGTTTATTTTTATATATATGTGATATAGATAAAAATCGACAAGACAAAAGCAGTTGGAAACTTCACAGACATAAAAGACAGGAAAGGAGCATTTGCTCTAACTTCGGTTGGTGTGCGACAAGCCTTAATCTTATGTGATTGACCTGCACTTTTTTTAGGATAGTTTTTTATAAATACCCATCGATTTGGATATGAGACTTGAAGAAATCCAAATTTTATTTTTAACGACCGCTGTAGGCTGTATTAATAAATTAATTAAATCATAAGTTCTTAATGACAACTTTCACTACAGATGTTTTTTGCTGGGATATAACATGCAGAAAGATTACAGAAAGAGTAATGTCTTAATCGGGATATTAATAGTAAAGCTAAGCCACCATTAGCTCCACCTAGGTGTCCTAAAAATTACATCCATTGATTTTAAAAAAGCTCTAAGATGTGAAATGAGTCTCTGAGATTGGTTTTACATCAACTTCTTAATCCATAAGAAAATATTCGAGTCTTTTTTTATATTGGCCGATGCAGTTTGCGTTCCAGAGACAGATTTTGAAGTTAATGAATGGCTTGTTTAATGCAGTCTAACAATAAACAGTTTCGTTCGGTATTTTATAAAGAAAAAACAGTAAAGTTCCAAAACAAAAATTTTATTTTATTTATAAAAAACAGACAACAGATAAACGATTTTAACAATAAATATTTTTAAAACATGATCAGATAGTTAGGGTTACTACTAAGAGATCAAAACAAAAAGCCAATAGAATTTTGTAAATTAAACTAAAAGTTTTTAATTTATTTTCTTAATTTTTTACTTATTATAATTTCCATGACAAAAACTCCAATGCACACAACAACAGCTATCATGTAATATAGCCAAATCCAATAGAGATCCTTCACATACAAAGGCTTAGGCATCTGAGGAAAAGTAATATTAATATTAATCAACTTGCCTGTTTCCAATACATCCTCAAATGATTTACTAATCCAGTAATCAATCAATCCAGACTGCAATGTATAACTTATAATTTCATTTAAGCGGTGAACAAAAATTGAATTGGGACCAATTGGAAATTTAAATTGCATCATTGGATTAGGACACATATTTTTGGAAAAACGAAACAATTTTTTTCTGTAATGCAATTGTATGGCATTATAATAGTAAAGTTTAGAAGAAGTAGTTGGATATGCGAAACGTTGATCGAATTTGTCACGAAAAATAGAATAATTCACAAAATTTTTAAAAATATAAAATTTTGGATATAAATAAGCTAGAGAACCATTTGTAAGGTCATGAAAAGTTTCAATTTCAGGAACAGCTATTGCAATTTTAAGCGATGATTTAACCAGATCTTTGTACGTGCTTATCCGTGGTTCCAAAGGCGGCTGCGTTAGAAATGATAGCAGGAATGAGCAGAAAAACATGAAGTTCAATATACCTATCAGAAATAGCATAAGGTAAAGAAGTTTCACGGATATTTTTTTATTAGCATAATATATAAAAGCTTGACCCAAAACTCCTCGTATGGCTACATCATTTACCAGGACTTCTGGCCATTTATAATGCCGCTGAAGAGAGGTATCCTTGCGCAAAGCGAAATAAAAAACAAGTGTGAATATTACCATTAAGGCCAGTGTTAAAGCCATTATTTGCGAATACAAAATTAAAATATATATTTCTTTTAACTCCAACGGTTTTTCCTTAGGCAGAAGGAAGCACCATTTGCCCATTTCAAAAGGATAAGAATAATCACGTGAATCTCCCTTTCGATATATCGAAATTGAACTGGCTGGTATATCAAGGGAGTAGTTTACTACATAGCCCATTATTTCCCGGTAATCGAGTATAATATTATGGGGTATCTCCAAAGGAAAGTAAAGAGTGGCATTTATTATTTCACTGATAGTATTCAAAAAACGCCCGATATAACCATTAAGTATTTTTTTGTTATTTTCATCATAATATTCCATTGCACGTGGTTCGGTGTGATCTGCAATTGTGCGCAATTTATAACCATTTAGATTTTTCAAACGTTCCGGAAATATATTAAAATCGCTGGCGCTTGGATCGTATTTTCCAAATTCCATTTTGAATAATGGAAATATTGTATATTGCATATAGCTGCGGGTTTCATAAAAATCCTTATATATTACTACCACATTCAACATTTTTAGTTTTTGAGCGTTTTCAAAGAAATTAATTAGCATTTTGGTATCAAAATCTTTAGTTCTTTGATCGATTATTATGATTGTACGTGTAAGACGCATATAATTTAATACATTTGCCAATTGCCCCAATACACTGTGATAAACTGATGTGATACAAACTATAGATAAAATTTGATTATTGAAATAGTCAGTATAAGAAAAGTTGCTATTTCCATTTACTATTACAGTTGTGGGAATTTCTTGGAATTTTAAGTATTCGAAGAATTTGTGGCAGCATGCAGTTTTATTAGCTTCATGGAAGATCAAAGCTCCTTTGTAAGCTTGTTGTTGATAAAGCTTTTGCAAGAAGTCCACATAAAACACTTTTTCACCTTTATAATTTTGAAGTGTATAATTGAAGATATGACTCATAGCGATTACTTGTGACATCAACAGTATGAACCAGAAGATGTTCATCATATTAATGGATAGTTTTGTCTTTATAGTACTTTAACAACAACTGAGGTTATTCTATCGAAATTTTACCCTTAAATAAAATTATTTTCTTTTGTTTGGAAAAATATGTACATATGTATATAGAAATTGTAAATTACAATATCAATCAGTTGCTTATGCATGTAATTAACCTGCTTTATCTTGCACTAATGTATCTTCTATCAGAGGGGGCGTATACGCGTTATTTAATTGTATGCATTTTATGAATTACCCAGAAAACATTTTTTGTCGACATATACTAATTATAATGTTAGAAAAAGTCTGAGGCTTTAACAGTTGTCTAAAATAACCATAGACATTTCACAGTGTAGTCGACAGTTTTCTGGTATGAAGTTTCTGCACAATTTCTTCAATATTATTCGATTAATATCAGACTAATATCAGACTAGTCTGCACATTATCCGCAGGCATTTTAGTTTCCTTTAACCCTTTGAGGACCATACATTTTTAGCCGAAGGAGTTTTGAATATCCTTTTATATTTACCTTGCGTGGCCCAATATGAGTTACATGAAAAAAATTGGGCGTCCAGGTCCTCTCCTTGTTTTCCATTTTTGCTTGGCAAATATAATTGCCTATAGGCTGAAAGGAAATTTTTCATCCCGAAAAATGTATATGAAAAATAAAAACATTTTTATTTCTTTTTTTATTTCAAGTTAAATATAAGTAATTTATATAATGTTAGCATAGTTGGAGCTATTTGTGGTAGATTATCAAAGCTGTCACTTGATGATGAAGTGAGGCGGAATAATACCATACAATGATTTTGTGCGGTTATATATTTTATTAGAGGCGCAATGTACACATTCTAGTTTGAGTGCTTATTCAATTTGTGGAGATATCTGCATGAATTTCAGTTATGGAGCTAATGTTAGCTATCAATGCCTTGGCCAAAGCTAATCAAAATTCTATTGAATTTACTTTGGCGGCGAAGCTATTGGCAAACATTAGTTTGTTATAAACTGAATTGCTCGTTGTACTGGTGAATTTTCCAGGGTAAATCAACTTAAATCTTTCCAGCTTGTCAACATCTGAAGTTTCAGATCAAGTAAAACTTCAAATATTTATCGCTTTAACAACTGAAGCTGTATCGAATGCATAATAGGTAATTTTTCAATGCTGTTGCTTTATCAGCTAGAAATCTCTTTGACATATGCTCTTTGCTACTTCGAATAGTTTCGCATGCCATGATGTAGTTTTTCTGCAGAACGTGCATCAAGTTGAGGCTCGTAAAAAAATGTTTCAGAATTGAATCTTGATATTTCGCTTACCTACAAAGCTACTAAAACTATCGAACACTTTGTATGCTGACGGCGCTTCTTCATGTATATATTCGTTAACTCTAAAAGAAAATCTTCGACCATCCCAAAAGTAATGAAATATTTAAGCTATGAGTCCAGCGATGATACGGTAATAAGTGACATGTTTGCTGATTTTTTTGCCTCTACATATTCTGATGCCCACTTTGATGTTTCTGTTGATTATCCTTACAAAATTAATGCAATTCACACAATATCAACGTCGTCAATTCACACCTTACACATAATTAATTGCTTAAAAACTTTTAAATCATCCATTTTTAGTGCCATATCTATCCCAATATCTATAATATTTAATATTTCGTTGCGGTATGGGTATTTTCCAAAAATATGGAAAGAGTCTTATATAGTCCCTTTATTCAAATCTGGTAATAAATCGAATATAAGTAATTACAAAGGTATCGCCAAACTAAGTGATATACTTAAACTTTTTGAAAAATGTACAATCAACTTCTTGTTACATCAAGTTTCTTCATCATTTACATCACTTCAACACGGATTTCGTAAAGGATTTTCTGCTCTGACGAACATTCTTCATTTTACAACGCTGGTCAATAGAGCTTTCACCAACGGCCAACACACCGACGTTATTTATACTGATTTCAATAAAGCGTTTGACAAAGTAAACCATAAGCTATTATTAATAAAACTAGATAAAATGGGATTTAACATTAATTGCTTGAACTGGATAAAATCATATCTTTATCACCAAACTCAATCTGTGAAATTTAAATCTACAATTTCAAGAAGCATTTTTGTTAGTTCTGGTGTCCCCCAGGGCAGCCACCTGGGGCCAATATTGTTTCTATTGTTTATCAATGATTTGCCTGAGGCCATCAAATATTGTAACATGTTAATGTATGCTGATGACGTTAAAATATTTTTAACTTTTAATCAGACTTCTGATTATATTCTTCTGCAGAACGATTTGGATAATATCTACAAATGGTGCAACATTAATTTAATGGAACTTAATCTGCAAAAATGCAAACATATGCACTTTTCTAGAGGACATGATATTGCTCAATCTTACTTACTGAACAATTACAAATTAGAGTTAGTTAACACATTTTTGGACTTGGGAATTTTGTTGGATGTAAAGTAAACTTCCTTCAACATATAACGCTTACTGTGAATAAAGCCCGTGGGGTTCTGGCTTTTATTAAGATATGGTCAAAAGAATTCAACGATCCGCTTATCACTAAAAGTTTATATACATCACTGGTAAGACCTATATTAGAATATGGATCGATTATATGGGACCCGTACTACAATGTGCATATCGATCGCATCGAATCTGTTCAAAAGCAATTTCTTTTATTTTGTTTAGGAAATGTCTATCGAGGTTATGTTGCCCTTTCCTCATATTCAATAAGATTAGCTGAGATTAACTTACCAACCTTAAAAAGTCGGAGAACCATGCTCAATATTTCTTTCATGCTGAATCTTGTAAATGGAAATGTATGCTCCGATTTTCTGTCAAGAAATATATTTTTTAATGTTCCCCAACGCTCATTACGATCTTGTGATCTACTCCACGTCAAAACTTATCGTACTAACTATGCTATGGCTGATCCATTGAGAAGATTATGTTGTTGTTTTAACGAAATGTCTAATTTTATAGATTTTTCTTTAAAATGGTATATTATAAAACGCAATATCATTGTGCATTTGAATATCTAAAGGTATTTAAATTATTTACCTATTTTATCCTAATAATTTATATGAATTGTAATATAGTCTGTAAGGAATATTCTATAGACTTAATAAATAAATAAATAAATAAATGAACAATAGGGCTTAGAAGTTTATAGTACACTCAAAATATTATGTGGGTAAATTCAAACGAAAAATCATTTTAGACAATTGTATTTTCACTTAAACACCAGACTACTGACATTTCATTTCAATCAATTGAGTTCTTCAATTATTTTTTAATGTTGATTTTATAACAAACAAATAATGTAAAACTAAATAATTTTACATTAACTTTAGCCTACAGAAAAGAGTTTACGAATTCCTAAAATTTTAACAAACCAAAACAGCAAAACTTACTGCTTTATCGTTTAATATAAGAACAGAAAAACTACCTACCACAGCAGTGAAAGTTACTAATTTCTCAAATGTTTTGACTGACAAAAAATTACAAACGAAAGTAGTAATGTGTACTGTTTTTTTTATACATATTTTAACTAAAAAAATATCAAAAAAAGCAGTTTTTAATATATTTGAATTTTATTTAGTTTTTATTTTCATATTATATCGTATATATCGTGGGCGTGCGTGGAAAAGGGGATATGTCAAGAAGCGCGAAGTTTGGGAAATCAAAAAGTAAAGTTTGATTTTACTTCCAAAACCTTCTATCTTTCCTATTTTAATGAGTGAGAAAAAGTTGACTTATCCCCTTCCCTGCGTGCCAACGATATATTAGTGTGTACATTTGCAAAAAGAAGGCGATATTAAAAATAAAAAGTTAAGATATTTATAGGCTTAATATTAGTATACATTTGTAATGTTGCAATTGTTGAAACTCGTATGCCCCTGTTACGCCTATCAAGATCCCATTTTCCAACCATAATTAAAAAGTTTTAAGACACATAATATAAATATAAAAAAAAAACAATTCAAGTGAGAGAGACAATGGGTGCATTCGCAAATGCAGTAAGTCTGCGAAACTTGGCTGCAAAATATTGCAACAATAAATAAAATGTTGCCGTAGTTGCAGAAATGTAGTTAATCAAAAGTCATAGTATATGTATGCATATAAGTGAACTTTTCTTGCCTTTGACAAAGTTTAAATGCATTTAAGGCTATTTTCTAATATTTTAGGTCATTAAAATCCGAATCATTATGTTTATATCAAGTCCCACTTTGGGTAGTCATCATTAAATGGGACTTGTAGTAAGCTTCGCCTCTGAGAAAGTATTCGATTATTGACATATTAATAACAACCAAACTGCAAATAGAATTAACTAAAAAATACAATTTAAAAAACAGAAGAGCTAAAAGAAATCAAAAAATCTACGAGTTTTCTATGCCTCAAAAAAGTTGGTAGTAAGTGCTGAAGGGTTAAATTGACAGTTTGTATTGCACTAAATAGAGGTCGAACAGATTTAGCAACAATGTTTGCTTGGCTTAAAGTTAGTTTTGGTTTCGAGTTTGCTGCATAAGGCGAAAACTTCTCCAGTTATGTCAATATATGTCGAGCAGTGCCTTAAATTTTGGCATAAAATAAATAAATCTCTAGAATCAGTGCTAGGACTTTCATGGAAATTCATGTTTTTTGTGGTGATAGATAAAGAGGTATTGACTAATTATCTATGCGAATCATAAAATTTTAAGTAGTTTGGCATCGATTTGTAATTGCATATAAATGCATATTTTTGCATATGTTTGTTTTATGCTTTTTCATGTTATTTTAGTTTTGGTACTTTGTTCGTAGGTAAGTGCATATTTTTGCTTATATTTTTCTTATTTAGGTATATTTGCTAAGCGCTTAAAGTCAATTTTTAGTTGTATGAAAGTCCGAGCCCTGTTTATAACACAAGAGCTGATAAAGAAATAGAATGGAGATTCGCGTGCAGCGTCAAAATTATCTAAAGAAAAAGCTTAAAATTTTTCAGAAACCAGCTTACCGAAATCTGTAAATTAGTGTAATTAATAATTATCAGATTTTAATTGTTATGGTCTTTTTTTTGATATTGCTGTTTATTTTGATAAATATGTGTGTGACGAAAGCAGCATTTACTCTAACTTCGGTTGGTGTGCGACACGCCTTAATCTTATGTGATTGACCTCCAATTTTTTTAGGATAGTTTTTTATAAATACCCATCGGTTTAGGTATGAGAGTTGAAGAAATCCAAATTTTATTTTTAACGACCGCTATAGGCTGTGTTAATAATAAATCGATTAAATCACAAGGTGTTAATGACAACTTTCACTACAAGGCTGGATCCACCCCTTAGCTCAGGGGGGGGGGGCACATAGTGGAAAGTCAGTGTAGTTAATGAAATAATTTATTTTTTAGATTGAATCTACCCGAATTAGTTTAAAAATAACATTTTAAGCGTCTTTAACGATATTTTTAGAATTTAATAATATAACAAAATTACATATCGTCGCTGCTCCGACAAAATTAGCTATGTGTTTTCTACTAAGTTTTCAGGAGAGGCAAAAAACTGTTTTATGCCGTTACCATGCGATATTTTTTTAAAGCTAAACAGTTTATTGAAACAATATTCGCATCACTATAATTATGTATCAAAATACAAGATACATAATAGGATACTAGCGTGCTATAATCAAATTGCTTAAAGAACTACACATAACTCACTTTGTTGGAACTTTTCAAAGAAAATTATTTTTTATTTTAGAATATTTTTGGGCATATAAGTATTTTTTCTCGCCGGACTTGGTAAAAATATCCTTAAACCCTTTGGTTGGTAGACGTATGAATAATAAATAAAAACATATTCGACAATATTCACATAACTGAGTACGTCAGAGCAACGGCGATATGTGTACATTGTACAGGCAGATACCAACTCAAATTAACAAAAATAATGAATTTGTGGGACTACCCATCTCGGAAAATAATAAAATTTCGCACAGCTGTTTCTTTTTGTAGTAACATGAAGGGCAGGAACAAAATTTTGTGTCTCTAGCTGATTTGATTGTGCAGAAATTACGTCATTATTTTTAAATTAAAAAAAAAAGTTGAGTTAACTTACATATTGCACTTGTTTAACAATATTTATTAACACAAAATTAAAAATTTTCAGTAGCGATAAAAAACTATTTATATTATTACTTAAAGAAAATTTCGATAATATAAATATGTATACCATTTTGAGAAAATATGGAAATTATTAAATTATACTAGTTTTCTTTCTTTCTTAATCGGCTGTAGAGAAAGTATGAAATTTTAATATAAAAACTTAAAACTAAACAACACATTCGGTAAACTTGGCGAAACAATGACATTTTGAATATGTCACAACTTTTGAAATAAACATTTAAAATTTTTTTCTTTGCCATAAATTCGCCATAGGGTGAAAGAAAATATATGAAAAATTTCATCAAAATCGAAAGGAGTCGTGTCTAACTGTAGGTCGATTTGATATGGAGTTGCCCATATGTGACTAAACATCATAGAAAAATTTTGTCAAAAGTCCACCGAATTTATTTTACGAAAAAGATCACAACTCGTTTTTTTTTGTGGTGAAGTACTAGTTAGAACAATACAAAATTTTTAGAGTTAATACATATGAATGAATAATGTCGATTTTCGGTAAAAAGTGATCAAATGAAAATTTTTAGTTAATACAGTATTGATAAGCAAGTGCGATATATGATGAGCAATTCTATAGAAGTTTTTTTAGTTACGAAGCTCAACAGTATTTTGTTTGAAAGCTAAGAATGTATTATGCATCTTAAAAATTTTTTCAAATTTTATCTTAAACTATTAATTAATGATGATAGATATTCAAAATTTAAAATCTTCGGATATACCGATTTCGAACTAAAAAAGGATAAACTTTAAATCTTGGAAAACTTGTGTTTTTTTTATCAATATAATATATAAATAGAGAGCCCATTTTCAGAATGGTAAATTTCTCACATTAAAAAATTCTAAATATATGTAGTGAGTAGTAACATATCAGCATTTATTCGGGAGAGATTGAAATTCTCGTAAAACTCGAATTAGTATAAAGAAGTTGAAAAGAAATTTGAAAAGCTTGATGTAGCTAGAGAAGTCGAACTTATGAGGTTTCCCAGGTCAAAATATTGGTACATCCACAAACATAAGTTAATGAATGGAAATTTTAGACCCAGTTTAAGTGCAAGTTCCTTAAAAGTCCAGAAATATTTTCCATATCGTGTTACATTTTTGTGGTGAGGAGTGTTGCCTATAATTGTGTTACTATCTACTAAAAATAACTCCAGATAAACTTTTATGAACGTTTTTCCAGCCAAAACTAATGTATTTATAAAATTAATTTTTCCATTCCCCGCACCAAGTTTTTCTATATATGAAACAGTTTTCGTTTTTTTGATGTATTAAATTTTTTATAATCTAAGAAATATTTCAAGGAAGGACGAGGATGTTTTTAATTTTATTTCCACTGATAAATTCAAGTGGTACAATTAATGTTGTAAAAATTGCAGAGTTGCAGAGATAACCACAAAAAATCTATTTATAAGAACTGTGTCGGAGCATTCACCAAAACCGTATGTTTTGATAGAGTATAAAATTCTAAGGTTGCGGACTTGTTTCCAAAATAAATTAAAAAGTCAGTTTATTAGTTAAAAGCTTTCATTCGGTTTCCCCATTACATATACTACTGCCATTTTTGTAAATCGAGTCAATTTAAAACGACTCGATTTAAAAAAATTAGATCCACTAATAGCAAATTTTGTTCAGTGTTTTTTATAGTTTTCTTTTTTTAGAGCTAATAATATCATATCTGAAATGAATTTATTATATATGATCTGAAATTAATCTAAGGAATTTTTTGGAAAATGACCCCCATCCGCGCTTGTTTCACTATAGATATTTTTTGCTTGAATATAACCTGCACAAAGATTACAGAATAAGTAGTGTTTTAATCGCGATATTAATAGTATTGCCAAGCCACCATAAGCTCTACCGCAGGGGTCCTTGCAGTCTTAAAAATTATATCCATTAATTTTAAAAAAGCTTCGAGATGTCAAATGAGTCTCTGAGATAGGAATTACATCAACTTCTTTATCTGTGAGTAAACATTCTAGTTTTTTTTTATGTTGGCCGATTTAGAGACAGATTGTGAAGTTAGTTAATGGCTTGTTTAAAGCAGTCTAACAAAAAACAGTTTCGTTCGGTATTTTATAATAAAAAAACAGTAAAGTTCTAAAACAAAAGTTTGATTTTATTTACAAAAACCAGACAATAGATAAAAGATTTTAACAATAAAACTTTTTAAAACATGATCAGTTAGTTAGGTTTACTACTAAGAGATCAAATCTAAAAGCCAAACGACAATATAATTTTGCATATTAAACTAAAAATTTTTAATTTATTTTTTAAATTTTTTACTTATTATAATTTCCATCATAAAAACTCCAATACACACAACAACAGCTATCATGTAATATAGCCAAATCCAATAGAGATCCTTCACGTACAAAGGCTTAGGCATCTGAGGAATAGTAATATTAATATTAAACAACTTGCCTGTTTCCAATACATCCTTAAATGATTTACTAATCCAGTAATCAAGCAATCCAGACTGCAATGTATAACTTATAATGTCATTTAAGCGGTGAATAAAAATTGAATTGGGACCAATTGGAAATGTAAATTGCATCATTGGATTAGGACACATATTTTTGGAAAAACGAAACAATTTTGTTCTGTAATGCAATTGTATGGCATTATAATAGTAAAGTTTAGAAGAAGTAGTTGGATATGCAAAACGTTGATCGAATTTGTCACGAAAATTAGAATATTCCTCATAATTTTTAAAAATATAAAATTTTGGATATAAATAAGCTAGGGAACCATTTGTAAGGTTGTGAAAAGTTTCAATTAGAGGAGCAGCTATAGCAATTTTAAGCGATGATTTAGCGAGATCCTTGTAGGTTCTTATCCGTGGTTCCAAAGGCGGCTGCGTTAGAAATGATAGCAGGAATGAACCGAAAAACATGAAGTTCAATATACCAATCAGAAATAGCATAAGGTAAATAAGTTTCACGGAAATTTGTTTGTTAGCATAATATATAAAAGCTTGACCCAAAACTCCTCGTATGGCTACATCATTTACCAGAAATTCTGGCCATTTATAATGCCGCTGAAGATAGGTATCCTTGCGCAAAGCCAAATAAAAAACAAGTGTGAATATTGCCATTAAGGCCAGTGTTAAAGCCATTATTTGCGAATACAAGATTAAATGAAAGATTTCTTTTAACTCCAACGGTTTTTCCTTTGGCAGAAGGAAACACCATTTGTTTATTTCAATAGGATAAGAATAATCACGTAAATCTCTCTTTTCATATATCGAAATTGAACTGGCTGGTATATCAAGGGAGTAGTTTACTACGTAGCCCATTATTTCCCGGTAATCGATTATTATATTATGTGGTATTTCCAAAGGAAAGTAAAGAGTGGCATTTATTATTTCACTAATAGTGTTCAAAAAACGCCCGATATAACCATTAAGTATTTTTTTGTTATTTTCATCATAGTATTCCATTGCACGTGGTTCGATGTGATCTGCAATTGTGCGCAATTTATAACCATTTAGATTTTTAAAACGTTCCGGAAATATATTAAAATCGCTGGCGCTTGGATCGTATGTTCCAAATTCCATTTTGAATAATGGAAATATTGTATATTGCATATAACTGCGGGTTTCATAAAAGTCCTTAAATATTACTACCATATTCAACATTTTTAGTTTTTGAGCATTTTCAAAGAAATTAATTAGCATTTTGGTATCATAATCTTTACTTCTTTGATCGATTATTATGATTGTACGTGTAAGACGCATATAATTTAATACATTTGCCAATTGCTCCAATACACTGTGATAAACTGATGTGATACAAACTATAGATAAAATTTGATTATTGAAATAGTCAGTATAAGAAAAGTTGCTACTTCCATTTACTATTACAGTTGTGGGAATTTCTTGGAATTTTAAGTATTCGAAGAATTTGTGGCAGCATGCAGTTTTATTAGCTTCATAGAAGATCAAAACTCCTCTGTAAACTTGCTGTTGATAAAGCTTTTGCAAGAAGTCCACATAAAACACTTTTTCACCTTTATAATTTTGAAGTGTATAATTGAAGATATGACTCATAGCGATTACTTGTGACATCAACAGTATGAACCAGAAGATGTTCATCATATTAATGGATAGTTTTGTCTTTATAGTACTTTAACAACAACTGAGGTTATTCTATCGAAATTTTACCCTTAAATAAAATTATTTTCTTTTGTTTGCAAAAATATGTACATATGTATAGAGAAATTGTAAATTACAATATCAATCAGTTGCTTATGCATGTAATTAACCTGCTTTATCTTGCACTAATGTATCTTCTATCAGAGGGGGCGTATACGCGTTATTTAATTGTATGCATTTTATGAATTACCCAGGAAACATTTTTTGCCGACATGTACTATAATGTTAGAAAAAGTCTGAGACTTTACCAGTTGTCTAAAATAACCATAGACATTTCACAGTGTAGTCGGCAGTTTTCTGGTATGACGTTTCTGCACATTTTCTTCAATATTATACGATTAATATCAAACTAGTCTGCACATTATCCGCAGGAAATTTCTTTTACTTTAAGACATTCAGCAGAGTAGTCTGCACATTTTATGATTTACGTCTTACGAATTTCAGCAGTCACTTCTGTACCTTGTCTGGCTTTAGTTTTCGTAATAATTCTCATTTATCTCTCAACTGATTGTGCACAAATATTTAAGTTTTTAAAGTTATAAAATATGGCTAAAGAGTTATTCATTCCACCTAATGGTAACTAAGAAAAAAGGTGAAATGGACCTCACCCGCTCTCATTTTGATGAAATTCTGCATTGACTGTCTTTAATATAATTAAAACACAGATATAAAATCTTAAGTTCACGGGTCGCCTTGTTAAGGAGATATAACGTTATCAATATTTAAGAAATATATCTAAAAAAGTTGAGTCTAGCTACATAATTACACGTATATATCAGAAAAATTTTTGGAGTTACAGATCTTAACAATATTCCGTTTTAAACGTAATAAGATCCTCTTCAGGATAGTGTGATCAAAAAATTTCTGGGCGCTCAGTACAAATAAAAAAAACAATTTTAAAATTTTCAAAAATAAACATGTTTAGGTGCACTTTTTTATCTACATAGACCACTTGGTCTTAAAGTGATTAAATTACTGCTTCCAAAGTTATAGATAAAAATATGAAAAATTAACTGAATTTTCAATATTAAAATCTGTATATATTAAAAAATGCCAGCCAAAAAGTAGATTTGTTGGCTTATTTTCATGTCTTCAGAACTACTAAGGCCCAACGTGGTAAAGCTTTTATTACCGAAGTTATAGACACATATTAGCAAAATTAACAGAATTTTTAAATGTAAAATCGTTAAGGCTTAAAAAAGTAAATTTTAAAATTTTCAAGAAAAAATATGTTTTGGCTCATTTTCATGTCTACTGAAATTACTTAACCACGAAATGGTAAAATTATTACATATAAAGTTGTACACAAATTTGTTAAAAAGGTTAGAATTACAGTAGTTTGCAATAATAATGAAATTTAATATAAAATTGCTCTCTAATATAATTATAGATTGCTGACCCCAAAAATAAAATTATTTTATTTTTCCTACGCACCGGTTTCGAGATAGCCGCGAGAAACGTAATATTTTCAACCAATCATTTATTTCGCCGATATCTCGAAAACGGTTCGTAAGAATAATAAATGAATTTCAGTTTCGGGTTCAGCTACCCATAATTATCTTAGAAACGAGTTTGAATTCAAGTTTCATTTCTAATGCAAACAATTACAGTGAAAATTCTACTAATTTTTCTAACTATTTCTACAATTTCGCTAATAACTTTAGATATAAGAATTTTACCACTTTGTGGCTAAATAGTCTCGCTAGAAATGAAAGTGAAATGAAATAGATATTGTTTTAAAAATTTTAAGATTGCCGTTTTTAAGGTATGGCGATTTAAAAATTCGGGAATCCAAAAATTTTGTAAAAATATTTTTGTTCTATGCGAAAACTTTAGGTTACGTCATTGCGGAGGGGGTTTAATAGCCCACCAAACGGTATGTAGCTGAGATCTATAGCTTAAGCACTTTTGCAGATATTAAAAATTTTTAAGTAAACTCAAACTTATATATAAATTTTTCTAGTTTCGAGGACGTCATATCTCCATAACCGAAGGAATTAGAAATCCAATGTTTGATGTCCATTACTTTAATATACTAAAAAATTTCCACACAAAGTTTTATCGAAATCAAAGATGTTGAGGTTTTAAACGAAATTTCTGATAAATTTCTAATTTTAGGTCCAACTTTTCTTCACCATTAATACGATAGGATGTTCAAAGTATCAGCTAATTCGAAAAATGTTTGTATGTTCTTCAGAAATTTTTCCAAAATAGTTCAGACATGTCGTAAATTGCTTTAGAATTTCCCTAAAAAATTCGTCAGGATTCCCGCAAAATTTTTTTAGAATTTCCTCAGACATGGAGGTCCGATCACTTACATGATTTTCCGTACGTTTTCTGACCGACTTCGGATACGACTTCGCGATCTTGTGCAGATTTTGTGACCGACTTCGGAACGAAACCGGGAAAAAAATGTTTGCTAGGTAAGTAGGTGATTGAAGAATATTTAAGGTGGGTGCTAGACGAGTCAATATTTTGCTTCAATATATGTATTTGTGTGCATTTGTTTCGAAAAAATAGTTACACATATAAGTAGGGGAAATATTGAAAAATATCAAAATACTTTTGATTTTCATAACATACGCACACAATCACATATAATGAAGCTGAATATTGACTCGTCTATCATTAACTTAATAATAAAGTAAATTAGAACATTAGCGGTATTCGTTATTGGGTGCGTTTTTTTAAAAATTAATTAGTGGTTGCTAAAATGGTTTGTTTGGTGTTATAAATGCAAACTAATGTATTTTCTTATTATATTGTAAACGAAAAACTATGAGGTTTGCATTTGTAGTTTGCCAAACTATTTACATCAAACACTGCATTCCTGAATTGCTGAGACTTCGAAAACATGAATAAATGGCTTTAATTTTATAGAGTTTCACGCCTAAAAAGAGATCAGCTCAAATTACAAAGGTTACTTGACATGTTGGGAATTTATATATGCCTGATTCGCATTGTAAACGTACATATGGTGTTTTTTTCTGTTTAGAAATATGTATGTGAAAGTAGGACTCATATTATAGTTTTCTCCTCATTCAATGGATCCAGAAAAAATTATATATTTCATTATTTTAAAATTTTTCTGTATTGAGCGTTACATTTGGTATCGCGGTTCTTCTGGGAATAATTTTTGCGATAGATATGCACCACAAAAATGAGTAACGGATTTGAAAGCACTATAGATCTACTCTCCAAAAACAAAAAATTATAATAATCACCGGACGAAATTAAAAGTTATGAGTACTTTTTCAATTTTGACTTGGGTTTTACATGGAAAAATAAAAAAATTGTATCTTTTAAATGATTCTTTACAAACATTTACACACAAGTAAAAAGTAGGGCAATTTTTTTCATAAGTTTAACTTCAATAAAATCGACCAACAATGTTAAAAGTTATGTCAATTTTAAATAATTATTCTTAGCAAAATCCGAAATACCTAATACCTAATACATTTATTCCAAATTAAATCAGAAATTTCTAAACGGATAATGTTATCTATATAGTTTCTTCTCTTCCTCTGCAGTTAATTTTTTTGCCGTCCTCAATTTTATAGATAAATTCTATTTAAGAATTTTGTTAACGTCATGCTCAATACATTTTTATACAAATTCAATATTGCTTTCATACCACACTCTATATTTTTGAATTAAAAAAAAATTCAAATGTATAACACTATGCAACAAATTTCTTGTCATCGAATGTTGAGTTTGGTCAAGTTGGTTAAAAAAAGAGTTATGGCTACATAAATTTTGTCATTTCTTTTAAAATTTTTTTACTATGAGTTAATAATAAGAATTTTTTTTCGTTTTTTTTTTGCTTTCACTGCTTAAAATAGACCACTTTTTGTTTTTTTTTTTACAAAATAGCTCAATTAAACTTTTTGATTATACACTCAACAAATTTTTATTAAAAAAATTTTTAATTTTTATTCTCTTCGTTCTTATGCAAAAGCGTTTTTTTGTTGAAAAATACAAAATTTGAGAAGACTGTGGTGGTATCGAAACATCTGGTGTCAGTTCAACCTTCCGTACACCCAACAAATTTCTCTATGAATGTTCATATTTACATACTTTAGAATTTCTTTCTTAAATAAAAAATAATTTGATCGAAAGATGAAATTGAAAACGAACTTAAACCTAACTAATTAGATAACTTTGGATAAGAAACCATACAGTTCGACTTAAATTCATAACTCAGAAATTACAAACGTCAAGAAGCCATAACTTTCTTTTTCGAAAGAAATTTACCTAACCCCTTGGGGACTTTCTTTTTCTAATAGTATACTTTGATACTAAGTTCAAATTATTATTAAGTTCAAAAATTATTATTGTTGCACTGTGTAATAATTGATGTATTTTAACACTAAATTAAACAAATATGGATAGCACTCTATACAGTTTTTTCGGATATAAACAATGATTGATTGATGAAACGTTTTGCAATATCAAAATAGTTTACAAAGCTCACAAAACTTTATTTTAGTGTATGTTGCTATTGAAATTTCAATAATTAAACTGAGTAATGAAGCGTACTAAAAATGCGTAACGCTCAATACACAAGACTTCGGACAACAACAATTAAAACTAATTATAATATTCAATATTTTCAAAAAATTTGATGTGTGAAATAACAGAAGCAACTGCAAATATTCTAAAACCGTTATAAATTTTCTCGTTTTCTCGTTTTTGAAAAAAATCACAGTTTCTTAATATCGAAAATTAACACCGCGCATTAAGGACACGCCATTTTGTATGCAGAGAGTGTAAACAGTATTTTCGTTCTTTATTTTTAATACATAATGGACAGTCTTACATAAAAAATCTGATATACAACAGCTTAAATTTTCAAATTTATGCATTTATTTCACAATATATTTCGAAAAATAAATGCATAAATTTGAAAATGCGAACTGCACTAGCATGACTTAATATATTTTAAGAAATGTAAATAAGTTTTTTGTGTAAGACTATCCATTATATGCTAGAAACGAATGACGCTAAACCTACTTATACTCTCTTCATACAAAATAGCGTGTCCGTAATTCATGCTGATAATTTTTTACATTAAGAACGTATGAATTTTTCAGTTTGCAGTTTTATTAGCTTCATAGAAGATCAAAACTCCTCTGTAAACTTGCTGTTGATAAAGCTTTTGCAAGAAGTCCACATAAAACACTTTTTCACCTTTATAATTTTGAAGTGTATAATTGAAGATATGACTCATAGCGATTACTTGTGACATCAACAGTATGAACCAGAAGATGTTCATCATATTAATGGATAGTTTTGTCTTTATAGTACTTTAACAACAACTGAGGTTATTCTATCGAAATTTTACCCTTAAATAAAATTATTTTCTTTTGTTTGCAAAAATATGTACATATGTATAGAGAAATTGTAAATTACAATATCAATCAGTTGCTTATGCATGTAATTAACCTGCTTTATCTTGCACTAATGTATCTTCTATCAGAGGGGGCGTATACGCGTTATTTAATTGTATGCATTTTATGAATTACCCAGGAAACATTTTTTGCCGACATGTACTATAATGTTAGAAAAAGTCTGAGACTTTACCAGTTGTCTAAAATAACCATAGACATTTCACAGTGTAGTCGGCAGTTTTCTGGTATGACGTTTCTGCACATTTTCTTCAATATTATACGATTAATATCAAACTAGTCTGCACATTATCCGCAGGAAATTTCTTTTACTTTAAGACATTCAGCAGAGTAGTCTGCACATTTTATGATTTACGTCTTACGAATTTCAGCAGTCACTTCTGTACCTTGTCTGGCTTTAGTTTTCGTAATAATTCTCATTTATCTCTCAACTGATTGTGCACAAATATTTAAGTTTTTAAAGTTATAAAATATGGCTAAAGAGTTATTCATTCCACCTAATGGTAACTAAGAAAAAAGGTGAAATGGACCTCACCCGCTCTCATTTTGATGAAATTCTGCATTGACTGTCTTTAATATAATTAAAACACAGATATAAAATCTTAAGTTCACGGGTCGCCTTGTTAAGGAGATATAACGTTATCAATATTTAAGAAATATATCTAAAAAAGTTGAGTCTAGCTACATAATTACACGTATATATCAGAAAAATTTTTGGAGTTACAGATCTTAACAATATTCCGTTTTAAACGTAATAAGATCCTCTTCAGGATAGTGTGATCAAAAAATTTCTGGGCGCTCAGTACAAATAAAAAAAACAATTTTAAAATTTTCAAAAATAAACATGTTTAGGTGCACTTTTTTATCTACATAGACCACTTGGTCTTAAAGTGATTAAATTACTGCTTCCAAAGTTATAGATAAAAATATGAAAAATTAACTGAATTTTCAATATTAAAATCTGTATATATTAAAAAATGCCAGCCAAAAAGTAGATTTGTTGGCTTATTTTCATGTCTTCAGAACTACTAAGGCCCAACGTGGTAAAGCTTTTATTACCGAAGTTATAGACACATATTAGCAAAATTAACAGAATTTTTAAATGTAAAATCGTTAAGGCTTAAAAAAGTAAATTTTAAAATTTTCAAGAAAAAATATGTTTTGGCTCATTTTCATGTCTACTGAAATTACTTAACCACGAAATGGTAAAATTATTACATATAAAGTTGTACACAAATTTGTTAAAAAGGTTAGAATTACAGTAGTTTGCAATAATAATGAAATTTAATATAAAATTGCTCTCTAATATAATTATAGATTGCTGACCCCAAAAATAAAATTATTTTATTTTTCCTACGCACCGGTTTCGAGATAGCCGCGAGAAACGTAATATTTTCAACCAATCATTTATTTCGCCGATATCTCGAAAACGGTTCGTAAGAATAATAAATGAATTTCAGTTTCGGGTTCAGCTACCCATAATTATCTTAGAAACGAGTTTGAATTCAAGTTTCATTTCTAATGCAAACAATTACAGTGAAAATTCTACTAATTTTTCTAACTATTTCTACAATTTCGCTAATAACTTTAGATATAAGAATTTTACCACTTTGTGGCTAAATAGTCTCGCTAGAAATGAAAGTGAAATGAAATAGATATTGTTTTAAAAATTTTAAGATTGCCGTTTTTAAGGTATGGCGATTTAAAAATTCGGGAATCCAAAAATTTTGTAAAAATATTTTTGTTCTATGCGAAAACTTTAGGTTACGTCATTGCGGAGGGGGTTTAATAGCCCACCAAACGGTATGTAGCTGAGATCTATAGCTTAAGCACTTTTGCAGATATTAAAAATTTTTAAGTAAACTCAAACTTATATATAAATTTTTCTAGTTTCGAGGACGTCATATCTCCATAACCGAAGGAATTAGAAATCCAATGTTTGATGTCCATTACTTTAATATACTAAAAAATTTCCACACAAAGTTTTATCGAAATCAAAGATGTTGAGGTTTTAAACGAAATTTCTGATAAATTTCTAATTTTAGGTCCAACTTTTCTTCACCATTAATACGATAGGATGTTCAAAGTATCAGCTAATTCGAAAAATGTTTGTATGTTCTTCAGAAATTTTTCCAAAATAGTTCAGACATGTCGTAAATTGCTTTAGAATTTCCCTAAAAAATTCGTCAGGATTCCCGCAAAATTTTTTTAGAATTTCCTCAGACATGGAGGTCCGATCACTTACATGATTTTCCGTACGTTTTCTGACCGACTTCGGATACGACTTCGCGATCTTGTGCAGATTTTGTGACCGACTTCGGAACGAAACCGGGAAAAAAATGTTTGCTAGGTAAGTAGGTGATTGAAGAATATTTAAGGTGGGTGCTAGACGAGTCAATATTTTGCTTCAATATATGTATTTGTGTGCATTTGTTTCGAAAAAATAGTTACACATATAAGTAGGGGAAATATTGAAAAATATCAAAATACTTTTGATTTTCATAACATACGCACACAATCACATATAATGAAGCTGAATATTGACTCGTCTATCATTAACTTAATAATAAAGTAAATTAGAACATTAGCGGTATTCGTTATTGGGTGCGTTTTTTTAAAAATTAATTAGTGGTTGCTAAAATGGTTTGTTTGGTGTTATAAATGCAAACTAATGTATTTTCTTATTATATTGTAAACGAAAAACTATGAGGTTTGCATTTGTAGTTTGCCAAACTATTTACATCAAACACTGCATTCCTGAATTGCTGAGACTTCGAAAACATGAATAAATGGCTTTAATTTTATAGAGTTTCACGCCTAAAAAGAGATCAGCTCAAATTACAAAGGTTACTTGACATGTTGGGAATTTATATATGCCTGATTCGCATTGTAAACGTACATATGGTGTTTTTTTCTGTTTAGAAATATGTATGTGAAAGTAGGACTCATATTATAGTTTTCTCCTCATTCAATGGATCCAGAAAAAATTATATATTTCATTATTTTAAAATTTTTCTGTATTGAGCGTTACATTTGGTATCGCGGTTCTTCTGGGAATAATTTTTGCGATAGATATGCACCACAAAAATGAGTAACGGATTTGAAAGCACTATAGATCTACTCTCCAAAAACAAAAAATTATAATAATCACCGGACGAAATTAAAAGTTATGAGTACTTTTTCAATTTTGACTTGGGTTTTACATGGAAAAATAAAAAAATTGTATCTTTTAAATGATTCTTTACAAACATTTACACACAAGTAAAAAGTAGGGCAATTTTTTTCATAAGTTTAACTTCAATAAAATCGACCAACAATGTTAAAAGTTATGTCAATTTTAAATAATTATTCTTAGCAAAATCCGAAATACCTAATACCTAATACATTTATTCCAAATTAAATCAGAAATTTCTAAACGGATAATGTTATCTATATAGTTTCTTCTCTTCCTCTGCAGTTAATTTTTTTGCCGTCCTCAATTTTATAGATAAATTCTATTTAAGAATTTTGTTAACGTCATGCTCAATACATTTTTATACAAATTCAATATTGCTTTCATACCACACTCTATATTTTTGAATTAAAAAAAAATTCAAATGTATAACACTATGCAACAAATTTCTTGTCATCGAATGTTGAGTTTGGTCAAGTTGGTTAAAAAAAGAGTTATGGCTACATAAATTTTGTCATTTCTTTTAAAATTTTTTTACTATGAGTTAATAATAAGAATTTTTTTTCGTTTTTTTTTTGCTTTCACTGCTTAAAATAGACCACTTTTTGTTTTTTTTTTTTACAAAATAGCTCAATTAAACTTTTTGATTATACACTCAACAAATTTTTATTAAAAAAATTTTTAATTTTTATTCTCTTCGTTCTTATGCAAAAGCGTTTTTTTGTTGAAAAATACAAAATTTGAGAAGACTGTGGTGGTATCGAAACATCTGGTGTCAGTTCAACCTTCCGTACACCCAACAAATTTCTCTATGAATGTTCATATTTACATACTTTAGAATTTCTTTCTTAAATAAAAAATAATTTGATCGAAAGATGAAATTGAAAACGAACTTAAACCTAACTAATTAGATAACTTTGGATAAGAAACCATACAGTTCGACTTAAATTCATAACTCAGAAATTACAAACGTCAAGAAGCCATAACTTTCTTTTTCGAAAGAAATTTACCTAACCCCTTGGGGACTTTCTTTTTCTAATAGTATACTTTGATACTAAGTTCAAATTATTATTAAGTTCAAAAATTATTATTGTTGCACTGTGTAATAATTGATGTATTTTAACACTAAATTAAACAAATATGGATAGCACTCTATACAGTTTTTTCGGATATAAACAATGATTGATTGATGAAACGTTTTGCAATATCAAAATAGTTTACAAAGCTCACAAAACTTTATTTTAGTGTATGTTGCTATTGAAATTTCAATAATTAAACTGAGTAATGAAGCGTACTAAAAATGCGTAACGCTCAATACACAAGACTTCGGACAACAACAATTAAAACTAATTATAATATTCAATATTTTCAAAAAATTTGATGTGTGAAATAACAGAAGCAACTGCAAATATTCTAAAACCGTTATAAATTTTCTCGTTTTCTCGTTTTTGAAAAAAATCACAGTTTCTTAATATCGAAAATTAACACCGCGCATTAAGGACACGCCATTTTGTATGCAGAGAGTGTAAACAGTATTTTCGTTCTTTATTTTTAATACATAATGGACAGTCTTACATAAAAAATCTGATATACAACAGCTTAAATTTTCAAATTTATGCATTTATTTCACAATATATTTCGAAAAATAAATGCATAAATTTGAAAATGCGAACTGCACTAGCATGACTTAATATATTTTAAGAAATGTAAATAAGTTTTTTGTGTAAGACTATCCATTATATGCTAGAAACGAATGACGCTAAACCTACTTATACTCTCTTCATACAAAATAGCGTGTCCGTAATTCATGCTGATAATTTTTTACATTAAGAACGTATGAATTTTTCAAAAACGTGATTAAATTTATAACGGTTTTAGAATATTTGCATAATAGAAATTATAATTTTTTTTACTAACTGTTGTTGTCCGCATTCTTGTGTATTGAGCGTTATGCTTTTTTGTGCACTTCATTACTCAGTTTAATTATTAAAATTGTATTCACAACTTACAGTAAAATAACAGCGTATGTTTGTACTTCTAAATATTTAAAAGTTTTGTAAAATTTGTTAAATAGTGTTATATTACAAAACGTTTCATTTATCAATCACAGTTTGTATCCAAAAATGAATTGTTTTTAGTGTTATCCATATTTCTTAATTTAGTTGACATTTTTCAGTGAGTATCTAAGGAGTTTATGTTAAAACTCATCGTAGATTATACATCTGAATTGTTTTTAATTCAAAATATAGCGTGTGTTCGCAAAAATTTTGTATTCGTAAGAAAATGTATTGAGTGTTACATTAAAAAATTTTTGTTATAGTTTATGTATAAATTTTAGGACGTCAAAAACGTTAAAGGCAGCTGAAGGGTAGAAACGATGTAAAGAATATTATCTGTTTGCAAATTTCTGATTTTCTTTGAAAAAATTTTGCTTCTACCACACTGTGAGTTGTTATATTTTCGAAAAATGTCTAAGGTAGGTTGTATTTTGGTACGAATAATTATTTGAAATTAACAAAACTTTTAATATAAAATTCACCCATTGTATGTTATATTATAATTAAAAAAATAATAATAGATGTGTGTGAGTGTGTATAAAAACATTAAAAATCCATAAATTTTAATTATTTCTTGCATTCATTGCTAAAAAATCATATAACACAGTAAACAAAATGACGATAACTATCTACGTATGTGTGTGTGTATGTGTGTACACAAAAAGAACCATTGACACGAAACAAGAATGCGTCGCACAGTGCTGTGTCCCATAGATAAAAATACGAAAGAAAAATAGAAGTTCTGCTATTGTAGATAAAAATGTATCGATCGATAGATAAGAATACTATTCAAACGAGTTTTACAGAATTTTTAAACGGCGCTAAAGGACATTAAAGTCTGAGAATTTTGAGTAAGAATTTCTAAGCTACTACATCAGTTTTATAAGTTTCAAGAAAACAGTTGTAAGGTGGAGTAGGAGATTGAAAATTTGCTCTGTATTAGTTAACTATATTTAGAACTAACTGCTAAAGAAATTTTTTGTGAATTCTTTTCTTATAAGTATTTTTATTGGATTGAAAAATACTTATTTTTCACTTAAGCTATAAAATACTTTTAACTTTGATGGAATATTAAAAAAAGAAGAAAGAAAAAATTGGTCTATGGGTTTTTTCTGCTTTCGTAAATTTTTTACTATTTTTTTTAATAGCTAGAAGAAAAAAAAACACTAAAAAAATTTACCTCAACTTAAAAATTTTTTTTAAACATGATAGAGAAATAATAAAAAGAAACTTAACACAAGAAAAAAGTAGATCTCAATAACTATGAAATGAAATACAGCTCTAAGACTTACAATATTAACTGATTAAAAGTAGATTGTATTCAACTCTTGACTGCAAACCACCGACTTTGGTAGAGTGGTCTAAGTGGCAAAGAATTCTTATGAGATTAGCTGGAGCTATCGGAACGTCAGTTCAACCCTCCGCGAATTAAAAATTTTCTTTGTCGACATGCTTCACATTCACCTCTAAACAAAAATATAATTTAATTGAAAAATTAAATTAAAACCGAATTCAAGCCAAACATAATTAAATTTCTTTGGATATAAACCCATACAGTTCGACTAAACTCCTAACTTAATTGTCACTACAAATATAGCGAACTGAAATTTGAAGAAATCGGTCCATCTCTACACCTAGACTTCATTCAAGCATCCATCAAAATTTTACCTAAATGTTGATAGAACTCATGAATACTTTTAGATGTAGCTCAAATTTAAAATTTAGATCATTTATCTTTGTAGAAATCATATTCTGAAGTTTGAACGTGATCGGTTTGTTGGTATGGCTGGTACACGTCGAACACCTACGAAGTACGTTTAGTATTATTTAAAATTGATATTAAAAAAAATTAAGTCGGAAGTTATTATTATTCAGCTTAGTTCAATAATTGAATTAATGTAAATTCAAATTATTTTTAAGAGTGGAATATTAGAATATCTAATCAGACTAGCAGAACGGATTAGTACTACTAATTTCGACAGCCACTCCGTTGTCATCATCAGCGTCATTTTTTCGCTTTTACCACGTTTGATTAGTAGTACTAGTCCGTTCTGCTAGTCTGATTAGATATTCTAATATTCCACTACTAAAAATAATTGGAATTTACATTAATTCAATTATTGAACATAAGCCGAATAATAACACAGAAAAAAATATCATCAAATTGCGACTAACAATTTCAATTGTTAATATGTAATTTAAATTCAAACATATATTTTGTTAATATAACAAATTGAGTTGTTGATACGACAAACACAGACATTTTATTCAACAAACTGAACTAACCAAATTTTTTGTTATGTATTGTGAAAAAAATTAACAATCATCATTGTTGATATAACAAATGAAAGCACACACGTAAATGAAACAAAGCAAATCAAGAAATTTTTTTCAACAAACTAAAAAAAGCAAATTTTTTGTTACGTATTGTGAAAAACATAATCAATCACAATTGTTGATATAATAAAGGAATACACACACGTAGATGAAACAAAGCAAATCACGTTTTGTATGTATTCATTATTTGATTATTTAATAACGAACTGTTCTGTAGCTGAGAGGTAAGAACGTTAGTCTATTAGTCCAGAAGTCGCCGGTTCGATTCCGCCCAAAGACGTTTAGTGTTTTTCGCTGACAAGCAAAAAGTCACTTCGAGGATTACGATTGTATAAAAAATATTGTTAATACAACAATTATGATAGTTAAAATTTGTTTGGAAAATCAACAAAAAATTGTTAAAAACTTTTTCTGGTTTTCCTTTAGCTTACAATTTAATTGTATTTACAAAAATCGTTGTAGGTTCAAAATCAATTAATTATTTAATTGATATAACAAAAAAATTAATTGTATTTACAAATATTTTTTTTCTGTGAATAACTTCCAACTTATACCTATTTCAGTTCGAATAATAGTTACGTACAAATAATTTTTTTTTTAATATTTAGACTATTCTATAAACTGTTTTTAAAAACTGTTCGACGTTTAGCAACCGTACAAATAAACTGATCACGTTCAAAATTCACAATATCATTTTTACGAAGATAAATTAGTCATTTTCAGTTTTTCAAATATTCCTAATTTTATATTAACGTGATATACCCCATTTTTTGGAGTAAATATCTTTCTTTCGAATATTTTTTAACAAATTATTAATCTACACAAAAAAACCTTTCATTTGAGTATAATAGTACTACACGTGCCTTTATCATTAGAATTTAGAGGTATTTAAGGACATTTAGTGGTTAATTTTGTTTTGTTTTATCCTTATTTCAGGACATTTTAAATATGTTCGAAAAATTTTCATAAAAATGTATTTATTTTAGTATTATGTATGTGCTTGGTAAAAATGTTTTAAAATGTTACTCCAATGTAAGATTTATAAGGATAAAACTGAAAACAGTTAACATTCAATATCCTTACAGTTTCACCAAAATATTCTGGAACGTACATCAAAAATATTATATTTAAAGAAAGAAAATTTTCTGTAGATTAATAATCTAAAAAGTATTATTGAATATTAAAGTCTAGTTGGAAAACTTGGACGAAGAAGCAAAAAATAGATAGAATGCCTAAGAAAAACTACAAAAAAACTACAGCTGACCAAAAAAAATTTAAGGTAGTTTTGAAAATAGTATTGCCCTCAAATGTTTTATCAATTATAGTTTTCGCTGCACCAAACCAAAATGTCCATTTTGCTCACATGGGCTATTGGGAAAAGTTTGCTCAATTGAGCAGTTTGCCTAGAAATGAGATGATATTTTAATTATCAAGAAATTAGTCCTCATTTTAATCTCAGTTCGTACTTTTAATGACCGAAATTTTTGGATAGGAACTTTGCCATATTTATGACTTTGTGCAGATATTTCATTTAACCCATAGTTTCGCTGTAATTAAGCTTCGAACTCTCTTTTAAAAAGCTTGTCCGTCAGAATTTGCAAATTTGCGCAGAATGTTTTTCTAACTCCTATTATTTTTGTGCTATAATTTTTCGTTTAAGCATAACTTATCAACAGAAATGAAATAACCATTGCTACAGGGTTTATTTATTTACTAATCCAAAATTATTACCATAAAGTTGTAGTGTATTAGATGAAATTATAACAGTTGGTTTAACTACAGGCCATGCTAATTAATATTACCATGCCTCCAATCAATGTTGCAATCAATAAAGGAAAGTAGAAAGAATCATTAATTTACAATTGTACATTTTTTTTTCTCTTCTAAATCTCATAAAACAGAGAATAACTTAAAAGAAAAAGAAAGATAAAAACACTTGTTGCTAAAGAAATCTCCAGTTTTAAAATAAATATAACAAGGAAATAGCAACGAATTTTATAAACAAAGTTGTTCAGTTAATTCATTCATTCATTTATTCAACCAACCGCAATCAAGAGAATCAATGACAATTGTCTCTTGTTGTCATTGCCTGGACAATAATAATAATGTTGTTGTTGTTGTTCTTGTTGTTGTTATTGTCATCGCACTCGTTATCGTCAACAACATCATCAATTGAATCAAAAGCCAAAATACTGGTGCTACATTTAGGATGATCGTCTGCGAAACCAAATTTTACGTTATACAGTGGTTTACAATAGCCATTGAATCAAATGTCAAACTCCTCGAGCATTGCCAACAACAAAAAACCGAACAATAATTGATTATTATAATTTGCACCAACAGAGTTAAAGACCATTAAGTTAACAAAAAAAAAAATAAAAAAAAGCGAGATGACGACACTTTTAATGGTGCTACACTGCACAGTGGGGACTTTCGTGAAATAAATGGAAATATGTGGTAACTTATAAGCTAGAGACTGGATTTGTCTGAAACACAAAGTAAGTAAAAAGGGTTAAGCTTTCAGAATTTTGTACAAAGAAAGGAGTTTCGGAGTTACAGTGAGAAAAGAATAGATTTTTGAGAAAAACATTTGAAGGTTTATTTAAAATGCAAAGGGACATACCCTGGAGGACATACCCTGGAGGAATGATGGATTAGAGAAACTGGGAAACGTGGCAATCCGATTACTAAGTAGAGCCAAAGGTAACTGGGCTAGCTACATGACTGCACTCACTAGCTGCTATAAAGCACTTGGATCTTCTAAAAAGTTGATGAAGAAAATATACTGTTAAAGCATAAATTATTTGACTGAGACGGTGCGACTACCAGTGGTCTTGTCACAGGATCATTTAAATGATCTCCGTGCACTCAATCGTCCAGATGGGACGTTTACAGAGCCATCAAAAGATATATTTATTATTTTTCTAGATACATACTCACTACCCATGATCATTGCCATTAAATTAAATTTTACTCCTTCAATAGTCACCTAGTTATACCAGATCGCAGGTTGGCAGACAGATTTATATAATCTCATTTTGAAGCAGTTTTTTACTGGATAGGCAAATTGACCTATGCTCATTTATATGGCTTATTCTCATTTCAAATGCTTTTTTCGTGTTCGTTAAAAAAATAGCAAAATATTTCTTAAAAGAAACTTTAAAATGAAAATTGCTTTAGCAGTTTTTAATAGTAATAATTTAATTTAATTAGCGGGAACTATCGAAACGTCAGTTCAACCCTCCATACAGTCAAAATTTTCTTTATCTACATGCTTCACATTTATCTCTAAATAAAAATATAATTGAATTGAAAATTTAAATTAAAACCAAACTCAAGCACAAAATAATTAAAGTTCTTTGGATATAAACCCGTACAGTTCGACTAAACTCATAACTTAATATTAAAAATTAAAGTTTTTTTTAAGTTGTTGGTGTCTGCACTCATGCGTGTTGAGCGTTACGAGTTTTAGTACGCTTCTTTAATCAGTTTGATTATTAAAATTGCATTAACAACCTACACTAAAATAACAGCGTAGGTTTGTACTTCTAAATATTTAGAGCTTTTGCGAACTTTGTTAAATAGTGTTATAGCAAAACTTTTCATCAGTCAATCGTCGTTTGTATCAAAAAAAGATGTAATGAATGTTATCCATATTTTTTTAATATTATTGAAATGTTTTAGTGAATACCTAAGGAGGTTATGTTAAAATATACCAAAGATTGTATTGAACTCAAAATAAAGTATGTGTTTTGAAAAAAATATTGAGTTCGTATAAAAATGTATTGAGCGTTACGTAAAAAAAAATGTTAGATATAATTTATCTGTAAATTTTAGGACTTACCAGAAGCTACCAGCCGCTAAAGGGTAGAAACGATGTAACTAACATTTTTTGTTTACAAATTTCTGGGTTTCTTTGAAAAAATTTTTCTTCTTTCGCACTGCGGGCTATAATATTTTCGAAGAATGTATTAGGTACGACCTACAACAAAAAAGTTATTTTAAATTAACATAGCTCTTGACAAAGTTGGTCGGTTTAATTAAGCTAAGTCTTATTTAAAAGAACAGTTAACCTCCTTTTAGGTAATGTTAGCATAGAATTATTTTAAAAATACCATTTTTTTATTTTTCAATGTGAACCCAAGCTAAAATTGAAAAGTGGTCATCACTTTTAATTTCATCCTGCGATGATTTTAACTTTTTGTTATTAGAGAGTAGATGTATAGAGCTTTTAAGCCATATACTTATTTTTTGTGGTGTATTTTTTTTCGCAAAAACCGTTCCTGAAACAACCGCGAAAGCAAATGTAACGCTCAATACACAAAAATGTTAAAAAAATCATAATATATAATTTTATTTCAGAAACAATTGAATGAGGCGAAAATATAATAAAAACTCTACCTTCTCATATAAAGGGTGGACATATTTGAGGTTAGGCATTAAATAGGCTGTTAAATGATGAAATGCCAAGAATTGATCTTGTCTTTCTTGGGCATTTATTTAGTGAAGACTTGGGAAATTTTAGCCATGGCACGCTATATTCTTGAACAACAAATTTTAATTGTGAAAATTGACTATAAAAATGGTGAAAATTTTACTGTATCATTTCGAATGAGCCTGGTACATCATATCGTCGACGTTCGCAGCAAGTTAGCAACAATTGCATATCACCAGAGGCACTTTGAGCAACATTTTGCATAAAGATCTTCATCTTCGCGTTTATAAAGTTCAATTTACGAGAAAAAGCTGCTCGAATTTAACGAAGTGATAGAGTAGAATTTTCACCATTTTGATAGTAAACTTTCATAATTAAAATTCGTTGTTCAATAGTGTAGCGTTCCATGGTTAAAATTTCCAAAAATTTCTCAAAATAAATGCTAAAGGATGACAGCCCAATTCTTTACATTTCATCATTTGACAGCCTATTTACTTCCTAACCTCAAATTTGCTCACCCTTATATATTAGTTACATTGGTAAACAAAAATAAAAAATAAAAAATAAAAAATAAAAAATAAAAAAACAAAATATATAAGAACACAAAATGTACGTTTAAAATGAGAATCAAGCGTATACATTCATGTCGTCTTCGAAAATTATCAGTGTGTTTTTGCATTGATCTGACACCGCAATGATGAAAATTGTCATGGGTCCGAAACAAAAACACTTGAAATAGCATGGACGTCAAATTATATCAGCGTTATGATGTGTTTTTATATTAATGTACATCTCAGCACCCTCCTTAGTCGACAAAATAATTTAAAAAATAACTCCTGACACATCTTAAGAGAATTAATGCGTCTACGTAACACCAACACTGCAATGCTACTCTGAAATTAACAAAAAACACAATAGCAGAGTTGTAAAAGAATTGCGCTTTCTGTCACATATCTTTTCTACACTATCCCTTTTTCAAAGAAAGTAACACATGACGTAGGATGTACTAATCAGTAAAGCTGTTGTTAGACTATTAAGCAAGCTGTTCGAATTCTGCACAAAATGCAACCCTCATATAATGTGTTGTTATTGCTTTTTTATAACTTTCCATAAACTCATTGGATCGGGGTTGCATTTTCTACAGTAGTCGAATGGCTTGTGAGATAGTGTAAAACAGCCATAAGTATTATTTACCTAGGTGTTAGCTGTCTTAAAAAAATTAAGAAAAATAATAACTAGTTATTTGCTGTCTATATGACAGTACATTTTTAAGCGGTCTCCACGTTTTATGAACTTCTCAAACAAAAATAAGCAAAATTATGTGTAGTAATGACTTAAATGCTATTAGACTTTTTTCTATACTAATAAGCAAAGTTTTTGCTGAGTAAAATTAATATAGATTTTGTTAAAGTGCCAGACTATTGAATGTTTGTACAAACAAATCAGAAAGGCAATGCATGTTTTTTAAATATATTAACTTTTTTTTATCATAATTAACCAGAAAAAAATATATAATCATATTTAGCATCACATTCACATTTTTAAGCCGAATCAAGAATTTGGGAAGGAGAAATTTCAAATGAAACATACAACTGTTAAAGTTTTCTCTTGGTAACACAAGAACGATATTTTATTTGTTTTGCCAAATATTGGATCCTGGCCCATATATTTATATATTTGTGCTTTGCATCTTATATAAAATTATTTAACTCCACTGTGATCTGGTTTGTTGGTTTGCAATTAAAACAAATTCAAATCAAAATTCAATATAAAGTGCGCATAGAAGTGATAAGGCGCACTTGCTTTTTATTCTGGTTATAACTAACCTGACCAGACATCCCGCTTTAGGCGGGACTATCCCACTTTTAAGAGTTCAATCCCACCTAGAATTTGTATCCCACTTTCTCCCGCTTTTTCGAGTTTTAAAATTTATAATTGTACTTTTTTAATTACTGCCAAAAAATTTGGAAAATTTTTCAACTGAAAAAAAAAAATATCTTTCTCCTTTTCCAGCCAGTACAACTATGTTTTAAACGTTGCTTCAAATCTCCTTACTTAAAAATTTCTAATTCAAAGATATTTAGGGCCATATGCTTAGCGAAAACTTGGCATCAAGTTAGCATGAGTGACGAAATTGAACCGAGTCTTGCTGAGTTTTTCGATATATTTTGAAATGGGAAACCATCACAGAATATAAACACTCTACTCCAATCTACTACAATCTACAGCGATTTTTAAATTAAAGTTTTATATCAAAACTCTTTACAGTTTAGTTCAATTTTGTCATTTATGCTTAACGAAAACATGGCATGGAGATGTTTCCGTTATGCATACGGCCGTTAATTATTAAGGATTAAGTTCATTTAATTAAATTTTTCTATTAAATTATATATATTGCGAAAGGAATTGCCAAAGCATGCAATAAATGAAAAGACAAGTTCTTGTCTGTATAGGTGTCGAACTGTTCTTTTCGATAACAATAACTATCTAATCATCAGAGCTCTTGTCATACCTGCTCTCACTATGATGGTGGTGAAGTCAAGTAAGGAACGTAACATTAAAAATGTTTGATTGTTCCAAAAATTAAATTCTATGATCTCAACCCAGAATAATCAAAAATCTTTGGATTCAAACCCATGCAGTTCGACTAAAATTCATCACTTCAGTCTACATTAAGATGAAAAAAAAAATAGAGAAAAAGCCTTGAAAGCCAAACGCTAAACTAATTTTGTGGCGAATATATAAAACATAAGATGCTTAGATCCGACAAAAAATACTAAAGTTACAATACTTATTTTTTTCATACAAAATTGCTTTTAATCGAAAATATTCTTTTAGCTAACCTGCGGAAAATTTGGCGACAAATGATCCAAAAGTACTCGTCCTATGACTTGAGAAAATGAGACTGGTACCAAAAATAAGGAATAGTGAATGGTGAAAAAAGTCATATTGTATTAATGGTCACATATTAGCCATTTTCACTCAATTTAGTTGGTACTCTGGCTAGTATTGTAGTAAGCGGCACTGAACAAATTCGATGTACCTGGATCTAAATCCTATCACATAGTATCTATATAATATAAATTATCTCCCTTTTATGAGGCTGCCATGCCACTCAGGAGCCTTTTCCGTAACTACCCTGCGGAAAATTTGGTGACAAATGATCCAAAAGTACTCGTCCCATGACTTGAGAAAATGAGACTGGTACCAAAAATAAGGAGTAGTGAATGGTGAAAAAAGATATATTGTGTAAATGGTCACATATTAATCATTTTCAGTCAATATAGTTGGTACTCCGGCTAGTATTGTAGTAAACGGCACTGAACAAATTCGATGCACCTGGATGTAAGGCCTATCACATAGTATTTATGTAATATTAATTGTCTTCCTTCAATGCCATGCCACTCAGAAACCTGTTCCGTAACTATATTCAGATATTAACTCCAGCTTAACTGGTATTTATAACATTGAAATATATAAATTAATCGATAATTGCAGCTGAATTTTGGAATAATATTTATATATAAGCTATATTATTCTACACCGATTAGGACTCTATAGAATAGTTCAGAGAAGAGTTACAAGGTGCATACAAAGTATCAATTAAACTCATCCTAGGCCATCCCAATGTAAAAGTGGCTGGTCCGCTGCATAGGAAGTGTTAGAACTCGGACTGGTCCCTACTACCTGGGGACCGGTCACGTGACTTGTTTTGTATCAGTTCCATTTACCGTAGGGTATATTCAGAAATTAACTCCAGCTTAACTGGTATTTATTACATTGAAATATAAGTTCCCCTGTGGTAGCCTATCATGCCGGAGGCTATCGCTTAAAAATAAAATACAATTTCTACTTGGATTTGTAACAACAAAAAAATAAATTAATCGATTATTACAGCTGAATTTTGGAATAATATTTATACATAATCTATATTATTCTACACCGATTAGGACTCCATAAGATAGTTCAGAGACAAGTTACAAGGTGCATACAAAGTATCAATTAACCCCATCCTAGGCCATCGCCATGTAAAAGTAGCTGGTCTGCTTCATAGGAAGTGTTAGAACTCGGACTGGTTCCTACCACTTGAGGACCGGTCACTTGACTTGTTTTGTATCAGTTGCATTTACCGTAGGTTATAAAATGAATTAAACAATTTTATAGGAAAGATAACTTCGGGCTTTTTCACTTACTGGCTTATAATTTTCTTATTTTTGTTGCGTCTAAGCGAGTTTGTGTTTCATGTGTTCTTTAACCTTAAAGCAATTTACAAAATTTTTGTTTCATATCTAAAAAATATATAAATTTATTAATTGTGGGTTGGTTCATCAATATGCCTGCATTTCGTTGGGTGCTAATGTTAACTCATCAGTAGATTTTTGTTTCATCGTAACAAAGAAATTATAAATGACGATTTAAAAAAAAAACTACTAAAAATGCATGGTTTTAAGTTTTTATGAACTTCCTAAGTATAAATCGTTAGCTGAAATGCAAAATTAAGTAACTACTTTTTTAAATTTTATAGGAGAGAAAATGTGAAGTATTTCCCATGAACAAAAAATGGTGAACTAAACGAGCAAAATAGTACAATAACACAACAACAACACAAAATTGCCGATCACAATTTTAGGGAAAGGGAACATATTTCACGTGAACTTTTACTCCCGATAAGGGTGAATATATATGAACTTCAAGTTCCTGAAGTTAAGTTAGTTTTTCGTTTTTAATTTGGTTGATTTTTATGATAAAAGTTTTGAAAATTTTCACGGCCATGCGCCTCGATGTAATACGCAGTAATTAAATAACAATGCGATTTTGAACTATTTATTAGTTACGTGGTTTTGCATTTCAAGTAACGATATGGAACTGTATAGTTGAATATATTTTTAACAGAATCGTATTATCATAAAAATGGAGTTGTTTTACATCATGCCGCTTTCCACAAGAAATTTTATAAAATCCCGGTTTTTGGTCGTATTTTTCTTCAAAGTCCCGCTTTTCAATCGTTCTTGTCCCGCTTTTTGGAAAAACCTTCTGGTCTTGTTAGTTATAACAAACATATGCACTGAAATATAAAAATACATAAGAATCAAGTAATTTCAGTTAAAATACTTTAAATAGTCTTAAATTTCTAGCATTGTGTTATCAGAACGAAAGTGACACTATCATTTTCACGCGCACTTTATGTATGTTAAAAATTGGTTGCATGGTTTTAAATGTAAAAAGAGTATGACCAAAAATATGTTGGTCAAATACAATGTTTTTTTTTCTTCTTCATCTAAAATAAAATTGTCTGATATTGCCTCAGCATCCAGTAGAACCAGAAACAAAATAACATTTTAACGAAGAGCTCTGATTTCGTAAATTTATGTGATGTGTCGCAGTATTTGGCGCTCAGCATTAATTTGTGACAAATAATCACAGTACAATTTCGTTTTAATTTTTATTATGTCTTCACTTTTTTCTGTGTTAAATTTTTTTTGGTTGCACAGCATCTTGTAGCCACTAAATTGGTAACTCCTAATGAAATTCAATGTAATTTAATGTTTGCATATAAATTTTATTATGCATTTAAAATCAGCACTTGTTTTTGTATAACGAGTGTAATGTTAACTTTTATTAGCTTTTCTCTTGTAATTAAGCTTTTTTGCCATAAAAGATAGTTAAAAATTTGTCACATTATCTAAAAAAAAAAGATTAAAAAAAAACTTAAGGATGTGGTACAATAATATACAAGACATTTGTAAATTAAATTATTTAATCACTGCAGATAATCGAAGTACTCTATAAAAATGTTATAGAGAAAGTAAGAGAAGGTTTAGCTACAAACAATGTAAATCAACTTTTTTAAATAATTTGAACTTACAATGTCTTGGAGAAATTGTTTTAGAAATGTTTCGAAGATGGGCTTAAGTATTGTTTTATTCTTGGGGTTTCAAATCAGTTTTAATCATAAACGTAATTGAACCATTCGTAGTTGAGCCAATTAATACCATTAATAAATTGAGCCTGTTGCAAGGATAAATATACACGCATAAAACGTATGTGCCAATAATTTTTTTCTAAGTTGACTCTAATTTCAACTGTTTCTTATACCGTTTCGGTCCCCTCTACTAGCATCAGTCCTGATAACATTTCAAAACTTACTTCAGGGTAACATAATGGGACCGAATTTAAGGGATCCAAGAATATCACCTCATGACCTCACCTTTTGATGTATACATCACAAACTTTTGTTTGAAAATTTTTTGGTGATAATTTTTTCTGTCTACATATTATATACTATCATCCAGTTTGAAACGAATTTCGCCAAATAAAAATTTTCTGTGCTGGTGGGTAAACAAAAATGTTTTTTAATGAAAAAATACGTGTAAAAAATACTTGTAACGAATACTGGTAAGAAATATGTACGTGAAGCGACAATTAAAAACGAAGGCAACAGGCCGGCGCGAAGGTTAAATTCCTTAAAAACTCAGTGTTATCGCTTTTGTACTTTCGCGCTTTTTTGGCGTTGGCACTGTTTTCTGTTGAAGTTCTGCGACTTTGGAAATATTTTTGTTTCGATTTTTGAAATCCGGGGAACTTCTGGGATTTTGGTGAGATGTTTGTCTAAGTTCTTGGGAGTCCGGGGAACTTTTGGGATTTCGGGTAGATTTTAGTCAAAGCTTTTGGGAATCCTTCCGCCAGGTTTTTATCTTGGCTAATGGTTGGTGCCCTTGCTAAATTAAGGTCTCTCCGCTAAACATCAGGTGTCTCGGCTAAATTTGTGATATGTATCGCCTAAGTATCGCCGAAGTATCTTCCAGGCCATTGTTGTTTTTTGTGGACGAATTATCTTCTTTTTCCATTTTTGGGTTGAAATTTTTATTTTCGTTTAGTCCCAATTTACGCTATGTATGTCTTATTGATAAACTTATCACTTTTTCTTTTTTAAACTTTCATTGTCGTTTACACAATTCAAGTCTTATCGCTGGCTTGTTTTTGTCTTTTGCATAAATGTATACACAATGTGAATGCTTGTGTGTATTTTTTACATTACGAATAAAAAAGTAAAATGAATTTTGAGAGTACATGCTGGTGCGTACTCGTTTCTTTTCCCCTTGTCTCTCCCGCCTAAAAAGTAATAAGCTAATCAATAGGACTTGCATAGAAAGAATTGGGACTTACTTTTTGTTATCAAGGTAGGTGAAAATTTTCTTTTTAAATTATAACTTTTATTTTTGGTAAGTGTCATGACGCCGGGTCTGGTGACTAGGCGGAGTGTTTCGAAAGCCGATAAAGATGAGGGGCGTTTGACATAGCGGCCGAACGTGGTCGGCCGAATATTGTCTGCCGCAGGTAACCGGCCAAAGGTGGCCTGCCATTGAAACTTTCGATCCGATTACAAAACGATGTATATACAAATCATTAAGGAGGATGTAAGCTTGAAGAATGTTGAAATTTGGACCACCCTGTTGAAATTCACGTGGAGCTAGAAAGTGTCAAAAAAGACTTATTCGCTCATGAAAACCCTATTCGGTCTTATAACTTTTGCAATTATTATGTGATTTTAATGCATTTAAGCTTGGTATAAGGTTTATAAATAGATAAAGAAAATACAGTTATTTCATTAGCATATCTTTAATATTATCAAAGATATTTGGCTTTAAAGTTTAAAATTTTGGGTTTTGGTCTCGACTTTGTTTTTGATTTCGTTAATATCTCTAGTAAAAACATAGCCAAAATTGCTAAAAAAAATATTTAATGATTTTTAACACAATACTCAATAATACGCAAACAAATTTTAATTTGTCTCAATTCATGTAGCCGTAAAAAATAAAAAATTATTTTGTAGGCTTATTCACATTTACATATGTATATTCTATTTCGAAATTGAAAATATGAAGCTTCAAACATGACAAAAATAAATTAAAACAAAATTTATTTGCTAGAAATTTTTTTTAAAATATAATTTTTTTTTCAATTAATTAAATTAATTCAATTAATAGTTCTTAATGCAAGGCGCGGATCCAGAAGAAGCAAAAAAGGAGATTCCCTCTCCAAGATAACTTAAATGCTTCTATTTTAAACTTCTATTGCAGTACTAAAAACAATCTTTTCTAGTTCTGTATACGTGGAAGTTTATGCATATATACAAATGTACATATATGTGTATGCACTTAAAATTGGAGAAAAAACTTCAGAAGGAGCCGCGACTGCTTAAGGGTGTCCCGTAAATAGTGGTCCAAACGAATTGTGTCGATAAACGAGATCATACCCTATCAGACTAACCCAACATAGGTCTGTAAAAGTCTTACGGTTTTCGAGATATTCGTAATTTACGAGTTTTGAGTTTTCGTTGTTACCTCGAAAAATTGAGAACATTTTTGTAAAATTGAAGCATACGACTCATTGGACCTCTAATCAGATGCAAGAATACAAAAACAAATTTTATTTACGACAACTCCCCTGGCAACGGCTTAAAGAAATCTGAGCAAGGGGCACTCGTAAAATTGCGAACATCTCGAAAGCCGTAACACTTTTACAGACCTATGTTGGGTTATTCTGATAGGGTATGATCTCGTTTATCGACAATATTTACGGGACACATGGGATACATGTACATAAATATGTACAATCAGCTATTTTTCAGATATACAATAAAAACACATACATACATTATATTAAGGAAGTTTTATGTAAAAAGAAAATACTTATTTGTTTAATGTTAACATCCAAAATGTAATGGCTTCCTTTTTAGACTTCAAGAACAAAAATTAGTACTTCTTCTAGTAGAGTTGTAGCGAGTTTTAAAAATTTTTTCGAATTATATTTTTGGTGATTTGGTAACTGAATTTTTGTTGGGAAGTGGAAAATAATTAAATTTTGAAAAAATACAGTTTAATTGTTCGACGTGTTCCTCAAAAATATTTCAAAGCAAACATTTTATATTTAGGTTATACAGGATGCCAGTTTAAAGATTTAAAAACCAGCCCATTTGGGTCCTTATAGGTCCCGTTGTGTTAATTTGTTATATATTCAATATATACAAAATATTCGGGTATGTTCTATATTTCATGTGGAATTAAAACGTGCAGAATTATCAAAGCATTGTTGTTGCAAATTAGTATTTATAACAACAATGCTTTGATAGTTCCGAACATTTTAATTCCTCATGAAATGCAGAACATGCCTGATTAATTAGTCTTTAAAAATTATCGGATTCGAAATTTTAGATCAATTAAAGCATGCACGATACATCCATTTAGCATTTGACGAAGAGAGTGAAATTTCCTACGAAATTCTAAAATAATTGCTTTAAAAACGCTCATCGAGTTTTTCCGATTCATCTTCAAATTTTATTAGATATATTTAATATAAAAATGTGGCCAGAAAATCAGCTTTTCTAAAGAGTCAAATTTTCAGAATCATTTCGTTTACCTGCACGAAAACTGTACTAAACTTAATTTTTTAGACATTATTTCTTAACTATTTACTAAAAATCATGGCAATCCTCTTATGTCTAAAAATTTTTAACGATATATTAAAAGGGCATTTTTTATGAATTTCTAATTACAAAAAATGTGTGAAGAAATTGCGTATATTTAAAAGTTTTCGGACAACAGTCTTTTAGGTATGAGTAATATGATGGCCAACGCCGAACTTCGTTCGATCTCGGTGTCCCATGATACTGTGCATTATTTTCTTACTATACAATTTTTAGATTGATACAAATATAATTAAAATTTTTTTTGTCAGTTAAACGTTTAAAATTATCTACCAGTTTTAAGGATTATAGACCATACTTTTCAAGCACTCTAAAAACGTAAACAATTTTTGTAAAAGTTTAAAACTTTGTTTCACAAATTTTTACTTTCAGTCATAAAGTAGCGGAAAATTTAAATTAATAGACTTTAATTACATTTAATTATAGTTCCTTAGTTGAGATGGTGGAAGAAAAAAATATAAAGTAACATAAATACTCAGTCATAACTATTTTGAAAGTTGCATAAACATACCTCTATGTATGTATGTATGAATGTGTGAATTAAATTAAGTTGAGATGCCTGGAGTGGAATATAAATAAGTCAGAGTGTTCATGTACATCTAAACTGAATTGTGTATCTGGATGGTGTTTAATGAATCTGACAAACTATTTGATATTTGCTATAAAGCACGTTTATTCCAAAGACTTGTTAGTTGAAATCGTAGTGGAAATCCTTGCCAATGATTTATGCTCAAGACATAAATTAGTTTTTTCATCTCTAAATTAATACTTAAAATTGTAACAAAACAAAATATTTCAATAAATTTTTCGAAAATGCACTTCATGAGTAGCTATTTCTCTGAAATGATTTTATATTAGTTTCTTCAATTCTAACACAAAAATCGCTAAAAATGAGTAGTGACACTTAAACGTGATACAAACTAAAGAAATATTTGATTTATAATCATAACGTGTCCATTGTTTTGTACGTAAATTGTGAGCTTTACGCAATTTCGAGTTTTTAGTAGCCTCTAGTAATAAAAAAAATTGTTACGAAATAAGTCATCATTTTTAGGAAGGTAATTCGTGTGGTTTAATGAATCATTATTAACTATTTATATATCGAGGGTCTATATTCAAATAGTGCTATCGGAAAAATCAGAACTTTACAGAGAGAGAAAAAACTGTTTTTTTCGTTTACTCTAAGAGTAATAACTGAATTTTATTTAACAATGTTATTTAAAAACGACGTCTAAGTCTTGGATAGGTTAATTTTTTTATTAATTCCCGATATTCGCGCTTATATGTTTTTACTAGTTGAAATTTCGTCAAATCGATCATTGAAATAAACAGATAGCACTATTTGAACAAAAATAAAAATGAGATGTAATGAAAACTAATTGAGGCTTTCATTTAAGTAACACGAATTTTTATTAAAATAATTCACAGTTAATAATAATAGTTAATAATAGTTAATTAATTTTGCATTAAACTATATTGAAAAGCAATAAACAATTAATTTGTGCCCGAATGTTTTAAATTATCATAAAAATAATGATATACTTGCGGAATAACAGCATTAAGTGCTTGCAAATGCATCCATTTGCTAAGTTAAATAGGATGTGGGCCAGATTGTAAGGGAGTCGCTTCTTTAAGACCGCCGCTGTGACGAATTTTGAACAACAAACCTGTTATAAGATCGTCCTCATCTTCTTCTTTAGACGACATATAATCGATTGCAATACGCTGTAGTGAATTCATAATGTTGGTTGATCACAAATTAAAACGTAAATATTATGTACATAATATATTATATTTTCTATCATAAATTTTTATTATTATTTTTTATACACAAATATTTTTTTATGCAGATAGCACTATTTTTATTAACAAAACAACGTGTATGTTGTTAGATAGCACAATAAAAAATTTATTGAAAAAACGCTTTGGAGATATTTTCTTCTTTTCGAATTAAAATGATAGATGACAATTCAGTCAGAGAACACGTTGCTACAAAAAACGCATTTTGTAGAAAATTGCAGATAGCACTATTTGAATATAGGCCCTCGATATGTATTTCGTTCTTAATGCCTCTGCATATTTTCATAAGCTTCAGTAGCTGACAACAGTATAAATCTATAATTCATTCAACATCGTACAAAAAGTGGCTAAATATCTTATAAATACTTTACTATTTTAAAATTTAAATATGTATGTATATAGCCTAGTGAAATAAGGAGAGAAAGGGGCCAACTGCGGAATGAGAGATAAGAAGCTGTAAACTTATATACGCCTTCATTTTGGTGTTCTAAAAGTTGTCTCAAAAGTATCATAAAATCTCGTGTCTGCTGGCCAAAGATCACAAAAATCAGTTTTCACGATTATCTCGGTTTCTATAGCCCTCCTGATGTTAACATTTGTTGTAAAAATTGTAGAGCATAAAATTTGAGAACATTATTGTATTAAATATTTTTTCATACGCCCGACCGTTTCTGATATAGAGGGCAGCGAACCCGCAGCGCTCAGCCATACTCACTGTAATTCAAGGTCAACCGTGAATCCCAGTGAGTAATACCTTGTGTAAAAGTGCGGAATAAGAGATAATAAGCTGTAAGCTCGTATACGCCTCCACTTTGGTATTATAAAAGTTGTCTCACAAGTCTCATGAAATGTGTCTGCGCCGTAAGTTATTTAAGGTCAAATATCACAAAAAACAGTTTTTCGTGATTATCTCGGTTTCTATATATGCGACAAATTTTCTTTTAAATAATTTTTCATACGCCCAACAGTTTTTTCAGAAGGGCAGAGAGCCCGGAGCGGTCAGCCATACCCTCTGTAATACAAGGAAAACCGTGAATCTCACTCAATAATACCTTGTATAAAGTTATGGAGTGAGAGATAATAATATAATTACCCGTTTTATTTCTACTTAAAATCTAATTTAAATATAAAACTAGAATATACAATAAATATTTCATCTAATGAGTTTTTAATTACACCAAAAAGAAAAATCAATCCATCGGTACTTAAATTAATTTATACGCAGTCGTACTCGTAGTTTTCCTTATTTAATCCTGGAACAGACTTGAGAGTTTATATTTTTAATACTTAGCTAAATTTAATACTTTTACTTACTTATTTATATTTAAAATTTATTTTTGTTCATTCCTGGTATTGAACTTGATTAATCATAATGTTTGTAAGCCAACGCCTTAGGCGACTCAGCTAAATCAGTATATGAAATAACGATACTTAAAATCCTGTATATGCCAGCAGCTTGTAATACGACATTTGCCGGTTATTTTTCGGCACGGCACGAACAAAAAAAAATTATGAACAAAAAACAACAAGAAGAGCACAAAAGTGAACTATGGCTATGAACAAGCAAACAAATACCAACACACTACGATTCTGTATAAAGTTTATAAAAATAGTCGTATTTAAAAGAAAAATTTTTGTACTTAATTTAAGAAATTTGTAAGTGATTAACCCTTATGTGCGCACCTAGCTACCCGGGTACCTTGGGCGTTTTTAACCAAAATTTTTTCATTGAAATTAATGATCTGCATATCTGAAACTTTTTGAGATCTACCGACTCTCACAAATTTAGTATTTTTGCAGCCGTACAGCTAAAAAAATTTTGCAATTTGCGTGTCAGACCAATTTACTCTTAACACCCTTTAATACACACCAAGGTACCCGGGTACTTGTAGGCTCAAAGTTTTACGATATCTCTGAAACTAATAGGCAGATTAAGAAACAGTGTTAGGTCAGTTTAAATAAAATTTGTCTTGTTAAATTCGATTTATATTATTTATTGAACAGGGCGAAACCTTCTCCAGTTATGCTAATATATGTCGAGCAAGTGCCTTCAATTTTGACATAACAATAAGTAATAACAATAAGTAATAAAATCTTAACTCCAAAAATTTAATTTTTTAAGTCCAGCCAATGCCAGACAAAAATATTTGTTTCAGCGGTTAGTTCTTTGATTGTTTACGTCTTTCGTGTTCGGCTGAGAGCAAGAGTGTCCCTCCTTCTCTGCCGAATGTGGCCTCTATAGTTAATGATGTTTTGGGCTAGGGGATTTGGGTGCAACTCAAGTTTTTTTTATGTATCTTGTCACGTGTTTAGAAAAGACTGTCTTAACCAGCGGCACATCTAGATCTTTATGAATTCGATTGTTTCTGACATACCATGGGGCTGCTGTAATCGTACGGAGTAATTTATTTTGTTGCTTTTGAATTTTTTCTACATTTGATGTCGAGGCAGTGCCCCATAACTGGATTCCGTAGGACCATATTGGTTTTAGAATGGAGTTGTATAGAAGAAGTTTGCAATCTAGGCTAAGAGTAGAGTTCCTACCAATGAGCCAACTCATTTGAGCTGCTTTTTAATTTCATTTGGGCCACTTTTGCATTTATGTGCGATGAAGATGAACACCGGCATATTTTACTTCAGTGTGTTGAGGTATAGTTTTGTTATTTATTTATATAGGTGCACAATGTAAAAGTAATGTGCTGAGAATTTTTTTCCTTAATTTTTATCCGCCATTGTTTTAGCTATTGTTCTAACTGCGGTATATAATCTAGCAGTTTGCGGGTGGCTTCTTGATGGCTTTTGTGAACACTTAGAAAAGCTGTATCATCAGGGAATGTTGGTATGTGTATCTTACTGCTTACCGGCAAGTCAGAGGCATATATCAGATATAACACAGGATGCTACCTTAAAGAACTCCGGCTTCAATGGGTTGCGGAGGGCTTGCAAAATTACCTTCTTTAACAACAAATTTTCGCTGAGTTAAGTAGCTTTCTAAACGCTTAAGGGGTTTTGCTTTAGTTTATGTATTAAGCCTTCGTGCCATACTTTATCAAATGCCTGAGAACTAGCGATGAAGAGCGCAGAACAATATTTCTTTTCTTCGAATGTTTTTCTAACCACGTTAACGAGTCTATGTGTTTGATCAATCGTGCTATGTTGTCTCCTACAATCGAATTGGTGTTTTGGAATGCATCCAGTACGATTTAGTATAGGTGTTAGCTTACTCATAAGTAGCTTTTCAAAAAGCTTTGACATGTTAGATAGTAGGCTTATAGGCCTATAGGATTCCACCTTCGTATGATCTTTGCATGGCTTAGGTATTATAGTAATCAGCGATACCTTCCATTCTGCGGGATAGCATTTGAGACGCAAAGTACTGTTAAAAATAAATAGAATTATCCGTACCCGGGTACTTGTACGTATTTTATATGGAAATGCGGCCATTGTAAGTACATTAATTTGTTATTAGTTGTTAGTAGCTCTGCATAAATAAATAAAAGTCTATACAAACGTGGTAGACGTAGAAATTTCTAATCAAATTAAGAAACATTTATGTGCACGACAAAAAAACCTTATATTACGCTGCAAGGTCCCGGGTACCTATGCAAAAGTTACGTGGAAAACAATCGCTTTCGCAATAAATATCAAGTTAAAAAGTGGTAAAATATATATTTAGTGCGAAATTGCTTGCTTTCTATGTAACTTTAATTTAGGTACCCGGGTACCTTGCAGCGCAATATAAGATGTTTTTTTTGCCGCGCACATAAGGGTTAAAGATTTTTTACATGATTTAAGAATTTTATCCCATTTTCGGAGATTTTATGAGACTTTTTAGACAACTTTTAGAACACCAAAATGAAGGTGTATACGAATTTACAGCTTATTATTTCTCATTCCGTAGTGAAACCCTAATATGCATGGGCTAATATTTATATATGTATAATGAATAAACTGTATAATGAATAAACTGCTCTGGTCTTCTTTCTATACATAGAAGACGCCCTTAAGAACGTATCAGTAGTACCCATCCATCAGCAACTGGATGTTGAGGGCAAGATATGTCACTGCAAACTATGCAACAGCATCAAAAAGTCAAAATGGGCATGCAGAGTAACACCACGGTGTGCGGTGATCTAACCTCTGCTGTGGCTTCTTGTTGTTAATTCGATTCCCTTCAGATTAGACGCTGCGGTAGTCAAGGTTGCAACTTATGTGGAGAAGGTGGTGTTTATGGTATCAGCGATGTCCACAGACGTGACAAGTGACATCATGTACAACGCCTTGTTCACAATCAGCGAATGGGATACAGGTTGTTGTTAGGAGTGAACGCAAATAAATCGGAACTGGTATTATTTACAACAAGGAGCAAAGCTCAGAATTTTATGTCCTTCGGCTACAGAATCAGGTACTGTCACTATCGGATAGCACAAACAATCTAGGAGTTATACTAGACTCTAAACTATTGTGGAAACTAAATGTTCAATACAGAGTTAAAAAGGAGACAGTGGTTCTAAATGGGGCCTAAGACCAAACATGCTTGAATCAGGCGTGGATCCAGGGGAGAGGAAAAAGGGATATTTCCCCCACCAAAACGAATAAAACATACCCCATTTCTATGGAGTTCCTAAAAGAAATTTTGTAAAGTGGTACGTTTCATTTAAAAGCTCCCCTCCCAAAAGCTTAAGCTGGTTCCGCGCCTGCTTAACTGGATGTACACAGCAATTGCAAGTACCGTATTGATTTATGGATCGGTAGTATGGTGGTGCACTACAACTAAGAAATACGTAGCAGATTAACTATACAGAATACAGAGATCTGTTTGCAGAGGGATCCCAGGTTGTTTACGTACTAGTCCTTCAGAAGCTCTAAATGATATACTAAATTTCATTCCGACTGGCTTTCCTGTATTGGCTGTATCCTCGAGCAGTGCGGCAAGAATAGCTGCATCTGGTTGTGGAAATTAAGGACTTATGGTCATTAGATCCATTACCACCGACACTGAGTAAACCCTCTGATTACATGGTACCACATCTGGACTATTATATCATCTTCAAAGTCCTAATACCATCCAAACGGGAGTGTAAGGGAGGTAACATAGAGAAATACTTCAACTTCAGGGTGTATACTAGGATCAAGAATGATCTGGGTTGTGGGCTCTGGAGTCTTCTCGAATGACCTTGGGGTAAAGCTCTCCTTCCGACTTCCTAATAAAGACAGTGTATATCAGACTGAAATATTGGCAATGAGGGAAGCAGCAGGGTGTTGATTGAAAGGAGTTTTCAAGGGAGAGTCTGTATCTTCGTTGACAGTGAAGCGGCACTTCTGTGTCGAAGGTTACACACATCGTTTTCTATCCAGATTAGGTAGTCAGACCAACGTTACCCGCACCTGGGTTCCCGCACATATCAACTTCCTTGGCAACGATCAGGCGGATGAACTGGGCAGGGCTGGCTCTGCTATGAATGCCTCTACTGCTGAAGCGGTAGCAATGCAGTTTGGTACTATTAGAAACCATATTTTCAAACATTATCGCCAGAAAGCTGAGGACAGGTGAGCGCACAATTCAACTAACTACCAGAAACCGTAGGAATATTTCGAGGCTTGTCGCAGTAGTGACGGTGCACTGTGCGATCGGTAGACATGCCAGCAGGATAGGCCTTTCCTACAATATGTTCTGCCGTAATTGCCGGAATTAAAGTAAAAAAGAAAGAGTTTTTCACTTTCCTTGCTGGTGTCCAGCCTTGCACGTGTCGATACACAAATTCTTGGGCAGCAAAATACTAGATGGCCTATCACAACTATTAGAGATTGGGCTAGGTGACTTGATCAGGCATCTCCATGCGACGTGTTGGATATAGTATCCACTACCGGATCCGAGATCTGAGTTCGAACCTACATAGGTTGACTGTGTCCAGTGAAGTGGACTATCAAAACGGAATGTTATTGGTTCTACTTGAATGCTTGCGTGTAACGGGCAGCCACGTATATCAACCAACCAACCAACCAATCATAATGAATGAGCAATTATATTTTAATTGTTTTTAGACAGAAATTCTAGAAAAAAAACAAACTTACATACTGCTCAAGCCTTCTTTTTGGATTTTTTGTCAAAATATCCAGGGTCTTGGCAGGAGTCGAGCCTGCGACCTACCACTTAATAGTCTAGTACACTATCCACTACACTACGGGGGTATTGAACATGTAATAATAGAAAAGAAAAAGAAAGTTTGGCTGCACGGAAGGTTTAACTTACATCAGGATTAGTATTCAATAGAACACTGAAGATGGCACATAGCCGAAACCGGTCTGTTTACAAACCAAATTTGACGTGGGATGACGGAAAATCGTTCCAAAGTTCAACTACTTTGTTGTAGCTGCCTGCAGTGGCAGAGAGGTCTAGGCAAAAAGAATTATGATGAGAAGATTGTGGTGGTCTCGAAGCATCATGATGTAAGCTCAGCCTTCCGTTCAGCCAAAGTTTCTTTGTCTTACCAATTATTACATACTTTAGAATTTCTTTGTAAATAAAAATAATTTAATTGAAGGATTAATTTGAACGAACTATTAAACTATTATATTTTTTATGAAATTTTTTTTATGATATTTCAACCCACTATACTGCTATTTAAAGGGGGTTATTATCAACTAAGGCCTATATGATCAATACCCACGAAGATAGTGACCACATCTGATATACTCATAACAGTGTTACAAAAGAAAAAAATTACAAAATAATATAAAGTAAATTTACTTAGTTGGTTTGTTGTTTATCTTAAGGTCATAAATGAAAAAAAACTCGTTTTATATATATTATTTATTTACTTTCCAATATTTTCAACAATTTTGTTGTTCATCTTCAAGGAAATCTTTAATAAAAAATAATATATTTCAGAATTGTTCGTTGTTTACAATAGTAAGTTTGTCATATTGTAAGGAACGAACGACGCTGAAATATATTAATTTATTACAGATTTTCCTGAAGATGACCAACAAAGTTGGTCAAAATATTGAAAAGTAAATAAATATTATATAAAAACGTAAAAGATTTTATTTTTTCATATATTTAACGCAACAAGAACCTTAAGCCAAACAACAAACCAATTATAAATTATTAACAAAAAGGTTTACAATGTATATTTCCTTATAAAAATATAATAGATTTCCGTGCTTTAAGACTGTACTAAAATTTCTTACCTTTATCATAACTGAAAATTTAATATGAACTCTTAGTCTTTAAGAAAACTTAAAAAATTAAATGTACCATGAATAACAACAATTTTTAAACTTCCCTTGTTAAAAATATTCCCAAACAACATATTAACTCCATTAACAAATAAATCAAAATATGCACAAAATTTTCTATTAAATTGAAGAAAAAAAGTGAAGAAAAAAAGCTGATAAGATAAAAAACATTTACAACATGTTCGCAAAATATATAAAAAAAATTGCAAAGAAAACATTGAAATGCTTCTTTAGTTGCAATGTTAAAATAAAAGTAGCCTGAAACTTTGTGTTAAACGTTACTGAAACGATAACAATCTTAGAGTTGCTAACTGTTGCGTACTCTGCTGATAAACGAAAAATCAACCTGTTCCCACACACACCAAAAATTTAACACTGTATCAACAAGTTAGAAATGAAATAAGTACATATGAAAAAAAGCAGGAAGACAAAGGATGATTTTAAAATACCTTATGCTAAATATTTATTAAATTTCAGAATTTGTGTGTATACAATATTAAGACTGAAGTTAGAAATTATAATAAATAGTGCAGTTATAGCATATATAAATTAAAATTATAGGATTCTTAAGGCGGTAAAATGTATTCAGTGGTTGAAAATGACACCAATACGGGGCTCACTACGCCTACGATGTTATTTTATATTAAAAAAACTTCTTTGCCCACAATTTTTTTTTAATTTCAGCTTTATTCTAGACACTGAAATGCCATACCTTAACTAAAACCTTTATTACTCCTTTAGTAACTGTAGAACACACTTCTCACAGACATCTGCTAATCTCTACCCATAGATGCTGATTTTCCAGCCAAAAATGCGTTAAATGAAATTTTATAACCTCGCCAAATAACACTTGACTACTTAACTTACTAAAAAAAAACACAACAAAAGCTGTTAAATAGTAGAGCAATAGTTGGAGAAAAAAAAATTACTTAACTAACCGAAACACACTTGGTAATAGGCTGGCTGTTAAAAACATCCCACAACAGAAGAAACTTAATAGAAAAAGTTAAATAAAAAACATGAAATGGTACAGAAAAAAGGAGCCATTTATACTGGAAGCATAAGCAAATAGCAGCAAATACACACTTTTATCTTAAATCATCTTGTAATCATTACTTATAAGTGCTGTTACCCACAAACTGAAAATACTACGTACAGAAAACGAAATATGTTTAACAGAAAAAATAGAAAAAAATATATAAAGAGAAAATTGAAATAAAATATTAAATAAAAAGTGGCAGTACAAAAATGCTAGCAGCAATTTACAAAAAGTAGTTGGATTAACAATTATTAAAACACTGAATTGAGAACTTGGTAGTTAATTGCGGGAAAAAGTAAAAAATGTATATATAAACTGTGGTGTAAAATATGATTGACTTTTATACATTTTTCAAATGGTATATAAATATTTGAGTTACTCTTTGGGCTTGCACCCGATAGGCTCCTTGATATCATCCTAGTCCTTTAGTATGAAGGGCTGTGAGTTCAACTCCCATCAAAAACTTTTCTGCTTTGTTTCTCTGTAAAGGTTTAATTTCTTCACCAGTAAAAAATGGTGCTACGAAGGAAGCATGTTTTTATGGTTTTCACAGGAAAAATTATCAAAAAAAAATTTTTCAAACAAAAGTTTGCCTAAAAATAAATTTAATTTTTAGTAAATGTTGTTTACATAATCAATGAATTGTTTGTTTAACACACACACACACACACACACAAACAAAAACAACAACAATGATTGCAAAAGAAATGCGATTGTACCCAGTTTGTTTACTGAAGATTTTTGAGTGAATCAATTCGTTAATGTCGTTGCATTAATTCTCATTCATTTTTTAGAGTCTTTAGATAAACAATCATAGTCGAACACATTTAACAAAGTGAAATTTCATAAATGCTTAATGGATGATGATGATGATGATGACGCAGACAAAAATTTTGTTTGATATATTACAAAAAATCCATTAAATATTTTTGTTTGATTATGAAAACTATTTTGTTTAATATTTGTTAGTATTTTTAGACCAATTGTTTTATAAATTCAGACAAAAATATTGTTTGATATTTTCCAGAAAATCCATTACACCTTTTTGTTTGATTTAGTAAACTGTTTTGTTTACAATTTGTAAATATTTTTAGACAAATTAATTTACAGATTTCAACAATTTGTTTGCTGAAAAAAACGGGTTTATTTCAATCAAATTGTTGACATATTTTTGTCTATATTTACAAATTTGTTTGCAGGTCCGTTCCTAGACAAAATATATACTATTTTAGTGAATTCCTTTACAGAAAATGACATTTAGTTTTTTTCTGTGCTTACCTCTCTTGCCTTCGACTGAAAGCAAACATATCCGTCCTTCTGAGCAGACTATGACGTTCATAATTTGGAATTTTGTAGTTTGAATGGTAGTAAAACTTTGTTATACACAAAGTATTTTTGTACATAGTTCCCATCTCCATCGGCACTTGCAATCACAAACTCCACAAAGCAACTGATTTGCTATCCTTTAAGTATTATGGCAATTATTTTTACGATCAGCATCAGCTACTGCAGAAGAAGTTGGAAGTTTTCTTGAAGGCTGCAAATATGCCCGAATAATATCCCCATAAGATGTGTCAGTTGTAGATAACAAAATATGTATAATCACAATATTATGACAGTAGCGGAATGTATTTTGTTCAAGAAGTATTCCGTACAATAGTTTTTAAAAGAGTAAACATTTAAAATTATAAGCAATCTTATTTTTAACTGATTCTAACAGTCAATAAAAAAAACTAAGTATGTACACATTAATAAGGATTTTCGGTTGCTTTTAATATTGTCCGTTGTTTATGGTATAAGTACCAAAAAAGTACATGCATAGAAATAACATACACAATTACCTAACATATTCTGAAATTACAATTGAAAATATATAAATACACATTTAAAAATCAGTGCTGTAGTGTTTAGTATGTTAGAATATTAAACGGGAGGTCACATGTTCAATTTCAGCCAACACCATGCGTTTTTTTTTAATTTGCAGCTAATTTACATATTATGCCTTGGCTGAGTGGTTGGTACGTGGGATTTCAAACCTGAACTGCCTTCATTCGATTCCCAGTAGAAGTTAACATAACAAACAGTGAGTAAAAATATAAATTTAATAAAATAATAATTAAAGATACGAAATAATAAGCCTCTAATATTTAACAATAAAGCAAAAATCAATTATTTTTATGGAACTGGGGGTTCATTATTTAACAGCAAAAATAGCAGAAACAATGAAACATCTTTTATTTTTACGGAACTGCTATTAGTTCTTTCGACAGTTAAATTAATCCAAACAAAAAAGGAATCATTCATTTATTTATGGTTTTAAGTCTATTAACATTTTAACATTTAAAGTTGAATAAACTTTTTGTTAAACTGAAATAAAAAATAAGTGGACCGGTTTTTAATTGAGTTTTAATTTATTTTATACTGCAATTTCAGTTAATTTGAAGTATATTCTGTACTTAAAACTGCCAATCATTACTTACTGCCAAATCTACAAGATACGTAAAAATACACCACTACACAGAAAAAAACAAATATAATTTTCAGTATAGAATTTCAAGGAAATGGTAAATATTTTGTCTAGAAACGGACCTACAAGCAAACTTGTAAATATACAAAATAATATCTCAACAATTTCATTGAAAAAATCTATTTTCTTTCAGCAAAAAATTATATAAATCTATAAAACAATTTGTCTAAAAATATTTACAAACTCTAAACAAAATAATTTACTGAATCAAACAAAATTATTTACTAGATTTTCTGTAATATATCAAACAATAGTTTTGTCCGATTTTTTTAAGCAATTTGTCTATAAATGCTAACAAATACTAGGCAAAATAGTTTACTGAATCAAAAAAAAAATTATTACCAGATTTTTTGTTATATATAAAAAAAAATTTTTTTTGTCTGAAACATCATCATCCATTAAGCATTTATGAATTTCACTTTGTTAAATGTAATCAACTCTGAATGTTTATCTAAAGATTAAAACAATGAATGGGAATTAATGCAACAACATTAACGAATTGATTCATTCAAAAATTTTTAATAAAAAACTTTTACAATCGCATTCCTTTTGCTATCATTGTTGTTGTTGTTATTTTTGTGTATGTCGTCATCGGTGTTGTTTTTTATTACACAGCAAACGGGGTTTTAAAATTGGTTTTGGTTTTTTGGTCCTTAATAAAAGTCAAACAAAAAATTCATTGATTCAGTAAAGCATTTTTACTGAAAATGAAATATATTTTTAGACAAACTTTTGTTTAAAAATTAGTTGGTGATAACTTTTTCTGTGTACCACTCTTTCCTCTAATGGATACTCTGTAAACTCTGCGACACCTACCATTTTTTTTTTATTATAATTTACAAATAATCTGGGTATAACACAGTCAGGATTTCCTTTTCGAGTCTTACACCATCTTTTTAATTTTCCTAGTGGATGTATGAAATCAAAATTTGTTACCATCGCGACGCAGTTATTGTCTTCCAACGTACTATTGTGATTTTATTATTTTTATCAAATGGATAATAGTTATAAAGTTTGGCAATTGTTGTATTCTTCAATTCCTATAATAGGTGACCAACTCGTTCACCAAGAGAATAAGTACTCGCAGGAATGTACGTTGCATTTCCACAGTAAACATCAAACACATAGCAGTACCCATCAGAACTTTATGCTGCCCAGTTTTGGTAACCAAATCATTCCCGGTTTGTCCATAATAAATTGTTTGGCTGGATGGCGAACAAAATATTTAATCATAAACACATCTATCGACAAGTTTTCATGCAGAACATCCCGTTGACATGAATTTTTCGCAATAAGATTACTAGAAGGTCCGATTTTAAACAATTTGTCATTTGAATCTTTATTTTTGGATAGAAACTAGGCTTTATTTTGTCATATGTATATGATTTTATGCGGATTGAGGCTTACATGTCAACAGTTTCTTACATCCTCTGAGATGCATTTTTTTATACTCAAATAATTTTTAAGCTGTATGGTATTTTATTTTAGCTTAATTTTTAGCTTAAGTGATGTGTATTGTTACCTTGCTTTTCTACTTTTTATGTTTCATACAAAAGGCGTTCTACAATTATAAAGTAAATTATGTTATATCGCTGCTGCCAATCAGCATAAGTAGTATGTTGGTCAGGCTATATAAGGTTAATATAGACTCATAAGGGTGCGGCTAAGGCAACTATACGATGTTCAAAATTTTAACTTCTTTGCTTGTGAATATTTGATTGTGAATATTTGCTTGTGAATATTGGGAGAATATATAAAAATGGAACACTATACAATTGCGCAAAGAACTAAGATTGTTTTTCTATTCCTTGAAAATAATTTCATTCCATTCAATAATTATTTAAAAAACAAATCATATAGTTACTTCAGCTACACCCGTTATATGACTGTAGGCGTTCTTCAAGTCATCCTGTAAGTGCTATGGCCCCTAGGATATTTTTCATTTTTAAAACAAATAATAGGTGCTACAGTCATCGCCAAAAAGTAATGCAAATGAAGCTTCGCGTAAGTTCAATATAGTATGATCCTTAAGACTTAATGATTTCTCAACAGAGAAGTAGATTTGTAAGAGATAAGACTAGATGAAGGTACAGGAAACCAGCCTTAACTGCCTATCTTCTCCGATGGCAAGTTTCATCTTTCTCCTTTTAGCCTCTTAAAAGCTTCACCTTTATTGAAATTAAATAAATGATATATCTTCTCACTCCACCTACGCGTATTTGCTTTTAAACAAAAAGTGGATTAAACAAGACTTATTTGCCTGTTTTATATGTATATATATTTTGTTTTTGCTGCTGCCACTGCATTGTTTACCAACTCAATGTTTTCGTAGTAAATGGTGTTGGCAATATTTTTTTCTATTATTTCACCCGAATGCATGTGCTGGATCCTCATCTCTTTACAGTTTACTTTGGGGCTTTCTAACAGGATGCAAATTATTAAAACATTTCAAATAGCCAGCGATATCTCTTGTTAAGTTCAAGATAAAGACAAGCAATATTTCTCAACCTCTCAAATCTGATACCAGAAGAAATTCAATGCTGCTTTAAATAGCTTAAGGGTGTTCTATCTAACAATGTTTTAATTCTACAGCCAGCAATACACCCATACCAGAATACCAACTTCCTGATCTCTCACACAGATTTTTTAGATTTTTTTTTTGTGAATAACACTTCATAGAGAGAAATCTTTATGTTTGTTTAATATGCTGACTTTTTAAGACTCGTAAAGCAAATGGTAGGAATTTATGTTAAGACATTTGTTAAGTATTGGTTTCATTTGCTTATTCACCTTCAACTCCAAACAAATTAAAGGCGATATTGGTTGTAAGTATATCGAATGTAGTTGGAGTGTTCATTTACATTCAGTGTTACATATGCCTATCACACACATATGTAACGAGAACAACAGTAGCATTTCCTTAATGTCATGCCATATCCACCATGGATGGGTTTGCTTGTTTAGTAGCTGGCTAGAAAAAAAGGCTATTTTGTTTTGTTATTATAAATAACGGCAATTTGTTTTATGGGAGTTGTAACACGTGTTCCTTATTGCTTTTTTTCATTTCAAATACTATCTTTTTATGAATTTTAATAAACGATATAAAATATTTTGCACTTAATAGAATTGTTTATGAGTAACTTTTTGTTTGCTGTCTGTACAAAAAGATTTTAAAAGAATTTGTGAAATATTACCTGGTACGTTTTATTAAAAATGGTTTATAGTTAAGATATTTTTGCATGTTTTTGAATGCAAAGGCGTTTGGTAAATTCCTAATTGAATGTAATGTTATGGAGTTATGATATACAAATTTTATAAAAAAATTTTTTGGAGACTTTATTAATAGGCGATTTTTGTGAATAACACTTATTTGCTTGATTTTTAGTCATACTTTGATTAAAATCAAAATAATACATTTTAGAGCCAGTTGTTGCGTAAAGATGCCCACACACGAGTGATTTGTGCGTGTGATTTGTTCGTGCTCGACGTCTTGTTAGTCGTGCGCGCACAAATCACAAGTAATTGCAAATTTTCAATTTCTTGTGATTTGTGCGATGTGTTAGTGGGCTTGCGCGCGAACATTTGAATGTTTTTTTATACTACGAAAGCAATTATTCATAGAATTTAGAAAAGAAAATGTAATTTCACAAAGTAAAGCGATTCATGTGTACTTGTTGACGTTCAAGTTTATTGTGATTTGTTCGTCGTTAGTGGAGATTTGGTACGCGAACAAATCACACGCAAAAATCTCTCGTGTATGGGCTGCTTAAACTAGAGGTTTGCACATAATATTTTGAAGATTTATTGAAGACATTTCACTACCTCAGAATACGGATGTCGTATTATATATTTATAATAAAATTCGCACGCTCTTTCTAATGGTGTTATCAGTTTCTTCCCAAGCCTTATATTTTCGCAGATGTGCAGTATGCATTATATTGTACGTCACTAAATTATATATTTTTAAATTAAATAATAAACGTTTTTAATATATGTCCATTGGTTTCTATAATTTTTTTTAAAGGTTTTATCATAAAATTTCCAATTTTACTTTGGCAGATTACTTGCTTCCAGTATGCTTTTTGTCGCATGTTCAAAGAAAATATTTACAAGTTGTTAAAAAACGTGACATACGACAAGTGTATTCTGAAGCAAAAGGCTAATAACGCCTTTCCCATTATTATGTACTAAAAAGCGCAATTGGAGAGTACTTTTTTGAACTTTTACAATATGTGGAAACCATCTTCACACTATACAAATTTATTAACAATATGTTTTGAACAGTTCTTTGCAATTCATGCTCGTCACAACATCACTGCTGTGAAAGTGTTTGAAACAAAGCAAATGTCTTAAACACAACTTCAAGACATCTTGTGCAAGCTTCTAGTGCAAACATGTGGCAATTCTTATGGATTTTAGTATTTTATATTCATATGTAATCAGTAAAGAAAAATTTCTATAACAACAATCATACATTGTTTGCCACAACCTTAATATAGTTGTTGCAGTAGTGACACATCTATTCTTTTGTCTTTGTGAATAGGTATAATTTTGGCATTAAGCCTCAGCTGCAACATAATGCAACTGAAAAAATAATTATAAATAAATTAATTGTGCAAGAGTAAACTTTTTGCACGTACAAACTCCAAACTCTTAACTATAAAATATAGCGTTTTGGTGTGCAGATCCACATTCTAATTTTCGATGCTTCCTATGCCAAACCTCAAGTAGTTGCTGCTAAAAGTCATGATTCACTATCCTACGCAGTCGCGCGATCCGCCAAATGTGACATGTGTGCTAAACAAGTGGACTAAAAATGCAACTGTGTGACAGATTTTCTTGGCAAGTCGTGCGATTTGGAAAAAATTTATGAAAATTTTCATAAAATGATAGTTTCCATGCGATCATGTACATACACAAAGCAAACAGATGTTTTTGCATCATTTTTGTATAATGGTATGGCACCTACAACGCCATTTTGAAGCGATTTTTTAAAGTCTGTCAGACTTCTGTAAAACTTTCCTGTGAATGAATCGTACGATCGTAAAGGCTAGTGAATCAGGGCCTTGAGTGATTATTTCTGTCACGAATCAGTTAAAAATAATCAATTTATTGTATAGGTCGTTTCCAATATATATAATTTTTATATTACAAATTTTTTATATGAAATATATCTACCCATAATATTATAATTTTAAATTAAAAAAAAATACACAAAACATTAAACTATAACTGTCAAATTTAGTGCTATGTTTGATATAAATTATGCATATTTTTTATATTTTAAGTAGCCCTTTCATAAATCTGTTTCATGCATAAAAACTAAAGCAACAACAAAGAGAAATACGCATGTAAATATGTGCACAAGCCAGAGTTAAGAGCTAAAAGCTGCAAAAAAAAAACACTCTTGTTAGTTATGTACTTACGATACCCTACAACAAAAGTAGAGTGAAATAATATGTAAATACAAATGAACGTAATATATCATGATCATGATGAAAAGCGACCTTATCTTCCTAGCAAGAATTTTCAATACACAAAAAAATAGATAAGAATTATGTTTAATAAAACCATGTTATTGAAAAAAAATATAAGTTCCAATAACATTTGTCATTAACTTAATACAATATTTTGTTGTATATCTCTACGGTAAATGGAACTGATACAAAAGAAGTCACGTGACCGGTCCCGAGGTGGTAGGGACCAGTCCGTGTTCTAACACTTCCTATGAAGTGGACCAGCCACTTTTACATGGGGATGGTCTAGGATGGGGTTAATTGGTACTTTGTATGCACCTTGTAACTTGTCTCTGAACTATCTTATGGAGTCCTAATCGGTGTAGAATAATATAGATTATATATAAATATTATTCCAAAATTCAGCTGTAATTATCGATTAATTTATTTTTTTATTGTTGCAAATCCAAGTAGAAACTGTATTTTATTTTTAAGCGGTATCTTTGATAGGATTCGAACCGACAACCTCCGGCATGAAAGGCTAGTGCACTACCCACTCGACCACAGGGGGACTTATAGTTCAATTTTATAAATACCAGTTAAGCTAGAGTTAATATCTGAATATAGTTACGGAACAGGTTTCTGAGTGGCATGGCAGTCTCATTGAAGGGAGACAATTAATATTACATAGATACTATGTGATAGGCCTTACATCCAGGTGCATCGAATTTGTTCAGTGCCGTTTTGACTGAAAATGGTTAATATGTGACCGTTTTCACCATTCATTACTCCTTATTTTTGGTACCAGTCTCATTTTCTCAAGTCATAGGACGTGTACTTTTGGGTCATTTGTCACCAAATTTTCCGCAGGGATATTTCATTCCCATGCCGGTTATTTCTTTTCTTTTCATACATAAGGACTTAAAACAAGTTTTATCTCTTTAAAAATTAAGTGGAATATGGCTCAGCTGTAGATAGTATGCTTTACGTCCGGGAAGCCCGGGTTCGTATCCTACCCATGTAAACATTTTTTTTAATGTATATATTTTTTCTTTTGAAATAATTTTTTTTATCAATAAAGCGAAATTCCTTATCACATGAAATTTTAAAAAAATATTAATGAATACCGAGATTTTTGTGTATAGACAAAAATAGCTGTTTATGTAAATTTTGTCGATTTTAAGATTATGGTTGTTATCACTTCTCAAACATGCTGTCCCTACTTTACAAATGGAATTATTCCTGTATTCACCTTCGAAATTAAAAAAAAGAGATTTTTCCCAACTTCTATCTTTAGATGTCATTTACTCAAAGCTGTATTTTTAAAATTACAATATTCAAAAATTCACATCTCGGCAATTTTTTTGAAATTTCGCGAGAGCATACTGCACTCTTTTCAGAATTTTATCTAGCTTTAGAATATGTAGCTACCTTAATTTCGGGTTACGGTAGATCAGAATCAACAGCCGGGCTTACGAACTTTGAGTTCTTGATATGACGCAAATTTTTATTGTTGCGTAAAGATCGTCTGCCTAGCTGGCCTCTAGCCAGTCATAGGAGTTTTCTCTATTAGAGGCTAAAGGAAATTTAAGCAGCAAATGTTTATTCAGCGAAGTTAAATGAATGCTAGGCAGAAAATATTTACCCAGGGAAGCCACTATTCGATGAATTAATACTTGGTATTGAATTTAGCACATCTAATAATCTGGATATTATAGTATTGCTTAGAGAGCCAGACATTTTTGGCCGCTGTACACTTTCCCATGCCAAAACTTTTTTGGAATAAACTCTAAAAATATTATAGTTTTCATCACAATGTAACATTACGGTTAGAAAAGTGGGCAGTGCCCACCACGCCCATGAAAAGTAACTTCTTCTAAATTGATTATTAGGCTAAGGTTCGTAACGTTATATTCAGAAAGAATTGGGTATGATTAATATTCCAAGGAACAATGGAAAAATTAACATCAACTTAATTTTTCAACGTACACAGCAGAACAGAGTAGCGCCACTTTCCATTGTTCCTTGGAATATTAATCATACCCAATTCTTTCTGAATATAACGTTACGAACCTTAGCCTAATAATCAATTTAGATTCACAAAGCAAATACGTTCGAAATAATCATATTAATAACTTCTTCTACTTAGCAGATTCTTATAAAATCTCGCACAAAAAATTAGTTCTCGTTAAAGTAGAATATGGTGATTGAGCAGTCCACGCCTATTGTGTAGTCGGTTTTTTTGCAAGAATTATTTATTTGGCCAATGTCTTTAGTTCTGTATTTCGCTTTAAAGTTTCATTAAATTTATTAACAAAAATTTTTTGCTGGCATCTTTTGTACTTTTTTTCACAGGATCAATAACTGCCAAGCTTTCAATTATTGAAAGGCTTTAGGATTGCAATTTTGTAATGGTTGAACACATACACGCAAAATATTTTTTTTATACAGTAAACCAAATATTATTCCAGGCCTTGCACTATTAATTTTTCATTTCATATAGATTCCGCTTCAACCTAACTAAGCATATTTAAATTGTCATAGATTTCTGTGAAATTAACATATTAGTGGTGGTCGCCTCCACAATTTCAAAACACAGCGAGTAATAAATATTTCGAAATCGATTTTATTGTATTTTTAACCGACTTATAAAAAGGAGATAGTTATATGTTCGTAATGTATATATATTTTTATGTTCATCGATTTCTCCGTCAATAGTGAAGCGATTTAAAATTTATTTTCTATATGAAAGGTGGTCCCATTTTCATCAATATACGAGCGAGAGGATGAGTACATACAATGTAATTATTAATTATCGCATATCTGGAATGCTATATCAGTGAGAGGCTTCAAGTTTGGTGGGAATTCTTTTAATGCTCGTCTGCTTGACGTTAGGACATACACTTGCCAAGAATTAAGTTTAAATTTAATTTTGTATTGCTATGTATACTGGTTGCGGAGAAAACATTGGTAGCATTTGTACACAGAAAATACATTTTGTTATCATTTGCTATTTGTTAATCATTATCATGTATTATTAATTTTTACTGCATTAATTTTTATTATAATTTATTATGTTTATTATTAATTATTATTTTTTTAACAATCACCACCAAAACATTTTTTTCATCCGACATCTGTAGACATCTTAGAAACCCTCTTTTTTTATCTCCTTCACACTAACCAAATATGAAGATTTATTTCCAGAATATGAAAAAATTATTTTATGGCAAGGAAGATTAAAAAAGGATTTTTTACGAAATAATTTAAAAAATGGCAAATGCCATAGCAAATGGCATATGCCATGAAAAACTTTCCCAGATATAAGTATAGGGTGCAGTAAAAATTATATACACACATATGCACATTTGTTGCAGATTAACCTTTAAGTTGTGAGGTAAAAATAAAGCTCTAAATGGTTGATCCATGCGAGAATTTTAAATTTAAAATTTGTTATATAAGAAGCTGAACATTATGATGGACGAGAAAATTCTTACTCTCTTCATCATTGTTGTTTGAACGTTTTAAAGTAGTATTTTATCAGTTTTTTCATAAATTTTGTTCATAAACTCTCTCTATTTTGACATTAATCCAATGAAAAATTTCATTAAAGCTCAACCAATATCACGCTTCGTCAGATTAATGAAATAAGTTCTTCAAAATTATTGTATTAAAAATTTTATTATATATATGAAATAATTACGTTGCTCCAATGTAATAATTTCATTAAGCTAATGAACATATTTCGTTATATCAGTGAAATTATTTCATCGTTTTAATGAAACTGTTTCATCATTTTATCGATCTTAAACTTTTTTCATTCGGCACAAAAATGTTTTTTACGTGTTGCCTTAAAAAATATTATTAAAAATTTATTCTGTATATTAATGAAGCCAATTAAAATAATATTCATATAATTTCTCTAGCTTCCAGCTGTTTTAGAGAGCTAAAAGATATGTCGCAAATAATTAAAAAAATATTTTTTGTATATACTTTAGCTAGATGCAACATTCCTGAGGTATTCAAAATTTATTGGATGACTTTGTTTTCTCCTTCATGCACCAACGTTCCACTCTAGTGTACATATGCTAAAAAAATATGCCGTAGGCAATTAATTGACACTACTATTTGCATAAATTAATAAAAAGGATTACAATAATAAATAAGTTAGAATCTCTCTTATTAACTGCTTCAAGGAAAACGCAATCACTAAATCGGCATATGAAACAAAACTAGAAAGCTTTAAGTTATTAAGGTCTAAATTCACTGTCTTTAGCTAACTAATGTCGATGGTTTAACCGATGATGGTTATATCAATTGCCATTATGTACACGGTTGTGATTATTTAACTAAAAACTGTAAATTTGAGCCTAAGGCATGCATTTTAAAACTACCAGTTAAGGGTTAAGGTTCCCTTGTATGGGCAAAATGCAGTAGCAAGGAAAGTCAGTGCACTTAATAACATTAAGGGGCCACAAAAGTTTAAAATAAAAACTAACAGCAATCATAACAAAAATAAACAACAATAAGAAACCATTAGGGGATTCACTCGAATAATGTTTGCTCGATTAATCGAATAATTGAAGCCAAATAATGTTCAATGAAACAAAAAATTTTAATTTCAAGTAAAAAATGTATTCGAGTAATTTGGGTCGATTAATCGAATAACTCGACTAAGAATTAAATCATTCTCAAGCTGATATTAACTGCACTTTCCCAGCGTTGCAATCCGTTTATTTTTCTTCCATTCCATTTTTCTGATTTTTGTTGTACTCAAGAAAAATTTTTTTGGTTTGATTTTATACTTAAGTATATATGAACATGTAAACATTATTAAAAAAAATTTATTTCTTTTATTTTTGTTTACGAAAATGTGCTAAAACCTATAAATGTGCTAAAAACTAAAATCGAATAATTTTTAGCAGTAAATCTTACTCGAATAATAGTTTTTAGCAGTAGAGCTTACTCGAATGAATTAAGAGTGTTACTCGATTGTTCGATTAACTTAAAAGCCCCAATTTCTATTAATTGATTAATCGAACAATGGAAAAGTCGATTAAAATGAATACCCTAGAAACTATACAACAATTCGTACATACTTGTGCCCTGTATTGAGCCAGTGTATTTATAATGCTACAGATTTTTATGAGGACATTAGGAGTTAAGCGAAGTACCATTGTTATTGTTGCACGTATCTTTTTGTTGCAAGTATCATGTGTATTTGAAAAACACAATGTAACGAAAAAAGGAAATATGTAAATCTGTTTGTATGCATATTTTTTTACTTCTTTTTATTTTATTTATTTTTGTATGGCATTCATTCAAGTGGCTTAAGTAGAAGAAAAGTCTCATAGTTTAACTACTGCTTTTTTTCTTGCACAATTCTGTTTGATGTTTTTTTATTTTATATATATTTTTTTCCATAAGGTGATTTTAGCTGTAGTTGCATGCTGCAGCAAATGCTTCTATATATGTGTGCACATAAATGCAAGTGCTTAAGATGCACTTAAATGTCCAATATTTCATGTTTTTATGAAACATTTTTTGGTTTCTTTGTTTTTTGTTGTATTTGTTATTGTGCGATTTTCTTTTTCATATGCTTTTAATATTTTTCAGCTTTTTTATTGCTGCTTTGCTACTGCTATAAGCCTGACTAAACACAGCTGTTTGCAACTTGTTTTTAATATTGTTTGCCGCTTTTTTGCGATAGCTTTTGCTTCTTAAAAATTAAAGAGGGCCGTTTGGTAAACTAATATTTGTCTAAGAGAAATTAAAAGATTGTTTATTAACTTTAAAGAAGCCGCTGCTATAAAACTATAATATTTATTTCATTTACTATTGCATTTGAACATGCCATAAAAAGATTTGCAAAAACTAAAATCAAAGGTTCTTAAGTATATGAATATTGCTGACAATACAAATACATTGAAAGTTTATGTACAGATAGCAAAGAATTTACGAAATAAGCAAAATTAAAGGCAAAGCTTTATATAATGCCGATTTAGAAGGATTAAATTTGGCCTGCTGACTTCTATAGCTGAAAGTGAAGCAGCGCGTGTATGATATAGATTTAAGATTTTTCGTTTACATTAGTTGAAAATATTATCTATTCAATATTCAATTTTTATTTAATATACAGGGTGTCGCATTAATCAACGTCAAGCCGAAAGCAGGATGATAGGGCAAGTAGTGACTGTTCCGAAAAAAATTTAGAAAAAATATCTGTGTCACTTATTTTAAAAGGTGTTGCCATTTTAAGAAAAAATCACCCTGTGATGATCTTTCTATTGCTCTGACTACAAAGCTTCACTTTTCTTATTTTTTCTCTCCTATATTATTGTGAGATATCCTTCTGTAAATGACAATTAAAAATTCGTACTACAGTGGCCTGATTTTTAAAGAAAATCTTACGTTTTTCGAAATGATGTCCTGAAAATTATTCTACTCAAAACTTTCACCAGCCGTGTTGAATAAAAAATGTACTAGCTACTTTTGGAAAGTGACATCAAAAGTTAGCCCGTTTAGCACGGATTTCAAAATGGTATAATAATTGGCCGATTTTTTTTTTCGGAGCAGTCACTACTTGCCCTATCATCTGCTTTCGGCTTGGAGTTGATTAATGGGACACCCTGTGTAATACAATAAAAGAATTTTTCTGCTAAAATCAATAAAACAATTTCATTATATTTGTCTTTAGTCCAATAATACTTTCACAAGTCCAAGGAAAATTTCATTAATGTTGGGAAAGAGTTTCATCGGTTGAACTTTAACGAAACTTTTCATAAAAATTTAACCAACGAAATTCTTTCACAATATTAATGCAATTTTCATTGTGAACTCGTTTTATGGTGGAGTGGGCCAATTTGGCTTCAGAGGTCCCCCGAAGAATGGCCAAAGCCCATAACACCTGGTGAAAATTCTCTTCAGAAAAAACGAAAAGTTGAAGTTTTCTACTTCTTTACAAGTGATGAAATACTTGGCCGCTTCTCAAAATGGGACAAAGCTATTAGAATCATTACCTACGTACTTCGGTTTCTAAATAGCCTCAAGAGAAGACTAAAACCTCAAACTAACTCATCAGTATTACTTGTCCAAAAATCTCAAAATCTATCTTCCGCCGAAACTGTGGCGATTATAATAAAGAAAGTTTCACCTATTGACCACGATGAATTCGAAAAAACCAAATACAAATTGATCCATGTCACTCAGCTTCTACACTACAGCTCAGAATTTAACTCCTTAATTAAGTTCAAAACCGTCAGCAAGAAAAGTACTCTTTATCCGTTAAATCCATACCTTGATGAAAATAATATTATTCGCACGAATAGTAGAATAGATAACTCTGCCCTCCCGTATAATGAGCGGCATCCAATAATTCTTAACGTTCGTTCAGTATTTTGCAAACTCTTCATCGACTTTGTGCATAATCTCCTCATGCATGCCAAAACTAACTTAATGTTACGAGTAATCAGAGGAGAATATTTCGTACCTCGATTGAGGTCAGCTATTCGGCTCTGCGTTCGAAAATGTGTCACCTGTGTCCGCTACAAATAGAAGGTAAAATCCCAGTTAATGGGTGCCCTCCCATTAGAACGATGCTCATTCTCCTTACCCTTCACTACGACTGGCTTAGATTTTGCAGGGCCTTTCTCTATAAAAACCTCCATACTAAGAAATGCTCCTTATCATAAAGGATACGTGTGCGTTTTTGTGTGTTTTTGCACTCGAGCAATTCATCTCGAATTATGTTGCCATCTCACCACAAACTCCTTCCTAGCGGCATTTACTCGCTTTATTAGTCGTCGTGGCTTGCCGAAGAAGGTAATGTCTGATAACGGAACCAATTTTGTAGGTGCAGAGCGATCTCTTCGCATGGAATATGACCAATTCATAAGTACGGTGTCTCGGGATATTATAGAAAAATACTCATCTCATGGTTTTCAATGACATTTTATTCCCCCAAATGCCCCTCATATGGGAGGATTATGGGAGGCCGGCGTAAAATCATTCAAAATGCACTTTAAAAAGGTAGCTCAGAACAACAAATGTACCTTTGAAGAGTTCACAACTCTTCTAACCTGAATAGAGTCCGTCCTAAACTCTAGACCACTATCCCCCATGTCCGACGATCCTAACGAATTGCTTGCACTCACTCCCGGCCATTTTCTCCGTGGGTCGCCATTGATAGCTTCACCCGAAAGTCCCATGGGGTCTATCACTTTAAGAAATCGATGGGAGAGACTGAAGGTTTTACACCATCAATTCGTTCAAAGATGGAAAGACGAGTACCTGAAAGAACTCCAAAAACGGTACAACGGTAGTTGTCAAAGACGATTTGCTCCCTCCCAACGAATGGAGGCTAGGTCGCGTTAGTAAAATATATCTCGGGAATGATGGTTTCGTCCGTGTTGCAGATATGAAAACACACAACGGAATAATTACTAGACCAATTAGCAAGCTTTGCGTCCTACCCATAAACTCTTTAGAAAGTAATTGACACCCAATTGCATCACTAGTTTCGATCCCCTTCCGGTATACTCCTATCTACATCAACTTCCACATCTACACCCAATTTATTCGTCTTTCAGCCAACACTATTCCTCTATTAATTTCAATTTTACTTCTCAGGGCTCCAAGAAACCCCGATGTACATCAGTGCCTTGTTTGCTCCCGATATCATCCGTTAAGATTTTGCAAAACTTTTCTCAGCATAAGCATAGAGACTCGCCGACATCAAGTCCGGATCCATCACTACTGCCGAAACTGTCTAGCCAGGTTCCATAGTACCGATGATTGTACGTCTGCGGATGTGTGCCAGAAATGTGGGCGGGCACACCACACTCTGCTGCATCAACCACGCCGGAGAACTTCACCATCACGCCAAAACGGAACTGTCCAACGTGCCGCCCTCCCTCGTCGCGGCAGAGTACACGACAGACTTGATCCATACCGTCGCCCAGCAGAAATAACACACTCACCAGCTGAAGAGTCAACCGATCGCACCAGGCATTCATCTAGGGGTCGGAATGTGAGTCCGAGGCGCATATTATTAAAGGCCGTGCGAGACTTGGAACGTTTAGCAAAACAATTATAAATATTGACTATACCTGTCAAGGGGCCGCAGGATGTTGAAAGAACGAGGTTGGGTGAGCTTTATATATTACTTTGATCTGTTTTTTCCTATAATGAATTATTAAATTATGAATTGTGTCTTTATAAGAAATTCCCAACCCTGAATACAATTATTGTGAATTTTATTTATATTATTTATGAATCTTGGCTGCACTTTGTCGCGCCAAAATTCTTCTTAGCGCTCTTTTTTCAGTTTTTTAAGTCACTCTGGTAAAAACACGTTGGCAGAACATACGAACACATCCTACGGCTCCTCACCAACTTTTGCATACATAAGTATTATACTTTTATATATTTTTTATTAAATAAATTTGTGGATTATATACACATGTAAGTAAAAATTATTTGGGAAAAATGTTCTTCTTTTGGAAAATAAATCCTGTGAATCCAAGTAACCCTTCCTGCCCTCTTATCGTGTTAAGCATATACTCCCATATGCCCCCTTTCCATAGTGACATAGCTCCAAAACCAACTCTTGCTCTATAACCCAATCTAGAATTTGCATTAGATTTGATTAGGTTATCTAATAATTAATCTTGAATGTGAATTAATAATTCACATTTAAACAATTGGATTAATGAAAAAATATAATAAAATTCTTTCAGACAATAAAATTCTTTTTGGATTAATGGAAAAAATCTAATTACATTTTTTCATTGATTTTATGATGCCAAATTCTTTTAGTGTATAAGATTTAACTGCAATTTTCTTAGATCAAGGTATAAAAATCAGAAAGAAACTCAGATAGATGTAAATATAATTTTACACATCAAAAATATGCAATTGCATACTGTATATAGACACAACTAAGATATTTATATGATTCAGAGCTTTTTAAGAATTTGGGCATCGATTTAGAGCCACATATTTGAACTATTAATTAAATTGAATTTTTTGATCAATATATTATTTATTATTTTAATGGGGGTTTTCCTACGGGGTAAATAGTAATGAACAATTTGTTTCCAAATGTAAATAAAAAATTAAATAATTTTTGATTGTAGAAAATTATTTGGCCAAGTATATAAATTAAGTGTATAAAGTTTTTTTAAGCTAATCCGGCCTAGAATATTTAATGTTAATAAAACAATTTATTACATTTTGTACCCAACGTTTCGTCAATTATTTGTTGACTTCCTCAGGGGTTTTCGTAATAATAGTTGTATATAAGGTTTTACATTAATTATAGAAAATTTAAAGCAAATGAACATATAAAAAATATATATGTACATATATAAAAACAAGTTGAAAATATTTCAAGCACCTAATATTTTGTTTACCGTTTAAAGTTCTTTCCTGCAACTTTACGCAACATAATTCATATAATGATATTATTAGATCAATTAAATGGTCGTTTATTAGTATTTAAAGACAATAATTGTAGTGCTTTGCATATAATGGCAAACAAATTGCGTTTGAACTTTACAGTGCCAATAACTCAGCCAAAGCAACGTACAGTGGTTCCAATTGAAAAAAGGTATTCCGCCCTGTTCTGTAAAGGAAGTCGATTTTAAATGATTTATTTTTCAAAACCGTATAACTTTTAATTTGGTGTTCGTAAATTGTTCATTTTGCTTTAGTAGAAGTTGAGTACAACTAAAAATTTTGTATGTTACAAATATCTAAAAAAAACATCACAAAGTATGTTATATGCAGATACAGGAAAAAAATAATAAAAACATAGAAATAATAAAGAAAAATTTGTTTTATTTCATCAAATACATATTTGATCACGTTTGCAGTATACGAGTCATATTGATAGTATTTTTTAAAGTAATTTTTTTAGGAGAAAATTTTATTAAAACAAATATTTTAATATATTTTATATATTAAATTAATTTTTTAACGTACACAGCAAAACATAGCAGCGCTATTTTCTGAAGCCGGTACACTTCCATCATCAGTGCTGCTGTGTATTTTGCTTATCACACCTTGTCAAGTGTTTCTGTTGAATGTGATTTCAATTCTTATATGTACATACAACTTTTTCGTGAAAATTGAATACGGGAATTATATAACTCAAGTTGAAGTTAAATGCACCGTTTTATCGGCAATTCGCAATGTTGCCATTGGTATATTTTTCTTCATTAAAATTTTTTTGATTTTTGTTCTACTAGCTTTCTTTTTAGTTTGATTTTATACTTAAGTATTTATATATGAACATGTAAATATATGAAAAGCTCAAGCCAGTAGCTAATTATCTAGTTTTCAAATTTCTCGGCAAATTACACTCGTATTATTAGATATATTAACTTAGTTAATCTGGCTTTTAATTGCTACCCGCCCTGCCAAAGATGTGGCCAGGAGAGTAGATTTTCTAAAAATAGCCAAGATTTCAGAAACATTTTATTTACCTGCATTAAAACTGTACTAAACTTAATTTTTTAATTTATATTTCTTTACTATTTATTAAAAAAACATAGCAGTGCTTTCATGTCTAAAAAATTTTAACGATTTATTATTCCGAAATTTTTTAGGAATTTAAATAAAAAATGTGAAGAACATGTGAATCAGTTTTACAAACTTTTAAATCTCAAAGCGCGAGAAATTCTTCAAAAAAAGGGGATAAACAATTTTTTATTCATAAAAAACGGGATACTTTTTAACTACGACTAAATTTGGGAGCATCTCCAAAGCATAACACATTTAAATAGAAGATTACTGTTTATTTAAAGCAAACAAATAACAGAAAGTAAGTAAAAACAATCTTCCTACGTTAATTAATATGTCGCTATTACTAGAATAAGGAAAGAACATATTCTCAAATATAAAAATATAACCATACTGAGCAAAAAGTGAAAGGGCTCAATGATAATTTAAAAAGCGCAAGATTTGCGCGTTTTTTAGTTTGACGCATAACAACTTTTTTTCGCATTTTCAGTGGCTAAAAACGGGCTAAATCCAGCCCGAAAAGGGCTAAGTTGTGAGTAATCCATATATCTAATATATCGCGTATGAGTTATATTATAGTACAATCATATTACTCATACGTAAAAGGTGGCCATTACAGTATTAACGGAGATATTGGCGAAATAGGGAACAATGGCGTAGCCAAACCCAAAAGTAACAAATTAACAAGATCCAAAACCTTAAAATTCAAAGGCGAATATATTTGAATATATGAAAAATATCTGTATGAAAAAAACTTTGCTTTCTTTATATTGATGTGTCAGAAGTAGAGTTTTTCTTTTCCCGGACTTTTTCATTTCCCGGACTTTTTCATTTCCCGGGAAAGCGGGATTGATTTTTCAATTTCCCGGGAATTCCCGGGAATTTCCGCCCAGTACAAAACGTTTCACTTAATTTATTTGAACAAAAACAAATACCAATTCACGAGATCTGTTAAATAAGGTTATGGATGCATTAAACGTAAGTAAAAAAATTATAAAATTTGAGGTCTTTTGCCGTGCCGTATGGTTTTTAATTTAAATTAAAAAAATGTTATTTTTTATTGTATAACTTCTGATTAGTAGCCAGCCGAAGTAAAAAAATGTACTAATTTCATACTTTTTTATAATTTCCGTAGCTTTTTAAGTAGAAAAGATATTGCAATGATTTATTTCATAAGACACTAAAGATCATTTCATACTGCTAAGCAAAACTGAATTGAAATAAATAAGTGGCGGAAAAGTGACCACCTGAAAATTAAATTTTTTTCCTGTTTGTATCGATTTTTAATTGAACCCTGTGTGAACCTGTTGTGACTTAAAATAACAATCTGATATTTTCAGAAAATATAGACCAGTAATTCGCTAAAGCTAAAGCTAAATCTTGATCGCTAAAATGCTGAACAAATACAAAATTAAATATTTTTGGCGATGACATAAAACACTATAATTTCGGTGGATTAAATTTTTTAGACATTCCATAATTTAGCAATACACGTTGAAAAATTGTATTCGTAGAGGAAAATTGATAAATCGACCGTATAGATTTTTAGCGATAGAGATTTAGATTTAGCGAGTTACATAACTTCTTTACAGTACTTCTTTATTATGCTCTCCTTCGCTATGTCCACTTAGTGACAATCAGTTATTTCCATTTCTTCACGAAATATGATTTGATGAGTGCTGCTCTTAGAAAAAAATTAAAAAACAATGGAGACAAAAAATATGTGCTCAAAACTAAAAATTTTTTCTTTTATTTACATATTTTTCTAAATAAAAGCAGCACTAAAAATGTGTGCTTACAAAGAAGAAAAGTTATCATAATAATATTTAAAAAATCCCGGGAAATCCCGCACAATTTTCCCGGGATTTATTTCCCGAAAAATGTACGGGATCCCGGGAATTTTTTTCCGGACAATCCCGAATGAAAAACACTAATCAGAAGCTAAAAGACCTAACTCCACTTCTCAAAAATTTCTTAATTTTGTTATATTACTATCTAATTAGTTGTGAACTCCTTGAAAATTATTTTGTTTTTCTATTATTTAAATAATTTCCATTAAAAAGTATGAAAAATCGGTATAGGTTTTGAATCTTATTTGAATTTTTTCACATATTTTTTTAATTTGTTAAAATTAGCCAACCCATCTCTTTCGTAACATCAAAAATTAACAAAAAAAAAAACTAAAATCAATTTTTCAAACATCACTAATTTACTTTACATTTATTTTATGGAGTTAGGTCTTTTAGCTTCTGACACATCCATATGTTTGTAAAATTTATGCTGAGTTTAAATTTATTAAAATCGGATAATATTTGTAAAAGTTATAAGGTTAGGTTAGGTTGTACAGGTTGCCAGTTTAAAGATTTAAAAGCTAGCCTACTTCGGTCCCTTTAGGTCCCGTTGTGTTACCTGAATCGGGGACGTGAAAATGTGTAGAAACCCCCTTACTACGTTTCGCTATTCGGATCAGTGTTGAAACCAACCCGACGATCGAATGAAAGAGTTTATCCGTCTGATGTCGCAGTTTGATAAGGCTGCTAGATCCTGAAGCAGCGGGCTGCCCAGTGAAGCCACCCTTTGATCGGAAAGAGCGGGGCATAGACAGAGGAGGTGATCTACATTTTCTTCCTTCTCCTCATTATGACAACTTCTACAGAAATCATTATACGGTAGATTGAATCTCCTAGCGTGCGCACCATTAAAACAGTGCCCTGTAATTACCGCCACAAGTGTGCGTATTTGCCCCCGAGGGATCCCCTCCAGGATTGCAGATCTACTACAATCATATTGGGGCCATATTAACCTCGAAATCGAGCAGGTGACCTCGTTTGACCATCTGGTCTGCGCGATCCCAAAAAGTTCCTGCTGAATATGAGATTTGCAGCAGTTTAGCCGTACGCCTATCATTTGATCCGTGCAGAGTATCTCTAGGTTCGAATGTCTCGCTATCTCATTTAAAGACATCCGGCATTCATACACCAAGGTGTAGTCGTGTAAACACCCGATAGAGACTTGATCGCAGCTTTGCTGTCCGTACAAATTTGGATTTCCTCGTCGTATATCCTATAGTACCTCATCCAGTTAGCTGCTCTTTTTATGGCTGATATTTTGGCCTGTAGCACGCTACATTTATCCTGTACCCACTCCCAAGTCCGATTTAGATCCGTCCGTGTAAATCTCCAGCACGTCCCCCTGACGAGGGGAGGACGTGCCCGAGAGCATCACGACAAATCTTTTATCAGGCAGAGGAATAGGTGAGCAGTAATCAATGTTTTCCGGCAGACCGTTTAGAAGTTCCAAAATGTCGGCGTGTCCCTTGGCTGCCTTTTTCCATAAAGGCCGATAAGGTTTTTTGTTCCCCAGATAGTCAACTTTGACACCCTGTACATCAAGTGGTCTAAAGTTATATACTCTTGAAACTTAGGTCTTCCTCTATGATTTTCACATACATCGTTTTATAATCGGATTGCAAGTTTCCAAGATATAGATGTATTTATTACCATTTTTCCCCAATAGGAACCACTGTGCTACGTAAGAGAGAAAGGATGAATTATAAACGAATTTGAGTTGAATCAAAACTTCTGCATTAAAAGTAAGAAGAAAAATAAGAAAACATAAGGAATATTAGCCATACTCCTATTCTATTGAAAGCTGACAAGCTACTAAATGAAGTTTTTGTTTTCAGGCGTAATCTATTTTTATGTTCGAGTTGAAAAAAATCTACATAAATCGAAAAACTTCGTGGTCTTTACAATAAATTTAGTTTACAAAAAATTTTTTTGCTTGCTTACATCCTCGTAAGGTAGAGAAGTTGCACTGTGTTGTTTGGCGCATTTGCGAAGCGTTTCTAGTTATATTACTGCTGACTTGTACAAATTTTTTTTTGCAGAGACTTTGGTAGCAAACCTTAGCAGTTCGAGTCATTTTCAATTACTTTCGTAGAGCTGTGTAAAATATAAAAACTCCCAGACAATCGTTTATATTTCTTCAAATTCAGTTTATATTTCTTCAACTTTTTTTTATAGATAATTTTCGCATACTGGGAAAAAAGGCCAATCTAGCGGCGGAAAAATCATATCTTCTAAACTAATACTCTGATCCTTAAAAAATGTAGGGATGAATTATAGTCAAGGATGTAAGGTACAAGTTGCGCTATATGTTGGTATATAAGACCAATTTTACCAAGAAAATTCTTTAGTCGTCGGACAGCTTATATCTTCCAAATTAATAGTCTGAACCACAAAAAATGTATGGTTGAATTATATGCTTTAAGGTTTTATAAGCTTTAAGGTCCGAGTAAACATGTAATGTTGTATAAAACCAATTTGACCCATTAAATTCTTAATTTTTCGTATCTCACAAACCAACAGCCCTATACACAAAAATGTATAGATAAGTCATAGCCAAGGATGTAGGATATAAATTCTGTAAAAATTAGACAGCTATTTTTCCTATGGTGGACGCTATATTTTTCACATGGTGGACGTTATATTTTATCCCAAACTAATGGTCTTATCCACAAGAAAAGTATGCACGAGTTACGGTAAAGGTTGCAGGCTATAAGCTTAGCTAGCTATACACTGGGCGATACATTTTGTTATAAACGACCAATTTAAAAATTCAAAATGCCTAAAAAAATTCAAAGTGCATTAAAATTTTATCCGTAAATGAACTGGTTTTTAATTTAATAACAAGTTGTTTGGGAAGCAAATTACAACAAAATCATATGGAAATACCCACAAGTAGAACAATTTGGAATAAGTGTATAGTTAGAAAACTGATATAAAAGTCGCATACGCAAGTCTACGCAGCCAATTTTTGTAGAAATATTACTCTATAATATCGATACTAAGATTCCACAAAAATTTCAGGTATACTCGGGTATACTTTTTTTTGTACCTCTACAAAGATTTAGAAAAATTTTCAAATCAAGATTTTTTATATATATGCTGCTAAGCCTTAACTGAAATAGCAGCTACATAAAGTAAATCCGTTTAAAATAGCTGATATAACACTTTATAAAAAAAGTTACATTGCCCGAAAGCCTCCATCACTACCGATTCAAGACGCCAACAAATTTAATATAATAATCAATAAATAATTACCACACAATTTTTTCTCAATGTTTAACCCTTCGATGTTCATATGGGTCTGGCCAGACCAAATCGATTTTAAAATGCATGCATTATGTTTTTTTTTAATTGTTGAGCTACCCCAGTCCTCAAATATATTGTGCCAAACACAATGAAACGGTAAAATTAAAAATTTTATTGTATTTGTGGTGAAAAATCCAATTTTAAGTACTTTCGCCAGTTAAGCACACATGGGTCTGAGCAGACCCAAAAAAAATTTCATGTTATTTGTATCACCGTTATAAGAAAACAATAAAACTTTTACAACGGCAGAGGGAGAGATCACATATTTTAGTTGATGCTTAGAATTCAGAGTGAACACGTGTTTTTAAAGTCTTTAGTGCGAGTTATTATTTCAGTAAAATGTAGCAAGAAGGCATCTATAAAGATGATATGATGATTCGTTTGCTTCATAAATTAACTGCAGGAAATGTTAGTCCTGAAGAACGGAAGCGACTTGAGGCACAAGTTGAGCAACTTATGGGACAGGAGCTCGATCCAATCGAGACTGGTGATGACTTATTAGGAGATGATGACTATCTTCCAGAAAATGATGAAAATTTTGATGAGGCATCCGACATTGAAGAGGAAATTGAACTAAAGTTCGTTGATGATAGGCATGATCACGTTGAGGATTTGTATACAGAAACTGTGGCCACCGTTTCACTCAAGCCCCATCCACAACTTCATCAGCCAGCACATCCAGCATTCAGGATCATACGTATCGCTCAAAAGACGGTAAGATATGGAATTCAAATCCACCACCATCTGCGAGGCCTCGCTCTCATAATGTGCCAACTTTTACCCGTAAAGCGCCATTTCGAGGGACATCACCGAATCATGGAGCTATCTTGAAGTCGTTATTGTCCCCCGAAATCGTTAGTATTATTGTGCGGGAAACTAATAAAAAAGCCCTTGACGCTTTTAGAGTATGGACCGAAACGCATCCTAATAACAAACAGAGAGCTTGAATAATGACCAATGAGAACGAAATGTATGCATTTTTTGGGATGCTACTATTTGCTGGTGTGTCACGCAAATTCTCAGCCAGCAAAAGAATTGTGGGCGAGCTATAACATGCCAATTTATAAGGCCACCATGTCATTAAATCGATTTAAGCACTTGACTACTTTCATCCGCTTCGATAACGGTAGCACTCGTGCAGAGAGGTTAAAACAAAGCAAATCTGCAGCAGCGGACGATGTATGGCTAATGCTGATGGGCAACTTAGAAAAAGCGTACACACCCGATTGCCAAGTAACTATCGATGAGCAGTTATTTCCATATCGTGGGCGTACTCGGTTTACTCAATATATTCCGAGTAAGCCCGCAAAATATGGCATAAAAATTTGGTGGATTTGCGACTCAGTTTCAAATTACCCTTTGAAAGGCATAATGTATACGGGAAAACCACCAGGTGGCCAGCGAGAAACGAATCAAGGCGAACGAGTCGTCATGAAATTGATGGAAAAATACATGCACAGCGGTAGGACAGTTTATGCTGACAACTTTTTTTCAACATATAACCATAAACTCGATATAACTGCAGCAGATGTAATCGACCTATATGCCTCAACGAACATTCTATGCAATTACATAATTGCAAACCCAATTGCTCTTTGTAATGCTCATATATTAAATGAATTAAATTAATAAGTAAAATTATTTCTAAAACAATATTTCTAATGTTATTTTCATGGGTCTGGGCAGACCCTTATGCTACACTTAGGGTATCATATGGCACCGAACATCGGAGGGTTAAAAGGGCATATTTTCTGAACCAGGTAGCATAGTGATAAATAAATTTTATTTTCAAATACACTTATATATTTGTGCACTTTGATGCTGCGTTTACATTATTTTAAATTCAAAATTTTTTTCCGCCCCTAGATTAGCTTTGTGTCGTCTTAAAAAAGTTTCAAACTTTAAAAATCCATAGCGAGTAAATTTTAATACGAATGACCCAATCGCACCAATAACTTAATTTCTTTCTAACTCGACCTAAGCGGTCAAGGGTTGTTACACCAAAGATATATGTATCTGTTAAAATGTATACAGGATTTGTTACCCCTTGAGAAAATAAATGAAACAAATTGCATAGCAATCCCTCGTATGCATTTGTAATTTGCTATTTATTTATTTTAACCATTTTATTCTTGATTTCAAACAAAAATCACAATTACTATATAACTGGTATATTCACAAATATTTTCACATCGCATCAGCATCAGAAATACTAGTAGTTGTCGCAGTGACAGTATAGAAGAGCGACTCCATTCAGATTTCTTATTTCTTGTCATGGACATCGTGGTCTTCTCATTTTTAAAGTCCACAGAGCTTGGTCTTTCAACGTCATCTTCATTGGCCATCATAATCAACTGTTGTTTTGTTGTTTAGTGGCATTTATTAGCGCTTTGTTTTCTTAATATTCCATTTAAACAAATATTTCTTTCCTAATATTGCATTTTCTTATTTTTTTCGTTATGTTTTTTATTTATTTTATTTTTTTCATGTGCCTATTGTTAGTTTGTTTCCAATATTTGTTAGTTGTTTGATTGTAGTCGAAGTCGGTAAACATATTCCTTATTGTCCACGGGAATGTTGCCATAATGTCTACACTTATGTTTTTTTCACATTCAGTATACAAGCAAACATTGAAATCATGTAGCATGTGCCATATCTTATTTGAGCGAATGTTTATTTTTGTTTTCTTTTACTGAAATATACAAGCCCAACGTTTTTTTTCAATTCTCTATATACACGTGCTAAAATTATGTACATATGCATGCAACATTTAGTTAATATTGTTAAGGTATTCCCTACACCATATTACCAATATCAGTTGTATGTAACTTACAGCTTATTTAATCTTGGATGAAAATTAAATTTAGTTTTTTATTTGCATTGGCGATTTTCAAACAGAACGAAAGAAATCACTTTTTTTATGAGTTAATCATACATTCCGCCTTATTTCGTCACTATTTGTCGACTTCACTTCAAGACAATACCAAAAAATTGGTACATTTCTACTCGTCATCGACAACAATTTACTATTACTGACAGCCACTAACTATTCTCTATGGCATAGGAAATGGGAACAGGCTTTTAATGGTAATAAATTTTTGTCGACAGCGAGTAGACAAGTGCCAATTTTTTTGGTATTGTCTTGACGTAACGTCGACAGATAGTTAGGAAATAAGGGGGATTAGATTTGTTGTTCATATGTGATTATGCAAAACAATCAAACAAATCTTGTGACTTTTGTAATCCGTAGTAGCTTATTAATGGGCTACGAAGTTTTGAGTGTTACTTATTTATCTTATTACTATGCTTCAAATTAGAAGTAATACATGCCTCTTAATTAAATTAGTGAGTATTTTTCTCATTATCTAAAAGTAGTTAAAATTTTTTGGGAATGGTGACATAAAATTGTTATAATTAGCACAGGGCTTTTAACAACAACGTCGATATGAAGGACTCGGATCTTTATTTAAAAAAACTTAGTTTATAATTCCTCTAACTAAGGGTGTAGCAAATGGTCGCCTCAAATCGATTTCCAATTAAGTTGCATGTTCCTTGTAACTTTGTTTCTTGAACATAGAAAATAAATACAGAATAAAACAAAAACCAAACAAAAATTACTTATAGTCAACTATAATAGTGGCAAAGAAAATGAAAAATCATATTTCATGTACCGGAATATAATTTCACTTGTTTTATTATTATATTGTATTCGTGTGAGTGTATCGAAAATTGCTTATAAGTTTGTACTAAGAAATTGTTTTCCATGAATTGACCAAACATTGTTTTTTCATTTTTGTTTGCTGATTGGTGTTTAGTCTTTTTGCTTTCTGGTTCGATCGTTTTGTTTGCTGGTTAATGTGTGTTGGCGTTCTTTTTTTCGAAAAAACATGTGTTGATCCACATTTTCGTTGCAAAAGTAAACGGAGTAAGAAACTTTAGCAAAAATTAGGTTCGGCTATAAAGTGAAATCTGCATAAATTATGGTTTGTTTTTATTAAACCCAGACAGATATTCACATATAAAAATTTACAGTAGTTCATTGTTGATAGTTTAAGGAGTACGGTTGGCTTTTGAAAAAATATGTATATAAAAATAATTACTGGTTTTATTTGAACATTGTGCAGCAGCGTTTATAATTCTGACAAGAAAGGTTAGAATAAATTAATTTTATTGAAATAAAATTTCTTTTTTTATCTCTTTTGACCACTTGTGAAAAGGATAGGTAATTAGTTAAAAGTATGCTATATTAATTGTAATTGTTTTAAAATACAACCTCGAAATTTCAACTAAATTGGGAAGTACAGCAGTTTTTGGATATTTTTTAAGGATTTTCGCAGCTTAATCGATATCTTGGGGGTATAAAAACCCAGTTAAACTCAGACTCAGACTCAGCGCATCAAAGTACAAGTATATAAGCTGGTTCTGGTCAAACGTTCAGCTCACTTTTACTGTTTTGTGTGCCGGTGCACAGTGGTTCCAACTGATTTCCAACAGATTGCAAAATATATATGAAAATTTGTAGAGAAGGACCTGACCTTTAAAAGTGTTGACATTTAGACCACCCTGTGACTACCACGGGCATAATTCAATTAAAAAATTATGAATAACATTCAATACAGTTTTTTATGTACAAAGCATGATTGATTGATAAAACGTTTTGCAATATAATAATACTTAACAAGGTTCATAAAACTTTTAACTATTTAGAAGTACAAATATACGCTGTTATTTTAGTGTATGTTGTTAGTGCGATCTCAATGACAAAACTGAGTAATGAAGCGAACCAAAAAAAGCGTAACGCTCAATACACTAGACTGCGCACAGCTACAATTAACAAAATATATATATTTTCTAATAAGAGAGTGAAGGTACTGTTGGCTAAGTAGTTAGCGCGTTTGACTACAAACCCTGAGGTCTTGAGCTGAAGACTAGTTTCAGGCCAGCCAATAACATTATGGATTTTCTCATGTCCATTGGTGTGTTATTGTGTTGGTTATTGTTGGACCGTTAAACTGATGAAGGCATAGCATAAATTACTTTGGCAGTACCGGTAGCGATTAATACTAACATATTCTTATGCACTTCACAGCGCCCTCCTTCGTCGTTATTGAAGCGGAAGTAAAAGAATTTATACAATGGATACACAGATTAAAAACAATTCAATGCCTCTACTTGACACTAGAGGGACTTACAATAGTGCTCTACAAAAAAAATCCAATAGCGGTGTTGTAAGCGAGTTTAGCTTTCTATCTCTCTCCCACTTCACCGCCTGTTCTCTCTACACTATCCCTTTCACAAAGAAGATAACACATTAATTAATTAACTGGTAGGCATTAAATGCCTGATTGTGTTACTTCTCCTTAAAAAATGCAAATTTTTTAAAACCGTTATATATTTAATCTCGTTTTTGGAAAAACTCATACTTTCTTAACGTGGAGAATCAACAGCGTGCATTACGATCACTCCATTTTGTAGAAGAAATTATAAACAGTATTTTCGTTCTTCGTTTTTAACACATAATAGACACCAAGGCAGAAAAATACAAAAGGCCCAACGTTGGCAAAGCATTTCCTAAGGTGCTAGAAACATTGGTAAAATATTACCATTATTTCGCTAACACACAAATGATAACCTCATGCTGGGGTCGCCCGATTGTTTGTTTTATATCGTTGGCTAAACACTGTGAAAACCAAAATGTAAGTGCTGTCCCAATCGACTTTGGCTTTGTAATAGATTGAAGAAAATGTGACGCGGCTGATGATTTAATCTTCGTCTTGTAATGGATCAAAAACCACCGCTGTGTTTGTGTGATACGAATGTACTTTGTTCAGGTCTAAAAGTGTTAATACTTTTCATTCGTATTTTTCTGGTAATTTTTTATAAAAAACTAATCGAAAACTTGAATCGCTGAAGATTATCAAGCGTCGGTGTCGGCGCCACCTACATGAAAATACTCAGCCGATGCTACTGAAAGGTCTGAATCGGGTTGTTTCTACTTATGTTTTTCATATTATTTGTAGTGTGATAGTCTACGCAATGTTACGTTAGATTTTTTTTTTACATTCACAACCGTTTGCATTTGATTTCTCACTAAAAAAAAGTCCAATAAAAATCTTAAGGCTTATATTATAGTGTGAAATGGGCTTAAGTAATGGGAATATTATGGTTATATCAGAAATTTTCTGTATACAAATTGAACCCATTTCTCGCCATACCTAGTTCCCTTTGACCGATTTGGTACTTATAATCATCAGCGGCGACAGTTTAGACCAGAATTATGTTAAAATAAACATAGGTATGGTAGATGTTAAGTGTATTCTTACCAAATTTCAAAATATTTCCATTGTTATCACTCTTTTACGTAAGTAATTTATATAAATTGAAATAAACAATAAAGATTAAACAAGTAAATCGATTATTAAAACATTTTACGGGTTGCAAATTTTAACGTTGGCAAATACTACTCAATTTTCTATAAAAAGTGTGTTGCCAGTGCTATATTTTTTGTACGGTTGGCAATTTCTGCCTGGGCAGTCTTACACACAAAAAACGTATGCATAGTATATTAAATAATGCTAAAGCAGTTTTAATTTTAAAATGTTTGCGTTTATTTATAAAATATTTTACTATAAATTCAACGGACACTAAAAAAGCATTGGAAACGAGAATCAGCCATATAATTTTTTGAAAATTTTTAAAATACCATTTTTTAAAATACAGCATTATGAATTGCGCATTATGATAAAAAGAACTCGTACAATTGTGTTGTTTTTTTTTTATTTTGCTAAGCTGTAAAGCACTGTAACAATACCTTTAGAATGAGATATGAATTATTCGTCTAGCTTAAATATTAAAAAAGCTATATCCAATTGTATAAAAACAACTCTAAGCAATTTTTGTTATATTTCCTACAAGAATGCATAATAACATGCAAACCACTAGAGTTACTCCCCTAATTTTTTGGTGTAGTATTAGTTGTACAAGATTGAACTGCTATACCAAGTTTGGCTTGATTGGAAAGATATCGGCACCAAAATGCTGATATTTTTGTTGGTTTTATATGATTTTATTCTGCTTTGAAAAATATTTGGTTTAAGACATTTAGTTTGACCATTTTCGGCCATAGTCGCATGTTAGTTACAAGCCGTACTTTTTCTAAAATTTATTTATTTACTTGAAATTTAAAGTTTTTTTTTTATATATACTTATATGTACGTATACAGATTATCAATTAGTTAAACAGAATTTTAGTAGCTTTAACCTTTTTTTATAAAAGTACTATAAAATATGGAAATTTAGTCTCTAATTTTCTTACTCCTGCGAATTTTACTTTTAAAACAATTTAAAATTCTTTTGCGATAAAATACAAGTAATTCAAGCATAAAAACTGAAGTAACAATTACAAACATGAAACATAAAAATATGAATACATATTGTAGATCATCAATCGTCATGGCCTGAAATTCTGCTTTAGTACTTAAATCTTTTAATTTTAATTTTTTGGCTGCAAGCAATTCAAAGAATGCGAAGTCAATCCATTGAAATAAAAGACCTGACTGAGCTGTTTCTAAAATCAATTGATTCACCAAGGAGTAGAAAATGGAATTTTCATGAACCGGAAAACACGTTGGTATATAAGGGATAATACAAAGATTTGGCGGTCGTCGAAAAAGGGGAGTACTGAAAATTTTCTGTTGTTCTTTGAGAATTGTCCATTTTATATTAGGCACAACATAACCATATTTGTTATTGAGTGAATCACGCAACCGCAAAAATTCCTCATAATTTTCAACCGGATGAAAAATAGGTGCATATATTTTATATTCTGGTAACTTTATCATAGCTTTGTATTCGTATTCCCACACAACAATTTGCAAGCTAGACGATAATATGTCATCTAATGAGTTGAGCCTATTTTCTTTGGGTGGGCGGGTGACATATGTAGAGAAATAAGAAAGATATGATGTTGTTAGCAATATGCCCACGATACCAATTTTTACATAAATAAACCTTATGATCATGGGTGGGTTAGTAATTTCGGTAAACGACTGATTTAAGATTCCTCTCAAACAATCATCATGACAAAAAATATCGAAAAAGTCAACATGATGACCATGAATATATAGAGCTGCACTTAATATCATTGACAATATTATAAGTAGTGCCACCACAAGTGCATAAGTTTCTCCTTTTAGCACCAAGCTGAAGAACTTGTAACCAGGTATATTCGCTTCCACTGGTAACATAATGCACCAATTTAAAAACTGAATGGGATATGTGTAACCTCTAAAAGTTTGTTCAGGATAAACTGTGGCAAATGAAATTTCCGCCGTGTTATTTCTTACTGTATTTATAAGATCTTTTGATGGTATCGGCTCCTGTGGTTGGAATGGTAATGATAGTGCCATTGCACAGTTATGTTTCTTGGCAAACAATCTGATGTAGTGGCCCACAAATCCGCCAATTATTTGTTCGCCTTTTGAAGTTTTGTAAGATATTATACGAGGCTCACTTCCTCCAACTACTATGGGTAACTTGTAGCCTTTTAAATCGGCCAAACGGTATGGGTAGATTTCTGGTTGATCATTTGTGTTGGAAAATATTGTTTTAACTTCCAATTGAAATGTGGGGAAATGAGTATAACTGTAAAATGTTCTAGTTGTCTGGAAGTAAAAAATAAAAATGTGAATTTTGTAAGTGAAAACTTTTATACGTGTATTTTAAAATGTCTGAAAATGGTAGAGATTTTTCTTTTATTTAACCTCCAAACTGGACTCAAAGTAGCGAATACTGATTTAAGAAAATGCCAAGTAAAGATACATCCTTAAGAAAATGCAATACAAGTAATAAACAATTTTTAATTTTATTTGAATAAGTTACGATACATTATACTGATCTAAAGGTTCATATCTTTTGCATATTGCTATAGTGTATCGGCATAAAAAGTCTTGTAATCCTTACACTTAAGGAGCGTTTACCGCTTTTGTGGAAAATATTAGCCCTCAAATTTTTTCTGTATGGGTCTTTTTGTCTTTTTTCGTAAAAAAAGGAAATGAAAACTCCACTTAAACACCATCACAGTAAGCTGTAATTTCCTACAAAACTATTTATCATAAAATTCTACTATAAATATTCAATAACGTTCAAAGTTCAAACTTCAACTTGAGCACTAGAAATAGATCAAAACTTGAGATGTATTTAAAGTTTTAATTCGTACTTATTTACAATTAGTGTTAAAATATCTCACAAAAGCGGAATTTATGAGGCTAATTTTATTTTAAATATGTCTTACGATAAATTTTTTTAGGGGGAGTTAAATTTTCCCCACCTTTACACATAGTAAACTGATTGGGCGTAGTATATTTTGCTGGCCTTAGCTTTAATGTATAAAATGTGATTAATATTTCTATGTAAAAAACATGTTTACAATTTTTGTAGAACACTTCACTAGCTCTTCGGGATATTGGTCTTTTATATAAAGGGCGAAAAACTCCCCTTCAGAGGCGATATAGCGAGCTTAATTATTCAACAAAAAAACTGATCGTGGTGTTTTACATAAAATTGTTAAATAATACGCCTTGAATGTAAGCCCTACAAGATATTCTATGCCGAGTCAGTATAACAATGTGCAAAAGGGAAGCAATTTAACTCCCCTAAAATAAATCCCAGATGTAAATTTTCAAAAACGCCGATACACGTATTTATTATTTTGGCGACTTCTACCAGAATGATCAGTTTAGAAAATTGGTAAAAAATTGGTTTTTGCCCTTTTCGAGTTTTTATAAATTTTTTAATAATAAAAAATTTCCAATTTTGCACAAAAAAACAAAATTTTTCATCATTGCGGTGCGAATAATTCCGAGACCATTTAGTATGTAAAAAATAATGTTACAACGGCGAAAAGGTAGTTTTATTGCAAACTTTTTAGTGTAATTTGTAAGGACATTGGATAAATAGTCTTGAAATTTTGTTTTTACCGTGCCCTTAAAGTTGGCAAAATGATTATAAAAAAACTTTGCATAAAATTCTTTTTTTTTTAACCTAATACTTTTTATTTATTTGCTTTTTTAGCTTAAACATAAGATTTCGTAAAACATTAAATTAGTTATTATGTGTGCTTAAGAAATATGAATTATTATGAAAATATATCAGATGCAGTAGTAACATATTCAATTCACCGATTCATTCGAATCTGCATAAAATTAATTGGACTTAGGAAGCAAAATTACAAAAACTAATTATTATTTTAAAATATAATTATTACTAAGAGAACATTAATATGAAAAAGAAAGAGTTGTTGAACTTATGCAAACAAAAGATGAAGTAATAAACATAAAAAAAAATAGTTTGGGCGATTCTCATTTCAAATGGTTTTCGTGTCCATTGAAAGTATAGTAAAATATTTCCTAAAATAAACGTATAAATTTTATATGAAAACAGCTTTACCACGATTTAATATATTATAAATAAATGTACATACGTTTTTTTTTTGTGTAAGACTGTTCATTATGTGCTAAAACCGAAGAACAAAAGTGCTTTTTATATTCTATTCATACAAAATGGTGTGTCCGTAATGCATGCTGTCAATGTTCCACATTAACCAATTATGAATTTTTCCAAAAACGAGATTAAATTTATAACGGTTTTAGAATATTTGTATTCGATTCTCTTATTTGATACATACAATTTTTTAAAAGTAACAGAAATTATAATTTTTTTTAATTGTTTTGTCCGCAGTCTTGTGTATTGAGCGTTACGTTTCTTTAGTACAGTTCATTACTGAGTTTAATTATGGAAGTTGCATAAGCCACATACACTTAAATAACAGCGTAGGTTTGTACTTCTAAGTATATATTTAAAAGTTTTGTGAACTTTGTTAAATGGCTGATTCTTATTGTAAACTTACATTTTGTGTTTTTTTTTACCAACGTAACTAATATTATTATAAGAAGGTAGAATTCAGATTACAGTTTTCGCTTCATTCAATTGATCGTGAAATAATATTACATTTTTAGATTTTTTTTTACTTATTTGTGTATTGAGCGTTACATTTGCTTTCGCGGTTGTTCTGGGAATGATTTTTCCCAAAAAATGCGGCACAAGAAATAAGTATAGGGCTTAAAAGCACTATATATCTACCCTATAAAAACAAAAAAAAAATTGGAAAAAGTTCATTAATAACACTAGTTCACAAATTTTAAACTTTTTGCGATCACCTCAAAAATTAGATGTTTTTTAAGCTAAATTGGGGCTGCTGAACATGAATATGACATTTATTTATTTTTCTTAAGAACCGTTTTCGAGATATGCGCAAAAAACGAATTTTTTGCAGTTTATAAGGCTATATCCAAGACTCTGGAGTACTGTTTACTTGAATTGAGCAATTTGGCATTGTTGCATAGATATGTTTTTCCTCTTTCAGCCCATATTTAAAATGTGTTGATCGGATCAAAATTCAATGAGTTACAGGTCTTTAGATTTTAAAAAACTTTATTTTTACACGTTTTCTTAAATTTACTATTTTAAGTCGGTCCAGTACGGCTAAATAAATTTTTTAAAATTTATTTTAGACACACATCTTGAAGAAAATTTTGTTTCAAATATAGCAAGCGTAAAGTTAGTTACATCGGACCAAATATGAGAAAGTTACAAAATGTTTAGTGAACACATCAACATTTTAATTTTCATTCGTTGCTCCTCAGGTCAGTACGAGTTTTTGCTTCCATTCCATTACTTTTACTCGTTTGGAAAAGAAAGGTCGACATATCGCATATAAAAGTTATCAAAATTATGTGTAGTTTTCAACACTGTATTCAGATTTTTATAACAGAAATTTTTATGAAAGACTTACGGTGAATCAAGTGGAAACGTGGTACTATGTGGTGTTTTGTGCATATTAAATTTTTTGTTAATGCTATAAAATCGTTCATTATTGATATTTTCCAATGAAATTTTGCAGTTATATAGGAATTTTGTAAAAACTATGATTTGTTTCTGACAATCATTATAATTCCTAAGAAAGTTCCAATAAATCTAAAAAATAGGTCGATTTCAAAAGGGTGCATGCCCACCTTCGATTAAGTTGTTTTTCTAAAATCATGTCTGTGAAGAGACCTAATAAGTATTTTATCCTTGAGAAAAAAAATTTTATAGAGAAAACAATTATGGTGCTTTTTTGGGCAAAGATTGTTATAAATTCAAAATATTTCAATTTTCAAATTAAAGATTGTATATTTTCCAACTCTGAAAGAATACTTCCATCAACTATTTTTTAACTATTCGAAATTTTGTCATGTAAGTAACAAAGAAATAATTGTGACAATCGGTTGTTATTTGGATCCGATATCTTAAAAATAGTGGACCAAGGATTTGAAAAATTTTAATATTAAAATGAGTGTACCTCACTAACTATACAAGATATTTGTTTAACCAAAGACATTTTTAGAACTTTACAAGATATATAAGGATACAAAAAAATTTTTGGAATCGAATGAGAAACAGAGATATGACAAGCGTTGAAAAATTTTACATGACCGAAATGCACTACTTTGCACTTCATACCTCTGAACCGGAGAAATATTTGAAGCTCATATTCCTAAATTAAATAAGAACACTACTCTGATAACTCCATGTAAAATTTTATACTGATCGGACTAAAGAGTTAGAAATGGTTGATATATTTCCAAAATATTTAATTCTACCCCACTGGCATTTTTCTTATACTCATACTCCATACAAATTTTTTTTCTATTAAAATTCAAAATCGGTTGTTTTCACTAATATATTGTAACTTTCAAAATTTTTGCCCGATGTTAAAAATTTTACTTTTTATACGTTGGAAACAAAATTTTGTTTAAGATATGGGTAAAAATTTTTTTTTTTAATTTTTTGTTTGCTTTAATGGAGCATTTCAAAATGGTGAATTTTGAAAAAACGAAAAAAAAATGTCTTTTTTTTCAAATGTAAAGGCTTGTAATTCGGTGAATTTTTATCTGATAAACACAGTATAAGTATGAACTGAAAAAGGAAGAACATATCTATGCAACAATGCCATATATGCTCAATTCAAGCAAACAGTACTCAAGATTTTTGGATATATCTTTACAAACTACAAAAAAACTAGTTTTTCGCGAATATCTCGAAAATGGTTCTTCAAGAAAAATAAATTAATGCCATATTCGTCTCATTTTTGAGGTGAATTTTTTTGTGAACTAGTGTAATAGGTGCGACTCGTCGCGAGGTGGCGACAAAGTCTGTTAATTGCGCTTACTAAATTGGAAGGACTTTCGCTAGAGTGTTGTTGCTGCCGTCGCTGGTAGTGTAGGTAAAGGGCTCTGATGAGTAGACTGTGGTAGTCTCGAAACAGCTGTCAGTTCAAGCTTCAGTACATCCATAATGTTTCTTTTCATGTTCAATATTTACATGTTTTAGAATATATTTCTTAAATTAAAAATATTTTGATCGAAAGATTAAATTGAAAACGAACTTAAGCCAAACTAATTAAATAACTTTGAACAAAAAAAAATATAATAGTCGCAGGACGAAAGCTATGGCCAATTTTTAATTTTGACGGGTTCAAAGGAAAAAGTAAAAAATTTTTATCTCTTAAATTAATTATGTACAAACATTTATATAAGCAAAAATTAGACTAATTCTTCTTTAAAATAAGACAAATTTTAATAAAAGCGACCAACAATGTTACAACTTATGTCAATTTAAATTTTTGTATCAAACTACGACCTACCTAATACATTGTTCGAAAATGTAACAACCCACTGTGCGTTAGGAGCAAAATTTTTACAAAGAAAATCAGAAGTTTGTAAGCATATAATGTTGTTTATATCGTTTCTACCCTTCAGCTGCTGTTAAATTTTTTTGACGTCCTAATATATATAGATAAATTATATTTAAACATCGTTTTACGTAACGATGAATACATTTTTATACGAATTCACTACAATTCAGGTGTATAATCTTCGATGTATGTTAACATAAACTCCTTAGTTAATCACCAAATAGTTTTAATTAAATTAAAAAAAATGTTTAGATAACACTCAATACATTTTTTTGGATACAAACCATGATTGAATTATGAATACTATTTAAAAAATTCACAAATCTTTTAAATATTATAAAAGACTAATCTACGCTGTTGTTTTAGTGTATGTGGTTTACGCGATTTTAACAATTAAACTGGCCAATGAAGCGTACTAAAAAATCGTAACGCTCAATACACGAGACTGCTAATAAGAATAGTTTAAAAAAATTATGATATCTAATATATTTCAAAATTTTATCTCTGTAATAAGAGAAGTAAATACAAATATTCTAAGACCATTAAAAATTTAATCTCGTTTTATGAAAAATTCATACATACTTTCTAAATGTGTAAAATCAATATCTTGCAATACGGAAACGCCATTTCGTATGAAGAGAGTATAAACAGTATTATCGTTCTTAGTTTTTAAAACATAATGCACATTTTTACACTAAAGACACTTACGGACATGTATTTATAATCTATTAGGTCATGCTAAAGCAGTTTTCATTTTAAAATTTATGCGTTCATTCTATGGAATATTTTACTATACTTGCAACGGACATGAAAAAATTATTTGAAATGATATTTGTAATGTGTCGTTTTAATAGCCATGCGGGAAATGATGTATCAATTGTCTTGATCGTACTTGTCCTATGACTGTTGAAAATGGGAATATCACGAAATGTTCCCGAGTTGTGACCGGTGAAAAAAAGTATATCCCAAGATATCACAAATTTTAGCAAAATATATTCATTGTACAAGCAGATTTTTTTTAATTTAAAAATATATGTTTAAAGTACAGTAATTTAATTAGTATTAAAGAACCCATCACACAACAAGGAGCTTAAGTTTGGGTCTAGAACTTATCACTGAGTATCTTAATTATGTCAATTGATCCCCTCCTATGACAACGCCATGTAAAAGTTACCGGTCCCTTTCATATAAAGTTCCGGAACTCGAACCGGTTGCTAGTCCTTGGGAGCCAGTCACGTGACCTGTCTTGTGACAGGTTCTTTTCCCTCTAGCTTAAAGAAATCTTTTAAAATAATATTTTTGAAAAATAGTATTATAAATATGCTTTAGACTTTAAAATAATTTTCAGGACTTCATACAATGCGACTTGGAGAAGTCGGAAGTAAAACAGTTTTGCTTCATTTCAAAGTTTTACTTTACCCCTTTTCGGTAAGTAATGTGAGCACTTTTCGATGCAAACAAAAAAAAATTACCTGAAATTTTATTATTTCGGCTTTTTAGTTCAATATTTGAATTAATGTAAATTCAAATTATTTTATTAAGAGTCGAGTGTTCGAATATTCAAATCAGATAAGCAGAACAGATAAGTACTACTGATTTCGACAGGGCGCTATACCGTCTCATCAGCGTTGTTGTTCACTTTTACCACTTATGAAGATGGATGTTTTTTATAAGGAAACATCAGCTATTTAACTAATTTTTGTCACGAAATAGAATACAAGACTTTTTCATATAAATTTTTGCATTCATTTTATTTTCAATTTTAGTTAGCCGAAATCTTCTCTATCTGATTTAATCCAACTCTCACAAAACAATAAGAGCTTTTTTGAGCGTTGGATTATATCAGATAGAGGAGATTTCGGCTAACTAAAATTAAGTTGAACATAAAATGAATCCAAGAATTTACATTATAAAGTCTTGTATTCTATTTCGTGACAAAAATTAGTTAAATAGCTGATGTATCTTTATAAAAAGCATCCACCTTTATAAGTGGTATATGTAAACAAGAACGCTGATGAGACGGTGCAGCATATTAAACATATAAAATTGGGCGTTTAAACTACCAATGCAAACCATATATTTTTAATCGACATCCAACCACAAAACCAGCTATTTTTAACATCCATCGTAGTGCTGCCACATTATTATTGTTTAAACTATGGATAATACATAGGATATGCATTACTGCTGCTGAGCTTAAACTAGATTTAAATTTTTCATCTAGTTTAACAAAACTAGCGCTTAAACGTCCACTGATTTATTAGCCATGAGAAACGTAAATCTCTCAAAATAAACAGAGCATGGATAAAGGTTTGTAAGAGTTTTAATGCCAATAAAATATTTAATAAACTAGTTTTTTCTAGTAAATTCTAACTTTCGTTCCGCTGTATTTGTAATTTTGCGAAGCGTGTTATTTCTTACAATCCGAATATAATTTTTAAAAAAATTTATAATTATTTTTCGGTAAAATACAAGTAATTCACACAGAAAAACTAAAGTAACAATGAAAAACATGCCACCTAAAAATATTAATACATATCTTAGATCATCAATGGTCATGGCCTTAAAATTCTGTTTTCCACTCAAATCCTCTAATTTTAAATTTTTGGATGCAATCAATTCAAAGAATCCCAAATCAATCCATTGAAATAAAAGACCTGATTGAGCTGTTTCCAATATCAATTGATTAATCACTGAATAGAATATGGAATTTTCATGAACCGGGAATGCCATTGGTATATTGTATATAATACATAAATTTGGTAAATGTCTAAACAAGGGAATGGTAAATATTTTCTGCTGTTCTCTGAAAATGTCCCATTGGAAGTTGGATACACCATAACCGTATTTGGTATTGAACGTATCACGCAAATCCTTGAATTCCTGATAACTAGCAACCACATGAAAAACAGGTTTAAGTTTTTTGTATCCTGGCAAGTCCATAATATGTTTGTATTCGTAATCGAATATAGCAATTTTTAGACCAGACTGTAAAATGTCATCAAATGAATTAAGAAATGCTTCCTTGGGAGGGTGGGTAACATAGGTCGAGAAATAAGATAGATATGATGTTGTCAGCAATATACCCAGAATACAAATTTTTAAATAAATAAATCTTATTATCATTGGCGGGTTAGCAATTTCCGAAAACGATTGACTTAGTACTCCTCTCAAGCAATTATCATGACAAAATATATCAAAAAAATCAGCATGAAAGCCATGAACATATAGAGCTGCACTTAATATCGTTGATAATATAATAACTACGGCAATCACTACGTAATATGACTCTCCCTTAAATACCGAAGTAAAAAACTTGTAGCCCGGAATATTTGGTTCCACTGGTAACATAATACACCAATTTAATACACGAATTGGATATGTCAAACCTACGAGAGGTTCCGGATGTGGTGTTATGCCAAGCGAAAGTTCTACCGTTCCATTTTTTACTGCATTTCGAAGATCTTCTTCCAAAAAATGTTCTTCAGATTTGAGTTGCAATGGTTCTACTAGTGTGCACTTGTGTTTTTTAGCAAACGCAGTAATGAAGTGACCAACAAATCCACCCTTTATTTCTTTTCCTTTTGATGTTTTATAACGAATAACGCGAGGTATTTTGTTCCCTGTAATAATAGATAATTTGTAGCCTTTTAAATCGTTCAAACGATATGGATAGACTTCTTGGTGTTCTGTTGGATAAAACGCAATTGTTTTGATCTCCAATTTAAATTCGGGAAAAGGATTATAGCTATAAAACTTTCTAGTTATCTGAAAATAAAAATTGAAATAGAGTTTTTAATGGACTCTAAAAAGACAGTGATAAATTACTTGCTATTTTATTAACCGTCTTAAAAAAAACAGAAAGTTTATCATTTCATCATGTATCTTTTCTATTTGTACTTTCTTTTTTTATACATATTCTTTCAAAATTCCACCATTTATAGACCGCTTTCAGACGGTTTTCTTCATTTAGAAGGATATACTTTCAGATTAGTGCCATGAAAAAGTGGGCAGGGACACGACCATACAGAGGAAATATCACAGCTGTACAAATTATTCTTTTTTGAATGAATCTGCGAATCATTTAGGCAATAATATTTTTTTTACTTTTTTAAATAATTAAAAACTATTTTACGGTAAAACACATGTACAGTAATTAGGAAACTAGTACAGTAGTTACGAACATAACATCTAAAAATATTAATATATCGTAAATCAATAATAGTTATGGCCTGACATTCCTCTTTTAGTTTAAGTTTTTTAGCTACAATAAATTAAAAAAATCCTAAATCAATCCAATGGAATAAAATACCTGATTTATTATCGATGATATTTCATGCTGGTAATTTCAAGCTGATAATTTCATGCTGGTAGTGACAGAAACCTTAAAAAAATTGTTGAACATGATAAAAAAAAACATAGTGAAGTTTCGAACTTTTAAAAACCCGATAATAGTCAAGAATAGTCACGAGATGATGACTCATCTGTTAATTGGTTAAAACAAGTAAATAGGATTTTCGTTCTTTAGTTGTTGCTGTCTTCGCTGGCAGTATCGTCTAGGTGGAAAAGAGCTCTGATGAGAAGACTGTGGTGTTCTCCAAACATCTGATGTCAGCCCAACCTTCCGCAAAGCCAAAATTTTTCTTTGAATGTTCAATTATTAAATGCTTTAGAATTTCTTTTTAAAATAAAAATAATTTAATCAAAAGATTAAATTGAAAATGAACTTAAGCCAAACAGATTCGCTGTGTGGGTCTTTTATCGCCCTTTCTTAAAAAGGGGCAAACAATTTCCTTTCCTCCTCATACAATTTTGTTATACATTTTTAAAACAATCAATTTCTAAACTAAACTGGAAAGCCAGAAATTAGCAAAAACTTAATATGTGCTTGAGGGTTAATTTCGTATTTATTCACAATTAGTTTTTAATGATTTCTGGCGTTCCATTTTAGTTTAAAAATTTATTGTTTTTAAAGATTTATAATAAACTTTTATGGCGAGTTTTTCTGTAGAATAGATATTTCAGCTCGCTATCTCGCCATCGACGGGGAGTTTTTCTCCATTTTTAAGAAAGGATCAAAAATACAAATACCGCGAAGCATTAGAGGGTTCAAATGTTCAATGAAATTCTTTCTTGTGGAGTCCTACATAAAAGTGCTGAGCACAAATAATACATTAAACGTTTTACACGATATCTTATACATTTTTTCTATAACAATGATGAAAAGGAGGGTTCATTTAACTTAATTCCCTTCTATATATACCCGCTATGAAAGTAATCCCCTTTGTATCCAGAAACAACCCTACTATCTGCCATTAAGCCACCTTAATCTCATGATGAGCCCCTGATGTTTTCCAGTTTGCACTTCGCGATATCACCAATACCATCATGAAAATGCCAGTCATCCACCTCGGGAAATGCAGATACTCGTAATATGGTCAATAGTTTATGGAGAGCCAATCTCCAAAATACCTTGCTCTGACCCGCCGAAATATCGGAAGGAATGCGAAAAATAGCAAGTTTGCGATAAATGTTTACATATGTTGAAGAAATCACTAACACTGCAAAGATTAACAAAATCTCAGAAAATTAGATAAATTTCAAAAATAGCGAAATTCAGCAAAAAATTGCTAACATCGGAGAAACTTAAATGTCTACTAAACGTTTTTGTTTAATTTTGATGTCGTAATAAAACCATATCACTACAATGAACATTATTCTTAAATTTTTTAATTAAAAACTAAAAAAAATTCAAATAGTTTTTCGTCGTTCTGCGATTCAGACGACCACTTTCTTTGGCCAAAACTATTTTTTTGTGTGTGTTTTTTTTGATGCATTTGTTATTGCAATCTAGTAGGCCACACTTCAGACCAACTAAAAATGCATTTTGTTTTTTGTAACATTAATTAACCGTTTAATTATAAGCCATCAAAGTTTTACTTTTTCTAAAAAGTTATAATTTTAATTGGAATATAAGATTTTTTGAATCTTTTAATTGGAGTTATTAGCTAAACGGGTACATAAAATAAAAAAAAGAGTATTATGAAAAAGAAAGATAATGGCATTCAGATTAACTAAGCAAAAAATTTAATCCAAATAAAGTTTGTGATATTCCAAATCCTTAGTGTTTCACATAACTTATAAAATCGCAGTTGTACAGGGGCTTTTAATAAGTTTGCCACCCCAGCAAAAACTAGTGCTTCGCGATAAGCAGGTTTGTAAAGGAGAGTTTTGTTGTTGTAGCTTACAAACATGCTTACGTATTGCATGATATTTGTTCGCGATGTCCCACTTTGGAGCATTTCTTGTTGAACGCTTATTTCAGCGCATTGAGTATATAATAAAATGATACTATTGTTTTGTCTTCTTAGGTTCGTACTACGGAGCTTAATGTGCGTGCCAAGTTTAATAATATTCGATTGAATAGAAATAGTTTAAAAATATATTTACTTTGATAGGGCGTGGCTCTGCCCATTTTTTTAAGCATAGTATTGCATTTATAACGGAGCTTAATGTGTGTGGCAAGTTTCATAAGATTCGGATAAGTAGAAGTAGTTAAAAATATTATTTACTCTGAATGGGCGTGGCACTGCTCACTTTTTTCGTCCTTATGTTGTGCTGTCACAGAAACGGAATGTTTCTACAACGTTTCATAAGAATCGATAAGCAACTTTGCCCTAAAATAGTTTTAGCCATAGAAAGTGGTCGTCTCAGCCATAGTGCGGCGTAGCGAAAAATTATTTTTTTTTCTTGCAAAAAAAAATTTGATTTAAAAATGAATTATTTTACATTTATCAGAAAGCTATGCATATTAGGAATAACATACGCTATAAATCATTACAATCGATGGCCAAATGTCGATTTTATTCACAATTAAGTGCATTAACTTAATTGAAAATATTTGGGATTCTCAAAAAAAAAAAAACACACACACACACGCGCACAAATTACAAATTTTCTGGTGTATGGAGAATGTGATTTTTAGCAATTGAGTTCCGGCACTTAATTGTAAATAAAATTTGCATTTGTTCATAGATTCTAATGATTTATGGCTTATTTTATTCTTAATATTCCTAGCGCTCCTTTTTTCGTTTTTTATGAGTTTTTGAAACCAAAATTTGGAAAAAAATATACTAGTTTTTAATTCGGAAAATTTCTTCATTTCAAACTTTGATCGCAAAGTTATTCTTACTAATTTATTAGAACACCTATGCGAAATAGGGTAACAAATTAAAAAGAACAAGTTTTTGTTTTTATTTTCCAGTTCATCTTGAGGTTAAGCAAAATTTTTAAATGACAGTTCAGTTAAGAAAAAAAGTAAATTAATAAATAAATAACAAATGTGTATCCATCATATTGTAGATCTATCAGAAGTTGTCTTATTTTCCATGTATGTATATAGACTAATATTTTTAATGAGTCTACTCAGACCCATGTGTTACTACTGTGACAATTGTAACCTGTGTAGTGCGAAGGATTAACCAGCATCATTATAATTAATTGAAAATTTTTAATAATTTTGAACAATTTATTAAAAAGTTTTGTATAGTTTGAATAAATATACTAGTTTTTTTTTGTGAGAAAAATTTCAAACTTACCTGATAGTTTGCCAGAAGTGCTACAACATTTATTATCTTTTGCTGCCAACAGTGTTGAAATAGCTGCACTAAAATACCCTGAATAACATCTTCATCTATAGTAGGTGCTGCACGAACAGTCCCATCGTCATCTGCTTTAATGACCAGTGGAAAATTAAGTAGAAACATGACTTTTGATGTTGTCATATGTAACAAGTTTCTAGATAATTTCTCTAGCAGACCTTTATGATCATTTAAAGTCATTTGAATGCCTTCGATATTAATATCAATATAAACAATTGATAGAAAATGTTCGCTATACTGACGTTTTAGATAAAAACTTTGCAATTCATTTAATTGCAAAACTGGCACCTGTAAGCTGTCCATAAGGCTCTTAACAAATGTCGTTGTAGGCATTTCACTCAAAACACCAAAGCTTTGCTGGCTGTTGCTAGTTGGTGCAGTACCATTATTATAATTTTTTTCATTCAACATTTTGATTAAGTGGGTAAAGAAAATGCTCGAAATTATTGCATTTTGATTTTGCATTATTAAAATACTATCGTATGTTGGCTTAGAATGTTCCAACTCCTTTAGGAATTCGATTGCCGTGAAATTTCCATAAAGTTCAGCGTTGCCATTAAAACGCTTGTTGGCCAAATGATGTTTGGCTTTTAGAGGGATTATTTTTATTGTTAATAAAATTATTATTATAATGTTAATGCGGTTTGTCATTAAATATAACATCTTAGTGTTATTTTGCCTTTGAATATATTTGCTAGCTGTATTTGCGTTTAGAGTTATAAGTGTCTTTGTGGATGGGTATTTTCTTGATGATGGCGCTGTTGCGGTTATTTTCTGTTGCCTTTCTGTAGCTTGGACAATATTCTTGGAAATGATTGTAATTTTACCTAAGGTGTGGATATTTATCTCTATTTTTATAGTATTTTATTATTTAGTATAGCTTATATATCTTTTTTTCTATTATTTTCTTTCTAAATTGGCTTCATGTACAGTTGTACTTACCAGTCAGTGGCATTAGTATGAAAAAGTTGAAATGGGGGGGTGTAATTTTGAAAACTTTTGAAGGTGTCTTTGAAAAAGGGCCAAAGTTAAGTTAAATCAAATCGGTTATTTTGTGCCTTAAACTAGCATATAAGTAATCGGCGTTTTTAAAAAATATTATCCATTTATTAAGAAACTACTGAAACTACTGTACAATAAAATAAATTTTTTCACTAGTCCCCTGGAATATTAATCATGCCCAATTCTTTCTGAATTAAACGTTACGAAGCTTAGCATAAAAATCAATTTGGGTTCATAAGAAAATACGTTCGAAAATATCATATTAATAAATACATTTTTTTTAAATAAGAAGTTTTATAACAACTGATACGCGTATAGGGGTTTTGAAAGTTTACATCTATGATTTATTTTAGGGGCAGTTAAATTTCCCTCCTTTTCCACATAGTTATACTGACTCGGGATAGAATTTCTTTTATGGCTTACGTTTAAGATATAGGAATTGTTTAACACTTTTATGTAAAAGAAAATTTTTGTGGAAATATCAAGCCCGCTATATCGCCTCCGAATGGGAGTTCTTACTCCTATTTATTTAGAAACCAAAACTAACCAAACCCCGAGTAGATAGGGGGTTAAAATGTTCTCATCTTATAGTTTAAACGTAAGGCCTACAAGATATACTATCCCGAGAGAGTATTACTATGTGCAAGAGGGGGAAAAATTAAAGTCCCCATTAAATGAATCCCAGATGTAAACTCTCAAAACGCCGATTCATGTTAATATTTTGTTGGCGGCCTTTATCAGCATCAGCTGTTGGAATATTGTTATTTAAAAAAACGATTTTGTTGTAAAGTGTTAGTATTCGCAATATTTGCAAAAAATCAGATGATTTCACTTTATTATGAATAAAATCAATATTCGTCTATTTATTTTCACTAAATAAAGCTTATTTTATTTCTAATATAAGTGGTTTTATGATTTGTTAATAAACATGGTAAGTTTCTGCCATTTTTCAACTTTTTATGTATATAAAAAAAAAAATGAAATATTCCAATTTTGCTTAAAAAGAATATATTTTTCATCATTGCGATCTGACTAATTCCGTAACTATTGAGTTTGAAAAAAAACTAATCAGCTTAAAGGTACAAGTTTTTAAGTGTTTTGTAAGGAAATTGGATAACTCTTTTCCAAGTTATGATAAAATCGGTGGAGCAATATCTCCAAAATTCGATTTTTTGCCAAAATCAGATCAAATTATTTTTCACGATTGCATGAATTAAGATAACTAAAAAATTTTTTCTGCATGTTACCAAGGATTGTGCTAAAAATCCTAAAATATTTTTTGGACAATTTTAGCTATGGTATTACCGGAGATATTTACGAAATCGGGAACAAAGTCGAGGCGAAAAACTAAATTTTTAAAATTCAAAGATAAAAATCTTTGAAAATATTAAAGATATCGTAATGAAGTAAAGTGTATTATCTTTATTTGTGCATGAATATTACAATAAGATTAAATTCATTAAAATATATTATTTGTAAAAGTTATGAGGCCAACAAGATTTTTCATGCCCGAGTCAATTTTACATATTTAATCCTTTAAATCCTAGGAGTATCATAGAGCCGTAATAAATAAATTCAATGGAGCTCTATCTAAAGCTAGAATTCGAGGCTTTCCTTGTGATGTCGTCTGCTGGACTTCTTAACGTTTGGCCAAGCCATCTATATTTCCGGCACATGATGTCTTCGGCTATAGGCGGATGTGCGGTTCGAAACCATAGGTCGCTATTAGATATTGTTTCAGGCCAAAATACGCGAAGAGTGCGCCGGAGACAGCGGTTTACGAAAACGTGAAGGCTTTGTGAGTCGCTAGGTTCCAGCTTTCACAGCCATATAGCAGAGATGACTTGGAGTTAAACAGACGCATTATCGTTCAAAGTGAAGTATTCGCCGATCTCCAAATTTTGTTGAGTGGAGCAAATACTGTTGTGTACGTCTTGATGGCTACCGCGGTTATTTGATATGTCACTTCCCAGATAGCAAAAGCTTTGAACTTCTTCTATGCTGGTGTCTTCTAATGAAAAATTAGTAGTGTAGGTGGTGTTCATGCGCATAGATTTGGTTTTATCGAGAGACCCGCCTCACGTGCGTGCGATGTGATATTACGCAGCGACTCATACATCTGGGAGAAGGTATACGATAATAGGCAAATGTCGTCCGCATAATCAAGATCACTAAGCTTGTTTTGCAGACCAAATGTGCTGCCTTATTCTGCACTTACGGATTCAGACATAACTACATCAAGGACTATATTAATAATCAATGGCGATAGGATGCAGCCTTGTCGAACGCCCCGATTCAGTTTTGGCACCTTTTAACTTACTGTGTGCTACAAAGCAGCTTGGTCCAAATGTCAATATTCTTAAAGCTTATGAATCTTTCATATATCGTTTTGTAATCGGTTTGCAAGTTTTAAATATACCGATTTATTACCCTTTTTCCAATTTTAGCTGCTGTGCGTCGGCAAGAATACAAAAGATTATTGTGGCCTAGTACCGATCATGGCATAATATATGTAATTCTATTATAATATAATTGAAAAAATTATGTAACAGTTAACATTTTGGTACTAAGAAAAGTTTATAAAGACATCCACTTTCTTTTCCTTAATGTTGTCCATGCGCCTCTGTTTTTATTTGTTAATTTAAACACAAAAATCATGGTTGCTTGTTTTTTGTCTTTTACACTTGTGCTAAACTTTATTTTAATGGGATCCCTAGGGATGGAACATTTTAGCTAAATTCAGTTTACTTTAGTTAGAGACTCATATTGTGTTCAAATTTCAGTGGTCTTTTAATGCTTTTATTTTATTTTCCTTTGCCATCCGAAAGGCTTAATTTACAACTTTTTCATGTAGTGCGTGTCGCTGGAGTCATGTTTTTTTCATATTCTTGATATGAAAAGTTTGATTGTGGTGGTTGTATGTTTATATACATAAATATATTTTTTAATTGGCCAAAAGTGTCAGTATTTAGCTAATTGTACTAATTGTTAGTAATAAAATATTTAACATATCCATTAAAATGTCTATTATAGTAATATTTTTTCAGACACCTAATAAAATACACATTTTCATTCGTTATGGTGTAATATGGCAGAGTTAAGGCATTTTTGAAATATTTTTATTTGTTTTTATTATATTATTTTAAAATTCAACTCATTTGCTGGATAAAGTCATAAAGATTAGTTGAGTTTTTCGTTTCTTCGTTTGTTAGTTTATATGAGTTTTATTCCTTAGAAGGCGTCTGTCATTTTATTTGGTTTCATGACGGTGTTGTCTATCAGGCACTTTTAGTTATAAATCTTAATGCTCTTGTACAAATATCTGATAATGAGGATAATCGCAATAATTAAGCTTATGGATTATCATAGTGGTGTAATAATATTTTTTTATTTAAGGTATGCTATCGTTTTAGGCAATATTTGACAATTAAATTTGATTTGTACAAATTTGTCACTGCAGCAGTTTCATTTGATGGACATTGAAGAAAATAATAATAATGCAGCGAATAAAAAAAATACATTTATGTATTTATTTATAAGGAAAACTAATTAATAATAATTTTATATTTTGGAGAAGTTAATTAATTAAATTGGTCTTAATTGCTATATCATTGGATATAAAGAAAAAAATAGTATTGGTTACTTTTCTTATAAGTTGTGACGTGAGTATGAAGAATTAACTGAATGCTTACATGCATTACAAATATGTTTCAGTTCCAAACATAAATTGGGCTTTCAATGTGAAAATGCCAGCTTAATCCTGCTGTTACATTCAATGTGAAAATTTCAGCTAAAGCCTGCTGCTACACAAAAATTAAAATATTGGTAAATGTCACTATTTCATCATAAAATACTGTAAAATCCACCAATGTAATTGTACTGTAGTGGATAGTGTGCTAAACTATTAACCGGGAGGGCGTGTATAAAAAAAATAAAAAATCCCGGTATTAAATAATTCTTTTTTTTTTAATTTCCTGTGATAAAGAATTCCGCTAAATTGATAATAAAAAATGCTGACATGGTTGGGATACGAAACCGGGCTTTTCAGACGTAAAGCTTGCTCTCTGCAGCTAAGCCATATCCTAGTTATTTTTTATGAGTTGAAACTTGTTTTAAATACTTATGTATGAAAAGAAAATAAAAAACCGGCATGGGAAAGAAATGCATAGAACGAAATATTGTATTAAGTTACTGACAAATGTTATTGAAATTCATTTTTTTTTTCAATAACATGGTTTTATTGAACATGATTCTTGTCTAATTTTTTCTGTGTAAGTTCGATGCCTGCCAAGGCTTAAACAATAAGTGTGTTTGTTAAGAAAATAATAATTTTTTTTCTTGGTCTTGAACTTAAGTTCTCACAATTCTTCGCATGTTTATAAGCCAACCCACAGAAGGGGATCCCTTGCCACAAATGGGAATTCATTAAAATAAAAATTTTTTTTGTTGAAAACAGTAAACATTTTTCTACCACATTAAAGTACATAAAATTCTACATCACTAGACAAAAAATCTTTTTTGTTTAATTTTTTTCTGTTATGATGCTACATATTTCCAAAGTAGCAGTTTTTTAAAATATTTCTTGCGCGCAGTATAAATACAGATTTTTTTAGTTTTTATAGTGAAATTTCGATAAGTAATAAGTAACAATGGAACCATTAACTGCAGGATAGTGAGATTATATTTGCGTTTTTAGTTTTTTATGTTTAGTATATGTATACATTTTTTCATGCAAAAAGGCAACAAATTGGGAGATTTCGGGAAATATGAGGGTTTACAGTAGTGAGTTAAGCAAGGTTTAGCACACACAGAAAAATTTCAATGTAAAATCGTCGAAAACCATGTAGATTTAACATTTTTCGGCAGCGATTTTGCTTCATCGGCGTTTCGTGTTAATTCAACATGATTTACAATAATCTTGAAGGAACATTTATCCTTTGAATTAACTATATTTCATGTTGATTTAATATTGCAGTACAGTTAAATCAAAATGAAGTTGATACTGAAAGAATACGAGAACTCGTGTTGAATTAAAGTTATTTAGAGTTGAAACAACGTGAATTTGATATCGAAACAACACTAAGAATCCTGTTGAATTATAGTTATATCAAGCTAAAACTGTTTATTAATTATTTTACTTGCGTGATGTGTATTAGCACAGGCATTAGAAAATTTTGTGTTGTAGTTGGCTGCCCCAGCCAAGATTCGAAATCGTGCCACTTGCGTGCTAGTCAGCGCGCTAACCACTGCAGTCGCAAAAGCTTCAAACTTTACTTTAACTATACACTAAATATATACCCAACGTATGTAAAACTAATTTCAATTTAATTCAACAGGATTTAAATGATTATTTAATATAAAACTTATTTCAAACTAAAGTTATGACTGCATTTATTTTAAATGAAATGTAACGTTTACAACAAAGTTGTTTTAACAGTGAAAAGTTTTAAATCAAAGAGATTTAAGGTTAAATTAACAGTGAAACATTTTAAATCAAAGAGATTTAAGGTTAAATTAATAATTTTTCACTTAAAATTAATATGACACAATGGTAATTTTAAACCAGCAGGAGTGAAATTTCGCTGATAATTCGTTTTTTGTCGTCTACATAACAGACGCATGAAAGAATAAACAACAACAAGTCAGACAAATAAGAACAACAGTGAACAGTAGCCAGCTTGAGCTTTTGGGGGAACTTCTAAGTAAAACATACTATTCTTCCAAACTTCTTTCAGAAACTCTATAGAAATTTCCTCGTTTGGGGGGGGGGGGGGGTATCTTTTCCTCCCCTCCCCCTTGTGTCCGCAATGAACAAAGTAAAGAAACAATAACACACTTAAACGACAAATTGTTTCTTGTAAATTTAATATGATTTCAAATCACAATTGCGTCATGTTGATTTTACATTCCTTTTTTCTTGTGTGCAGAGTTACTTTTATTTGTGAAAAATATAAACAGTCAAACAACTCATGGTTAAAATAATGTCCTGGTCATATTTCCTCTTTTTAAAAATAAATTGATTTAAGTTTATAGCCACTCAGTCCAAGGGTCGATTATAATAATAAAAAAAAACGATGAAAGCACAGAAGCTATGTATGTACGAATGAATTTGCAATAAAAATATTGAAATTCTGAAGCTAATTATGCCAGCAGGAGATAATTTAACAGCTTTTAATGAGACAATTGAGAATTTTATTTAGTTTATAAATTAGAGCCGGGTACGTTTTCTTCGCAACAATAAGACGTGGCTAGATTTGCTGATAGGTTTCACGAATACATTAACTGTGAAATATGGCAAAAAGAATGTAAGAAGAAACCAAAGAAAAAAAATGAAGCAAGATTAAGAATCTAAGAAAAAAGTTATCAATACTCATATTGGCACCAGCGTTATGGTTGGATATTTTCAAAAGTACCAAAAAAAGTGAATATCTACAAAAAAAGTGGCACAAAAAAGCGGATTTAAAAAAGCGCACCTCTTTTAAAATCGAAATAAGTACACAAAATTATCCTGGCTATACTGTAAATCAAGTCGATTTAAAAACGCTCAATTTTGAAAAATTAAATCCACTCATAGCGAAATTATTTCAGACTTTTTTGTAGGTTTCTATTTCTTACAGTTTATAATATCATATCTGAAACTAATTTACTATATTTGATTTAAAATACATCAATGGGGGCATTTTCTGTTTTTGAAAACGAGAAATTTACTCGGATCCGGTTTACAGAACATATATTTTCCCAAATAATATTTCAATAACATTTGGATAAAATGGTTATCGCGTTGACTACAAACACTGTGATCTTGAGTTCAAGACTAGTTTCCGGCAAGTCAACAACATCATGAATTTTTTTGATGTGGTGTGTCATTTTGTGTTTATTGTTGTTGAACTGTTAAAGTGAGGAAGGCATAGCACTGACCACCTTGGCCAACTTGGCACAAGCGACTCAACTGAGCTTGAGAGCGGTTGGTCATTTGAGCGCTTCAAATATTGTGAGAGTAATAACTACGTCATCACCATCAAGAACAGATGGATACCGTGAAAGTTTTTTTTAAATCAAGACAATAACACAGGTATCTAAAGGAGAAGCATAACCTGTTCTAGTGTGGACCATGCTATCACAACATCAATATAACATCGTCTGGTTTTGCGCTCCAGAAAAATTTCCCTTTTACTTTAAAGTGCAATGAGCAAAGAAGGGTTGCTACCTGGAGCACACTGCTAAGCGTATTGCATCGCTAGAGGTTAAAGTTATTGGTAATTTGAAGAAGGATGGTACTAATGCCGTCTTTACATTGTCTGAGTTTTCGTCTGATTTTAAAAGCTAACTTTAAGAATATGATTTTTAAGAGTCATATCGTATATTAGATAAAATATATAATAACTTCTCTTTTCAACTGAGCTCAGACGAAAAATTAAAAATTGTATATTAGACACGATATTTCACTTTTACGTATTGAAATCAGATGAAAATTCAGACAGCATCAAAAAGTTATTGTTGGCTTTTAGAGATAAAAATCACAAAGGAGACCGCTATTGTTTCCAAACAGGTAAAGGACAGAGTGGATAAATAAATAAAGAATCTAAAAACTTCTATCTCTTATAATGAAGAAAGATGCATGCAGGTAAATCACAAGTTGATACTTTCAATGATTGCTGGGAAAGAAACTGACATCACACAGAGGTGATTTTTAGGTAGTGCCACGCGCAAAGAATTCAGAAATGGCTAAAATTAATTGGTTTGAAAATAGAGAAAATTTAGAGTTTCGTCTTGCGATCCTTCATGGATAAATTCGATTGCTTTAATGCTTTCTTCTTTTCTCGTATAAACTTCCGATAATGAAGTGGCCAGCTAGGTAGGAAGACGAATAGAAAATTATTTCGAAAATCAAAACCGCATTCAAGGTGAATTTAAGCGTGAAATGGGTCCGAATACACTGCACAACAGAATTTCTGATGATTGGGTTATGTTACATGATATTAGTACAATTTTTGATCACGATTTCAACTCCGTGATTGAAATTTATGTAGCAGCTCTAGTTAAAAAAATATGACACCGGTGTTTTTTTTTATAATAAAGCACTTTAAATTTACAGACTATTCTAATTTATTTAATTGTTATAATGAAAAAACGTTCTCTTATATGATTTTCTTGGTAAAGCTGAAGGCAGAGAGCTATTCTGAATGCTCCAACAAGGAAACTAAATATTTTCTTAATTACAAGCAAATTAACACACTAACACAGCGATTTTTTCGTGAAAGCTATATATCGTAAGCAAGAGCTGTTACAAAAAACTGAGGGTACATTTGAAATCAGCGACGTCAAATTAGTAAAAATCACCTGATATAAGTCAATAATTAGACAAAAATTGCCATATTGTTGCGCAGTGCTATTGCTCAGTCAAAATACTAATTTGGGAATTCCAATGACGTCAACGCTGCTCGGCACTTCTTCCGAAATGCAAAGATTTCGGAAAAACAGCACACGTAAAATTTTTTTTCTTGAGTTTTCGTTGTACTATAATTGACTAACTTCACTAGATGTTTTCCAGCCCAAAATTTAGCTTTTTACGAGAACCTATTATAGATTTTTCTTAGTAAGATAGTTCTCTATAGAGCGGTTCCATTAGGTGTTTGAAAATCACTAGTTGCAAAATTGATTTTTGCTAGCAAAATACAACTGTGCGGCGCCTGGCACACAAGAAAGTGGTTGTGTGCATTTGACCAGACTCACCTATATGCATGTATTTTGGCGCGATAAATTTGAAAATGAGGTTCGGTTGTCTCGTACACTCTCAAAATAGGTTCGTTTGGCTCGTACACCTTAAAAATTTCGATTAAATTACGAAAAAACTGAAATTTTTAATGTGTAAAAGTACATCTAAGTAGGTGGGCACAGTAAAATGTATAGACTGCTTTATTGTCTGAACGTTGAGAGTTCATTGAAAAATATCATTGAAAAAATAGTTTGTAACTGTTACAAAGAATAACTTTTTTATTCATATATTACTGATGAATTTATAGTTTAGTTAGTTTTAAAAAATTTCGAGATCTTAAGTTGCATTTTTGTCGAATTAGTCTGTAAAACAAAAGTTAAATCTCGCAGTTTATATAATGCTATTGTCAGATTGTCATTTTCTGAACCCAATGTACGTAAAAAACTAGCTTGATTACCCGCTAGTATTGCTTGTACTGATACAAAACGCAAAGAAAATATAAAAATCACGCAAATAGAACCTTTTTTCTGCCTACTGTTGAAATTATAGAACCTTCAGTGTTGAAAGTTAGGCTGTCGCAATAACTGGACCGTCGCGATGATGAATAGTCAGGAATACCGAGCGTGTACTGTACACACAGAAAAAAAGGAATGTAGAATCAACATGACACACTTGTGATTTGAAATCATATTAAATTTACAAGAAATAATTTGTCGTTTAAGTGTCTTAGTTTTTATTTGCTGTGCTCATTCCCAGCAGCTAAATTTACAGCTAGATACGCTTTGGGACAGTCATATACTAGTTGTAGTGATAATAGTCAAAAAATTACAGTCATATTACTAACGGGTGTTTTTTTTAGAGGTATAGAACTTCGAATTGAAATAAAACACAAGAAAATCGTTTTAATGTCCATCAATTTGGCTTTATTGGAAGGATAATTTTATGCCATTAATGTTTAAATATGATTTCGGGCATGTGGCCGCCGCGGCTGGCTCGAATAAAGCCAATTCTACAGGTCCAATTTTCAACCACTTTTTCGAGCATATGGGGCCGTATGTTGGCAATAACGCCACGAATGTTGGCTTCCAAGTCCCCTAACGTTTCTGGTTTGTTGGCGTAGACGAGGGACTTCACATATCCCCAAAGAAAATAATCTAATGGTGTCAAATCACACGATCTTAGTGGCCAATTGACAGGTCCATTCCGCGAAATTATGCGCTCATCGAATGTTTCCTTCAATAAATCGATTGTGACGTGCGCTGTGTGGCATGTAGCGCCGTCTTGTTGGAACCACAACTCATCCACATTCATGCCATCCAATTCGGGAACAAAATAGTCGGTTATCATGGCTCTATACCGGTCTCCAATTGCTGTGCACGGTGGCGAATCGATTCATTCGGGTCCTCTTCAACACTTTGCTCTACAGCGGCAATTGTTTCTTCGGTGCACACTGTTCGACGTCTCTGCGGATGCGTATTATCACATAGAGTAAACGTAGTGCGAAAACGATCCATGGTTAACCGAATTAATTGCTCTGATGGACGATTATGTCGACCATAAAATGGACGGAGCTTGCGGTAAACTTCGCGAGCTGAACCATTATTTTCGAAATAAATTTGCACGATTTGCAAGCGTTGTTCTTTTGTCAACCTGTTCATGATGAAATGGCAAACCAAACTAAATATTAATCACTTGATAGCTGACAAAATGGCCGCCAGTTAAAAAAGTGGTGCCAACTTAAAGTTCTATACCTCAATAAAAAACACCCAATAGTTGTAACAAGACTAGTATCGATACTAGTAAAAAAAGGACAATTATATTACAAGTTGTATCGAGACTAGTAACGATACTAGTCAAAAAAGGACAACATTTTCAGGTATACGAATTATACATAAAACATATTTTTAGCTCTTAAAAATGAGTAGAAAGTAGCTCAGTGGGTAGAACACTTGCCTTAAATTTTATGAGGAATATGTGTTCGCACCAAAAGTTTTTTAAGAAATACAAAAAGATAAATAAAAAAATAACTGGTATTCCAACTGGGATATAGCTGTATACATATGACCTAGTTGTGCTCCTATGACAACCTAATGTTAATATCGATAGTTCGATATATGAAAAAAGGACAGATAGGCAACTAGTCTGAGTTACAAAGCAACTAGTCTATTTCTAAACACATACCAGTCATTTTGTCTTCAGGGTTGCTACAGTTCACTGTTGTGCTTAGTTGTGTGACTTGTTGTTGCTTATTCTTACATGTGTCGGCATAGACGACAAAAAACGAATTACCAGCTGCTAGTTTAAAATTATCATATTTCATATAGTTTCAAGCCGAAAATTATTAATCTCACCTTAAATCTATTTGATTTAAAATTTTTCACTGTTAAAACAATTTTGTTATAAACGTTATATTTCACTTTAAATCAACATGACTGTGGCTTTAATTTCAAATAAGTTTTATGTTAAATAGTCATTTAAATCATATCGAATTAAAATTAAATTCATTTTAAGCATGATGTTCTTTCTTTCGTGTATGGCTAAAGTAAAGTTTGAAGCCGTTGTAGCTGCAGTGGTTAGCGCGTGTACTATCATGCAAGTGGCACGAGTTCAAATCTTGTCTACGGCAGCCAACTGCAGCACAAAGTTTTCTGATGCATATGCTAATCCACATTACGTCAGTAACAAAATTAATAAAATAGCTACATTAAAGTCATGTTGTTTCAGCTTGAATAAATTTAATTCAACATGATTCGTCGTGTTGTTTCAATATCAAATACACGTTGTTTCATTCTTCGTGTTGTTGCAATACCAAATTAACGCTTTTTGAACTCAAAAATAACTTTGATTCAACATGATTTTTCGTATTATTTCAATATCAACTTCATTTTGATTTAACTGTACTGAAATATTAAACCAACATGAAATATATTTAATTCAAAAGGATAAATGTTCTTTAAAGGTTGTTGTCAATTATGCTGAAATAACATAAAACGCCTATGAAGCAAAATCACTACTGAAAAATGTTTAATTTATTTGGTTTTCAACGATTTTACATTGAAAATTTTCCTTGTTAAGATCCCGATTGTTTACGTACATAGATACTACCACTTCGCCTACTATAAACGACCTCCAACTTTTATTATACATTATGTCAACGTTTCAAACCAAGTAATTTGTCTTAAAACGAATATAATAAAGAAACATAAAATTTTATTATCACACCTTATTTCAAGAAAAATATTGAATACAATTTTAATGCACATATCACAGTAGTGATCTTAACTTTGTCGCTTTTTATATAATAACTTCCCTGCACGTATATTATTTAATTTGATATTTTAGCACTCTATATATAAGTTTCGCTTGCATTTTCTGTTGATACTTATAGAGGAAGGAATATTCTTTGACCTCATCCCGCTGTCAATTTACAAATTACTCATGTACACTTGTTAAGCATTGATAAAGAGTTTCGAAGTTTTTGTTTCTTTTTGTGCGTTTAGATATTTTCATTATTAGAGTTATTAGTAAGTAAAACATTTTCTAACGGTTTGTTAATTTTCATTACGAGAAGAGCAGATATCTGTAGCCATTCTTATAAAGTTGCTTTGCGGTGAGATTGTCTGTCGATTATCGAAAAATACTTTTGATCTTATGAGCCAGAACAATGATGCTGTTACTGACGATTATGCAGGGGCTGATGGTGATGGAGATGACTGTGACGACAATGATGATAATAATGAAAAATGTTAATTGAAGCAAAATGCATCAAAGATCAAAATCAACATGCCGCCATAACAAAAACGTAATTTTTGTTTTTGCTGTTGTTGTTGTTGTTCTTGGTTTTTTCTCCCATCTGACAACAACGCTGACATTGCGTTAATTATTTTATCGATGCTCAAAGTCAACATACATATAACACACACTGACAATAAGACGATCTTTGAAAAAAGTATAAATTTAGAAAAAATGCAACATGTAATGGTTACAAAACCAACAACAGAAACAACAACACAAGAATCGAAAACATATGAATGCAACTTCAATGAAAGAAAAAAACGGAGGTTACCACTTAAGGAAACGCATAAAAGCTCATGTTAACAGCTGCACATGTCAGTTAAGTAGCAGCAATACCATAGTAACTATAGCAACAAAACCATCAACTGCAATACCAGCAATAACAATAACAACAACACAAAACTTTAGTGAAAATGTTTGGAATGACTATGTGTTTACTGTTGCATGTTAAGAAGCGGCAGTTGTCAGTCAAAATCAAAGTGATGAGATGAAAATCTAAAAGTAAGAAAATACACAAAATAAAAAAGTTAAATAAATCATATTAAACAAAATAAAACAAACAACGTTTAATAATGAAGATCAAATCACATCACAGTCTACATTAAAGCTTTATGAAATTCACGTAGAAACAATCAATACCCCGACTAGAAATTTTCCCAATACTCATATTGGGGTC